>JACEFZ010026142.1:275000-385000 GCA_014155875.1 Cepaea nemoralis | reverse complement strand
TCTGGTTGTTTGCCGCTAAGAATTATCAACATTCTGGAATGCACGAGTATAAGTGTGATAAACAGGCAGATGATGTAAATACTGTTATTGTGGTTAGGTTATCTGGTTAATGTCAAAAGCGCTTCTTAAGGTGGTGAGGGTTTTCACAACAAAACGGAAGAAGATTTAGAATGGGTAGTCAGTAAATGTGTCGGCTACGTGGCCAGGGTGTTGTCAATGCAGTTTCACAACCCCAGAATGCCCGTTTGGAAGTCAGTTGCCGGCGATTTTGGTGCAGACTGCTTTGTCTTGATCTTCATAATTATACGAACGTTAAATATTTGGTAGATTAGTACAGGAGGAACTGTATAGGGACTCCGAGGTGTGGTTCCTTCGTTTAACTTATTGAGTGCCGAGGGATAATATATCGCCTTACTTGGGTCATCATGTTATTTTTGTTTTTCGTGGTATCTTCCGCAATTTCAATGCTCAGTAAATGGAAATATACATTCTAATACTTGTTGATTTGACTGTACCATGTTTAGTTAAAACCTATATTTTGTCATTAAATTATTTAAGGCTGAGAATGTCACGGGCTGATAAAGAGGACTGATAGACCATGCCGGATCATACAACAGATGCTTATATACATTAGGACAAGACACCGGTGTGTTATTGGTCTGGTAATAAGGTGTCAGTTTAGAACATTGCAACAGCCGAAAAGAATGAGGATACTAGTGACAAAGGTAGGCAGACGAAGAACATGATGCACACGTTATAGAGTAGTTAATCCGGACGACCAGAATGCCTCTGACGTTAATAGTGGTCCGGACAATCAGAGTTGACCGGAAGTTAATTGTGGCCCAGACAATCATACAACAATTAATCGTGACCTGGACAGAGTGGACCGGACGTTAATCATGGCCCGGACGTTAATCATGGCCCGGACAATCAGAGTTGACCGGGTGTTAATCGTGGCTCGGACAATCACAGTGGACAAAACATTAATCGTGACCTGGACAGAGTGGACCGGGCGTTAATCATGGCCCGGACGTTAATCATGGCTCGGACAATCAGAGTGGACAAAACGTTAGTCGTGACCTGGACAGAGTTGACCGGACGTTAGTCGTGGTCTGGACAATCAGAGTGGACCGGAAGTTAATCGTGGACCGGAAGCTAATCGTGGCCCAGACGACCAGTATGACCTGGCCGGTATGTAAGGGTCGGACGACCACAGTAGAGGGGGCCACCATAGTAGAGGGGCGACTAGAGTGACTCGGACAATCATAGAAGCCCTGACGATAAGCGTGGCCTGGGCGATCACTGACCGGGATGGTCAGCATTTCCCGAACGCCCAGAGTTGTCCGGATGCCCATGATGACTGGACAATCAGGGTGTCTCGGTAAATGATAAGCAGCCGAACTTCTAGAGAAAACTCGTGGCTTAGGTTAAGGGTAAGGAACATTTTAAGTGCACACAGATACTGCTGCAGCCTCCTACGATAGATCACAAAAAAGAATCTTTCGGCAGTGCACGAATTTCGAAGAATTGGCGCGGATACAAGTGTGTACATACGAGAATTACACATGCTATATACACTTTGCTCAGGCGGTGGCCTTTTCGGCCTGCTGTTTTCAATTGCAAGTTACCGTCGAATTGTTAACGTACGCAACGTGATTCGGTCCACCGAGTTTTTCGCCCTTGTCTGAGAAATCTTGACGTCAGATATACTACCCCAGGATTAGAGCTGGGATCGCACAAGCTTCATATTTTACAAAATTCCAGTCGACAACGTGAATTGCACCAAGCCTACACTAGCCTCTAAACTACACCATAGTTGTGGAGGAAAGTGGTCGCCAGCGCCACAAGTCAACGCACATGGCGACAAACGAAAAACTTCACCAGTAAATAGAGAAACTTCACAATCTAGAAGGACGTTGCTGTTACTGGTGATCGTACCATGAGAAATGTTAATCGTTCCCGTCACACGCTGTTTGTGGACACGACGGCGCCGCCATCTCATGAACCCCCTGCTGACTGACGCCTCTGGCAACTCCAAATTCCTTCAGTTAAAGTTCTGTTGTTTCATGCATCGCTGTGAAGCGATATACTATGGTTTTATGAGGAGAGGTAAGTGTAAGTCAAGGACATTTCTACAGACTTGAGACGTCTTGGGTATATGATCTTGCCTGGATAATACCGCTTGCCCAAGCCTTCTCTGTGCCATCTCTTGCTCATTTCTCATCAGTTTTGCCTGTTGTCACTAAGTTTTGTAGTGTATTTCTGCTTATAATGTGCCCAAATAAATACTGAGTATTTACGTTTCATTTTTCTAATCATTTTACGGTTTTTCATCTGTTCCTTGTAGGACTTGCTCATTGATTTGTCAGTGCGTGTCTGGTGTTGTTTACAATTTCTCCAAAAGCCGCATGTCCACTGCCAGTATATGTCTCCCAGCTTGTCTGCTTATTGTCCATGTTTCACATTCATTTAACAGTATAGGCCAGTGGTTTTCTGGGGGGGGGGGGGGGGGATTTATGGTTTCCAGAAAAAAAAGGGGGGGGGGGGAGGGGGGGGTTAAGATTATTTCAAGATTCTTGTTAATACAAGAACCGATTACTTGATATTGTTTTTCCCTTCATACTTTACGGTTCTGTACGTCTCACCCTAGTGAAATTCATTTTATAACGTAAGTCCCGTTTTATGTAGACGTCTAGACTGTTTTAGTAATAGTATGTGCTATTAAATTTAGCTTCTATTATTACGTATACTGTGTAGGGATGGGGGGGGGGGAGATTTTTAGGGAGGAAATATGAAAAAAAGGGGGGGGGGGAATGATGTAATGAAAATATGGTGAAGGGGGGCACGGGCCAAAAAAGTTTGAGAACCACTGGTATAGGCTTTATATAGCACTTCAACGTTCTTTTTCTCATTACAACTGAGATCTTTTTAGATTTGTATTCAATCTTGCAGAAAGCTACCTTTACCATTGCTAGTCTTGTTCTAATATTTACAGACGTACTACCACACTTCCGCTGCTTGTCTGGAAAAGTTTGAAAAAGATAAGAAACACTTCTTGGCTAATCCTTAGACCAGATTTTATGAACAAAGAAGAAGAAGAAGAAGAAGAAGAAGAAGAAGAAGAAGAAGAAGAAGAAGAAGAAGAAGAAGAAGAAGAAGAAGAAGAACAACAACAACAACAACAACAACAACAACAACAACAACAAGCAGAAGACAGATGTAAACGAATATGAGCTAACAAGAAAATACATTCAGCAACAAACAAAACACAAAAATGACTCCCATATTTTTCTTTCCCTTCCTTGCTACCAGTCTGCCAATGATAAATGCCCATTGTTCAAAAGCGGTAACACATCAAGGACAGCATTAAATCAAATATCAACCACTCCGGACATTCAGCATACAGAAATATATTCCGGACTTTTCTTTTCAAAGCCGTCAAATCCCTCTTTAGTCAAAGATCGAACAGACGGCGGGCAGACGTCACAAGGAGTACCCACGCCAAACTGCGATTAACGGCGCCGATGTAAAATTATATTTCTGGCATCTTTACGACATATGCATTGGTTTATGGCATGTCTAATATGGCCACCAAGCTAAGGGCCCCCGCCTTTGGTCCGAGGATAATGATGAAAGCTATACAGCTCGTACCAAGGAGAACCCTGGGGTTGTTTAAACATTGCCAGGCAGGAGCCTTCTACCTGTCAGGTATTGTGGTCAGCAAGACGTTATGCAAGATGGTGGCAAGAAGAAGGTGAAAGGTTCAGAAGGAAAGGTTAAAGGTTATTGAAATCCTTAGGAAGACTTGGTCGGGATGTATGTTGTAGTCCATGCGGCAGCAACCTACGGCCCGTTGGCAAAGTTTGGTACGTGGAATAATTTTCATTGGCATGTTGAGTAATTACAACACGGTATATGATCTCATTTAAAAGCTTGAAATGTTTGTTATTAAGTAATATATTGACGTTATAATGACGAACAAAAATTACATAAACGTGATATACGTTTGCTTCAAGACTTTTGGACAAATGAATATGGATTACACTATGTTTGAGGCTAGCACGCAGAGAGACTTTACAAATATTATTTTGGCACAACACTACAAAGAGGTTGCCGACCCTTGTTAGAGGCGTCGACTTGATTTATAAGAGTTTGCGGGGTGTGTGAACCAGCTATCTTCCTCACAATTCTTTATATGCCAAATCAATGAATAAACCAACGTACACGAGGAGTGGATTTGCTTATCTTTACTAGAACAGAGCCTTCTTGGGGTTTACAACCAGTCAACCAGCTGACGAGGCTGTCGATAATGGCTATAGTACCTTGCAGTATGGGGGTTCCCTGGGGAATGAAGGCCCCTTGGCTAGAGCGAACTGTACAAGTTAGGGTTTTCTTTTTACCTCCAACAGAAAAAAAAAATACCATCACCTTACCGAGGATTTGATACCCGGGTATCCCGAGTGGAAGCACATCGTTGTAGCCACTCGATCAGGGGCTCATCTTACCAACCAACCAACCGAGATTGAGAAATATAGATTACATGTCCCATCCCCAGTGCTAATAACCTTCATCCGAAGCTGTAGTTTGAATCGATTGCCATGGGATGAATATTCGTCTTAAGCGACGTACTGTATTTGCCATGGGCGTACATACAATAGTTTTCTCTAAGCAACCCTCTTTAATGTGATATATAATAAAACACGTCTGCTACAATATTAACAACTTTTAAGTCATGACCGTTTTTCGCTATCCATTTTTGTTAGGTCGAACCCAACCTTTTGTTTGGCACTGGATCTGTTAAGCAACCTTGTCAGTTTGCAAAACCTCCCACCAACTCCTTGAACTGAAAGACACCAAGCAACAGGCTTCGTTCACCCAATCTACGATTAGATCTCGCTCGCAGCGTACAAGCTGCACCGTTTTACTTCAAATACAATATCAAGCATTTCCTCTAATCAATCACAAGTGCGACGTGCGCCCTCGACTTCGAGTCTTACTATGTGGATTACCTATCTGGTCTAGTCTCGTGCCAGCAAGTTCATGTGTGAACTAGCGCCGATCGTGTCTTGCACCCTCCAGATAATTTAATCATTATAGCAGAGCGTGCGATGCTACCGTAAACGTAATAATCTTCCATTGTGTATGTGTTGTTGTGTGTGTGTTTTTTTTAAATTTTGGTTTGTACTTGGAGTATTTGGCATGGAGGAGTGAAAATCTGCTGCGAGATCTTAATTTGAAACTTAAGTGGAGTTTTGTGTGCGTCGTCTTCAAGCGTTTGCGTTTCTCAGAAAGTAAGTGTTTCACTCGGAAAAGCTGATATATTAGCGTTCGTATCCTGCCTCGTTAGGTGGCAAGTTTAGTTTAGGGGTCATTTTCGATAAAATTGCTAATAGAAAGTAACATGAACACAGTGAAAATCAACTCGACATTGGCCCCTTAGTAATTCAGGAGAATTATACTTGGAGCTGTTAAATGGCCTTGCTTTTAAGGCCTTCATTTAAAATATCCCAATTGTGATTGTATGTCTTTGTTGAATAGTATGCCCATCAATTAAATTATTTGTCTGCATTTATAAGCGTCATGTGTATGTCTTTGTTGACTAGTATACCATCAAACAATTGTTTGTCTGCATTTATAATTGTGATGTGTATGTCTTTGTTGACTAGTGTGCCATCACGTACTTGTTTGTCTCCATTCAGTTAGTCAGTTAGTCGCGGTTCCAACTTCACGAAAAAAGGGTCGCTCATTTTACTCCTTTCCTGTGCCAGTGAATATTACGCAAAATGCTGCTCACTACCACATGTGAAAAGTGGAACGGACAGGAGACTCGACAAATCAACGCCCGCACAGTTATACTATGCATAATACCGCTGACAGAATACCAATACAAAAGTCCGCCACGAAAAATACAGTTCACCGTCTACATTTATAAGTGTGATATTACATTTTGCAGTGAATAATCTGCCGCTATATAGGATACCGCCTACCTGCCAATCCGCTGGCCATGGGTTCGAATCCGCAAGGAGGACATTTTTGTTTTAAGGGACCTGACCTCCCAGGTTGACCTAGCCTAAAATGGGTACTAGAAAATGACTTGGGGTGTACAGGCGACCGGTGGGATACCAGCCACATCAGCCACGAGTGCCGTTTGGTCTACAAACATGTGAGTCTGGCCCTATATGCATAACGTGCCTTAACCGTGTAAATGGGACTATTACTTTTACTTTAGACTAATCACAATTAAGACTAAAACGACAAGGATGAGCACGAGGACTGCAAATTCAGGCCTCAGTCTCTTCATTCATTCATTCATTCATTCATTCATTCATTCATTCATTCATTCAGTAGCACAGTAGCATATCCTTTGCAGAACCTCGCTCCCATACCAACTTTCCGGAAAACTTCTCCGTCATATGCAAGATGCCCCGCGTCCGATACACCCATCTGTAGATCATCTGCCACATCCTGCATCCATCTTCTCTGTGGCCTTCCTCTTCCTCTCTTTCCGGGCATATACCCCTCCAGTAGTATTTTTTTCCAAAGTGTCATGATGTTTCAAGTGACCAAAATATTTTAATGTTCTTTGTTTATTCGTCTTAACTGCGGGCTGTTGGCTTGTCGAGACTCATATCTGTTCCACTTTTCACATGCGGCAGTGGGGAGCATTTTGTGTGATTTTCACTGGCACAGGAATGGAGCATTATATGGCGTCCCTTTGCCGTGAAATTGGAACAGCGACTAAGTAACTAGATAACTAAGTAACTAACTACCTAACTAACTAACTAACTAACTAACTAACTAACTAACTAACTATATCGTCAAAGTATTCTGGTTTCCGAGACATGATCCACTGTATGCGCCAGTATTCTTCGATGTTCAGATCTTGAAGACTGTCAGTAGCCTGTTCTTCTTGGTCCACGGTACTATAAGAACCTTTCCATAACATTTAAGTTCAAAAGCCCCAATTTTCTTCTTTATTAATGTCTAACATTAGAAAACAAAATCTGGGTTTCCGAGAACTGATGCAAATCTTAAAAGTATATAATTTTTAAAATGAGTAAAATCTTCCTTGTTTTTTTTTTTTTTTTTAGGTACAAACCTCTCTAATTAAATAGACGTGAATCTTGTTCTATCTTCTTTGTCAAACCGGCGAAGTATTTTAAAGCACTTTATTTATCTTCGGCAGTACACGAAAACCATTAAAAATCTCACAATTAACCAATTTGTGTTTACCTTTATCTTTCAATTACTAGATAATTTGGCACACGTCTATTATGTTCCTCTACAGACAACATAATGTCACTTCAGACACTGTGCCATGTTTTCTGGTCTTCAATTTCCTCGCGAGAAAATAGCGCCAAAGATAGAGCAGACGTTACCAAGACGACACCATTTCCGACACATCTTGCCGCGCTCCAGGACGCACAGAATGCCGCGTTAAATGGCGGAGGTAATTAACGAAGCACGTGGTTTGAGACCTTTGAAGCTTGATGTACATGAGTCAAAAAGTCGCGAAGAAGAATGAAAAGAACGAGAAAGATGCTGATTTCTATGCGGCCTAGCTGAAAGAACTTGCTGTTATTTTTATAGGATTTTGCCTACGCTTAAAGCGTCACGCCCTGTCGATCTCTTAACTAGAATATAAAAGTATAATGACCGTCTCTTCCGAGTATATAGTTTGTATCCGTGCAACACATCACAAACACACGCGCATTGCCGCTTACTCTGAGTACCTGAATGTCCTGCCTCAGACAGTAGCAATTATTATCATTGCATGTCTGACAAAGCCAGACAGAAGGCACCCCCTTGCGTGTAATCGTACGTTCTTCTGAAACCCGGGAATTGTTGCAAGCAAGAAATTATATTAAACTGTACCGGCAGCAATATGAGCACGGTGGGACATGGGTTAGACGCTTGGGTTCGTCGTTTGCCAAAGTGAGGACGAGATTGGACACCTATCGCTCCTTGCACTCAGGCCTACGAAATGTAAACTCTCAACAACAACAACGACAACAACTGCCATCTACTGCCTATAGTACCCTGCAATAAAGAACGGGGAGGGGGGGGGGGCGAGTCGGGGGTTTGAGCCTGAGGAATTAAGGCCCTCTGGCTAGTGCAGTCGCCACGAAATGTCCCAGACAGAAATAAATCCGCATCTAGCCTTGGATTCGAATCCTGAAGGAGACACCGACATTCTAGCCACTCGGTCAGCCGCTCCACGCTTTAAAACATCATAGAACTACAGCTGGTATTTGCTTCTGGACAATGTATTTCTAACTTCAACACTGCATATTAACAAATAAACCGATGTTTCCGGTTCATCCTTGGCGTGAATGGACATTGTGGAACAGAGAGAGGTAAGTTACATGCTTTTCTGTGGATCAGGGGGAGGTAAGATACATGCATTTTTGAGAAGACGAGTTTCGAAAAGAAATGTACAGCTTTTTCTGGAATCCAGTGTTAAATGACAACTTTAACTGATTCAGTGCCGAAGGATACTATACCGCCAAATGTGACCTCCTATTTGGACAGAAGGACGATATTTCGCTATACTAGGGTCATAGTGTTATTTGTTTCGTTTCGTGGTATTTTCCGCAGTTTCAATGTTCAGGGAATGGGAATTTACATTATAATATTTGTTCATTTGAGTGTGCATCATGTTATGTCCAACACTAATTTTTTAAATTTCTTTTATTTGGCACTGAATAGTTAATTTGTCCGAGACATGCAATTCCTGTTTGAATTAAACTGAAGTAAAATTAACATACTCCAGTGTGTTGTAGGTGCCCATAAGAGAAGCAAAGAATATGCAGACCGTATCATGTTATGCACGTTAAAAATTCTTCGGCAGCTGGCAATTGAAAAGAGCAGACTAGATTTAGTTTACCGTCCCACGACGTTTCCTGGTCGACCCGAGAGCCCAGTAAAATTAAAAATCCTCCTCAGTAAGTATTCAAACACATAACCACTCTACTTGCAGGCTCTCGCGCTAGCCACTGAGCTATCGCGATTTCCTTTAGCATGTTAAGAAAGAAAACACCAATACTCACATAGCCATTTTTGTCGGAAATGTTGTTGGTCAACTTCAGCTTGTGAAAGCTGACCACTTTCTGCATCCACTGCTCTCCAGTGCATGGGGAGTCTAAATGCACGTAACATCGCCTGGGCATCTCGGGGTCTGCTTTGCCGGCCACTGTCCACTTGCCATTGTGGAATTTATAGCGGCAGTCATCTACTGCCATGATGTCCAGAACTAAGAAATACTTGGACTTTTTGTCCAGACCAGAGAGGCGAACTTTATATGCGGGAAATATGCGCCTGTGGACAAAGAAACGAGAACATTAATGTTAATGTGGAAGATGCGCCTATGGGCAAACAAAGGAGAATATTAATGTTAATGTGGAATCTAGTGACCTGGCATTTTGAATTAGGAATCTCGTGTCAGAAATACGAATTATAATTAAGTCAGAGGATGATGCATAATACTAACTCGTCCAAAGAGAACAATTAGCAATCTTCAGACTCTGCACAGGAAATGACACGATGAAATACCACTTGTTCAATAAACTAAAAATATGAGATACTGATGCATGTAACTGAGGAACAGGTAAAATGACACCTAAACATTCACTGCCTGAGTGTCCAACATATGTAGAACAGAGAATATCATTTTGGCCAACACCCGCTCCATTTGAGTCCAAACTCTATGGAGATGACAATAACCTCAAGTTGACTGCTGCTTTTAATATTCAGGTTGACATCCGAAGGTGCATGTCGTCTGTGGTTTATGGGTTAATGAGCGCAGTTTCACAATTCTCCGACATGACAGGTCGAGGGTTCGGAATCAGACGCAGACTATTTGAGAGCAGGTCGCTTTGAGTTGATTTTCGTTCGTTGTCACGGGACAGATACCAGTTTCAACAGTGTACTTTGTGTGTTGGTGTTGTGCTATATGCTCGTATTACTGTATGACGGTACACCTCTGAAATAAGTTAAAGAATTTAAATGTCTGGGATATATGATCACAGAAGAGAGCAGACAAGACAGAACAATCGAAATCTGATTTAAAAAAGCAAGTGCGCTTATATATCAACTATCACCCATATTGAAAAATCCAATTATACCTATGTCCGCAAAATAACAGATAATAAATAGCATATGCAAACCAACCCTGGCTACCAATGTCAAACTTGGACAGTATCCGAATCTCACATACGCAAAAACAACACCTGTGATATGGGATGCTTGAGGAGAGCTGCCAACTTGACTATCCAAGACTGAGTAAGACATGATGTTATCAGATAGACAGTGAGATCAACATCTTGTGCTACATATCTCGAAAGGCAGAAGATACAATTATTCGGTCAGCTCGTTAGAATGCAACACCATCAACTATTAGGATTGTCGCTACATAAAAGAGAATCTGATATGGCAGCAAGAGGATGCCGGAGAAGAAAATGGATTGACGACATCGAAAACACTGTAGAATCACACGGAATGACACTATCCAGTGCCACTCATCGGGTGCTGGAACGTCAACTATTCCTCCCAACGACTCTTGGCGGCAAAAGTGGAAGATGATGATTATGATGACCTTTTTTCAATATCTGCATTGCTATGGTCAGTCTCCTGATAACTTCTCTTGATAATGTTAATGTTGTTATTATTTATGGAGCCAAGGTATTAGAAGACAATTTCACCAACTATAGAAAATCGTACAACGTTCGATATGAGTAAATGGCCCATAAAAGAAATCCAAAGACAGCCAATACTGCTAGCTATAGCCATACTGCTATTTCGATGGAGACAATAAACAGTAACGGAACTTAAGCACAGAAGACACAAGTACAAAGTTTCACGATTTATTGCCTGACTGCAGAATGATATATCAAATGATGTGAAAAGATCAATTATACTTTCGCTGAAATACTTGGAGACGCGCAGTTATTGGTACTGTTAAAATATATGGCACCTGTTATCCCTACGGTAATCGTACATTGACAACGAAAACTTTCTCTTTGCAGAAAATTGGTTGGAATCAACTAACTGCTACAGCCTCGGTATATTTAGTAGCCCTTTGTTGTTCGTAGAATACAATATACAAAACACCTTATCTTTGTTAACTTTATGGCCGCAAATCAACAAGTGTTGAAGGATGGGCGAGCTTAAGGAACTTTCTTTCATATAATATCCACAACAAAAGAAATTTCAAACGCGTTGTATAGAAATTACCAACCCCCAAATATCAGCCAATTGTTCTTTCAGAATGAATACTGTTTAGAAGAATATAATGTTTAGCAGAATATAATGTTTTGTTAAGCAGAATAGAATTCACTTGACAAAACAGCAACGGCTACACATTATATTATGACTCTTCACAATAATAAACTAAGGGATGTGGCTTATTAATACAAGCCCTGTGGATGAACAAAAATATAAATTTAATAACTTGGGATTCAGCATGGATGTTTGCTTTCGTAGCCCGCCATTAACCGGTACACCATATTTCACACTGGAGCGAACAGACTCTTTCTTGTCGCCAACGTGTAAGGACAGGATTGGACAATAGAAATGTAATTAACAGAGCCTGTCTGAAAGAACAGAATCAACAGAAGACAGCCATAACGACACAAATCAAAACCATTCACACGGCGCAGTGGTAATGATTGATGACTAGTCAACATGCATGGCAGAAAGCAAACATCCGGGCAACGCTGGAGAGTTATTTTTGGGAGGGAAATATAAAAACTTAATCTCATAAAGCAAGAAACAAACATTATGACAATTGACAAAAGATTAAACTTGCTAAAGTCGAAGAATCTCAATGCCTGTCATGGATGGAAATTTAAATTTAAGATAATTTATTTTTTCCTGTACGTTTTTCTTCTTCGTTCCAGCTTCCTTATATTCTAATGATATCATCTTCCTATCCTCCAAAGGAGCATTTGCAGCAGTGATCGTCAGCACAGTAGTATATGCTAGATGCCCCCAGGTTAGGGAATTCTCTTCTCCACTGCACTCGTTAAAGGGTCACATCATCTCGTAAACTGGGCTTGATTAACATTTTGGGTAAGAAGTACCACGTGGCATTGAGTAGGTCAAGCCAGCTGCGTCGTTTAGATCAGGAATTGAGTATTTCCCGTGGATTCCTATAGATCTTCGCTGGAGCTATGGCGTTAGTGCTTTGTGCTATGCTCTCGGCAAATGGTTTGCCGTCTTACGGAGAAGACCGAGCCAGTTGGGATTAAACCCAGTGCAATGAAGACATCCCTCTCAACTTTAGTACGTTAGAACTGGCAATGCCCTATTATTACACGGAAGTGTGTCAACTGACGCGCCAACTAGATGGTGTTACTATTTTGCAAGGGATATACAATAATGAGACAGACAGACAGGTTGGCTTGCAAGCCGATAAGTAGGCAGACAAGAAGGTAGACAGTCATACAGTCAGCAAGGCAGGCAGGTGCATTCAAGGAAAGACATACATTTACAAAGTTTTTTTTTTTTTTTTTAAATTGGGCATAAGGATATCATTCAGTAGTATACAACAACAAAACAGGAAAAGAACAAAACTTAAAATAAAAAACTATGACAGACAAATAAGAAAATAAGAAATAAAAAAATATAATGCACCACAACAAAAGATGCACATTGAAAATAGAAAAAGACTGACGTGAAGAAGAACAAGAACAGATGAACAGTGATAAAAAGAAAGATTACAAAAAAAAAAAAAAACAACAGAATAGTAAGCTGACAAAAAAGCAAGAACAACTGAAAAACAAACAGAAAGCAAACAAATAAACACAATGGTGTATTGTCTGAAGTAATTATTTGAACACTTCATTAACAGAATAACAAAAATGTGTGCTCTAGGGGCTCAAAACATTGTCGCTAACACGGTTTAGACGGGGTTATATTACTATTAGATCAGTGGTTCTCAACCAGTTGGGAACTCCCCCCCCCCCCCCCAGGGGAATTTTAGGGTTTCCAGGGGTGGGACCGGGGGTTGGGAGGGGATAAGATTATTTCAAGATCGCGTTAATACAAGAACCAATTTCTTGATATTGTTTTTCCCTTCATACTGTACGGTTCTATACGTCTCACCCTTCTAACATTCAATTTATAAAGTAAGTAGACCCACAAATCATGTTTTATGTAGACGTCTAGACTTGTTTTAGTATGTGCTATTAAATTTAGCTTCCATTATTACGTATACTGTGTAGGGGCGGGGGCAGGAATTTTAGGTAGGAAATACGAAAAGGGGGGGGGGGGGGAGATGACGTTCTGAAAATATGGTGAAGGAGGGTACGGGGCAAATTTTTAGGTAGGAAATATGAAAGGGGGGGGGGGGAATGACGTTCTGAAAATATGGTGAAGGGGGGCACGGGCCAAAAAAGATTGAGAACCACTGTATTAGATGAACCAAAAGGCAGAAGACTGCGGAGAGACAATAATGCTAAACAATATAGCAATTTTCGGTGTAAAGATAATATATGAATTTATCAACTACACAAAAGAGCAGGGTGTTGCGGAGATACATAAATCGCCCACACCAAAAAGTGAAGAAGAAGAATTGGCATTAGGAGGTGGAATCGATGGATAGAAGAAGAAGAGGAAGAAGATGGGGAGGGGGAGGAGGAGGACATAATAAGAGCAAGAAGGAGAATAGGATGAGGAGGAAGAGGAGGAAATAATAAAAGCAAGATGAAGGAGGAGAAAGAGGAGGAGAAGGGAGTGGTGGTGGTGGACAAGGAGGAGGAGGAAAGAATAAGATCAAGAAGAAGAAGAAGAAGAAGAAGAAGAAGAAGAAGAAGAAGAAGAAGAAGAAGAAGAAGAAGAAGAAGAAGAAGAAGAAGAAGAAGAAGAAGAAGAAGAAGAAGAAGAAGAAGAAGAAGAAGAAGAAGATGGAAGAAGGAGACGGCAATGGGATAGTGATGATTATAAAGAAGAAGAAGAAGAAGAAGAAGAAGAAGAAGAAGAAGAAGAAGAAGAAGAAGAAGAAGTCGAGAAAAAAGCACCACCACCACCACCGATCTTGCCGTAACTACAAACATCGTCTGCAGGATTTTCAAAACGCCGACACCATACATTTCAGCTGCTCGTGAAGCTGCATCTAGACTTCCCAAGACGCGCCAAGGAGTGCGCCAGGAAACAGAAGGTCGCCGTCAAACGATACATCTCTCGATAAGCCGTACCTACAGCACCAGGGTTGGCAGGTCACACAGTTACGCACGCGCTGTACTCACGCGGTCTGGTGTCAGATCAATGGCGAGAACTGGGGGTTATCTAGGCAGTTACTGACACCTCATTAAGGGAAGCTACAGGCACGGGTGCTTTACAAGTTCCTTCGCGAGAATTGCTCGTTTGGCAGTGACAAACAAGAGTGCGTATTCAAGGAAGAATGTGAAAGAGGTGAGCTGGTGGAGATGTGATGAGGGAGGTAAAAGGGCTGATTAACCCGCTACGGGAGAAAATGTGAGTCGGAGTTGGTTGATTGAGAATCAACTGAAGAATTGCTTGTTTGTGCCACTATTATATCATTAAGTGTGCTGCGCTGCACTGTTTCGTCAAGCCTATGGCTTAGTACATTCGACTTCGACAACTATCTATGCGAAAAAGAAGACGACGAAGAAGAAGAAGAAGAAGAAGAAGAGAGGAGGAGGAAGAAGAAGAGAAGAAGAAGGAGGAGGAGAAGGTGTCGGTGGAGGATAAGGACGAAAACTGTGCCTATGAATTAAAGTAATGCATCTGTAACTTAGAATTTATAAGCTTTCACAACGTGATGCAGCATGCTGTGTGAAATGTAAAACATTGCATATATGATAGTTCCTAACATTGTGTAACCAGGTTGAAAGTTCACGTCCATTTAATCTCTTCACTTCTAAGTTATAACCAGTCTCCACTCTTTGCGGTTGTGTGATGCCAGCTACGGAGTTCGTGCAATTTGCTGAGGGTTTGCTTGTGTGATCCCTGGGAGTGTCAAAGACTGGGGTATTTGGGGACCATATTTGTGCAGTGAAAGTGATCCTTTAGAAACCAAAGCAAATCTTTGCGTAAATAAGCATAGTAAAAGATCCTCTACACCTTAAGGCGCAAATGGACATACGGTGCTAGGCACATAATTTTATAGTTCAATAGTAAAATCGTCACACCAGGGATGATATGGTCAGCTTTACTACCCAAGACATTTCTTAGTAGCCATTTAAAGTTGTGCCGACCTGGGAGAATAGTTAAATTTTAAAAATCAAAATCCGCCAAGTCTTAGTGCGATGTTACATCTGGATTTGTTACTTTGTATTTTACAACTCGTTTAAATTTTTTTGCTAACGTTTTATTTGTTTCTTTAAAATCATGATGATAAAAATGCTGCGTTCACCAACATAAACGGGACCGTTATGGTGGTTCTAAAATGAGTATATTTAAGAAAGCTGATTATGGAAACATTACGAAGGTCCCTGGAACAAAAATGCGAAAAGGTGAACGCTACACTAGAGCCTGCTTAAGAAAATCTGGTTTGCTTTGGCTACAATTAAAGCGTGAAAAACTAATACTGTGGGAAAGGCCGCCATATTAAAAGGTGTGACGCAATTATAATGAGTTAATGCATCGAGAATTCAGAAAGAGCAAGTTATTGATTATTCTTGCTTTTAAATGTCTAAATATGCTTTTTTTTTTCTTCCGCGTCCTCTGCAAATTGTCACGACCAAAGAACAGTGGAGAATTTTCATCACTTCATCCATTTGTACAGGCTTCCCAGCATTCATCAGGCCAATTCTCGCACGCTATTTTCTCGTCACGAGACCGCAAAACGGGAAACGTAAACACCTAACATGGCCGCTGCATACCAGGTCACGCTATTCAATGTGGCCTATTAAAAAGAAAAGGCTAAAGGCGCTCATAACCATGCATGCTATTGTGGAATTTTAGTGATATGTTGTCAGATACGTATTTCCTTGACTAAAAGTCTTCTTCTTTCCCCTTTCTTGGAAAGAGAGCATCACGCCTAGTTATGCACTTTAAAAATACGTGTGCCCTTCTTAGACATGCGTATGTGTATGGTTTGCTTCCTCTAAACAGACTACAAATTATCCAAGGTAATTAGTTCTATGCCGGCTTCCTGGCCTAGAGGTTAGCGACTTTTCTCCGTAATCTCGTATACTCTCGTAGGTAACATGACGACGGTGAGAATCAGCAGTGGTTCGAATCGCGTCGGTAACTTACGGGGTATGTGAGCCGGCCGCTCAGAAAGCAATGGCAAACAACTGAGCGTAATCTTGCCAAGAAATCAACAATCAGATGAAAGATGCTGATGTTGACAGCAATGTCCTGTAAAGGATATGCAAACATTTAATCTTAATTAGTTCTATATACCCATGGGTAACTTTTCATTTCCTAACAGTTTTGCAACGGCACTGGCCTTACGGTCTACATTTTGTGATTTCCAACTACCGTGGGATTTTTAACTTGCACAATTTGCACCAATCCATACGCCAGTCAGCTTGTCCGACGTCATCATGCATTTGGGTACGGTTTCCTGCCTCTAGATAAGTTCTATCCAAGTTAATCAGGTATGTTTTTTCTTTCCTAACACATTTGTTACAGGAGCTGCCTACTCTTTGGGATTTCTAACAACTGTGAGATTTGTATAGAAGACCTTCTGTATGTTAGCCCTTAACCTAGAAGACTAAGTATCTCATCTTACTACCAAGACAACACAGGGACTTGTGATACCATTAGATAAAAGTAGTTGTTGGAAATAGTCCAATCTCATGTCAAGCTTAAACAATGTATCTTCTGAACCAGAAGACTGTCGTTGTGTCGCATCCTCTTTCACAATGTCAGAGTACTGAATGTGGCTGTCCAAGGAATGTTCAGCATTTTCCTATAAAACCGCATCTCCAAAGATTATAGGTATTGTTTTGTATGTTTGCAGTGTTTACACCAATATGTTAAAATAGGTTTTATATTACAAGCAATAATTCACTTTCTACTCTCAAATGACAAGGATAGTATGCTACCAATGTTAATCATAGACGCTTACGACAACTAACGAGCGCTGCAGTGACGAGACGCTTTAGCAGAGCTGCGGGAGTAACCGTGAGAGATAGAACATGGCATGAGGAGATTATAACAACGACTAGCGTGAAGCCAGTCATGCACTTCATTGAAGAATATCAAATTAAATGGTTTGGCCATTTCACATGATTGCCGTGGTACCATCTGTCACAAAGAGCCACACTGAAGAAATATGCTTGTTACAAAGCAAGGGAAAGGCTTCGTAAAAGATATAGTGATGGCGTCCAGAACAAATTTAGATAAATAAATACCATTTACAAAAGGCATTAGAAAGAACGCATAAACCATCCTACATCTTTCCTCCCTTCCACCCCCCTCCCCCCCCCCCCCAAAAAAAAAAGAAGAAGAAGAAGAAGAAGAAGAAGAAGAAGAAGAAGAAGAAGAAGAAGAAGAAGAAGAAGAAGAAGAAGAAGAAGAAGAAGAAGAAGGAGGATTTATTGCAAAAGGTGTTCTGCATTGTGTGGACTGCATCTCGTGTATATCCTACTTTTTCTGTATCTCTGAGACACAACTTCCATGTGAGCGTATGCATGTGCCTAGACAACTGAATGTCCGCACTTGCCACAAATTAGCACCATTTACCTGATGCATGATTCAGAGCCAAACGAAAACAAAAGTAGGTTCGCACCAGACGTGGTACACAAGCAAATGAACAAGCATTGTAATGTAAATTTTGGAGTATTGAAATTGCGGAAGATTCACATAACAAAAGAAATAACACGATGACCCAAGCATGGCGATATATCGTCCTTCTCTCCAAATGGGAGGTCACATTTGGCCATGTAATATTCTTCGGCAGTAAATCTATTAATTGTACATTCATGAGCGATCTGCTGATTCTACATGGTGTATTTTTAATGACTGTGGGGTTTTAGAAAATATTGCCGATCCAAGTTTTTTATTCACCCACTGTAAAGTTCACGCAACATAATAGGTAAATACAAAACTTGGACCGGCAATATTTTCAAACACTGCACAGTCATTAAAAATACACCCTGTATTACTGCTTTGACACAAATTGTAAAATAGATGTTTAGCTTTTTTTCTGTAGTCAAGAAAGGAAAGACGGAATAGATGGGAACTGGTAACAGTAGCTTTTACAGCTGAATTGGACTCAACCTTTGCAGAAAAAGAACACCTTTCAAAACCGAAGTGAACCCAACTTTTGTGCCTTCCTGACAACGAAGGGGTTGTGTTTTAATATTATTTTATAATTTTATGTCCCCCCCCCCCCCCTTTAGATCTGTGTGTATTGTCCCGTCCCTGATGAAGATTTATATAATCGTAACGTCACTTGCTGTATCGTAGCATACTTAATTTTATTGTCTTATTATTATAGATTTCTTTGATTGTCTCTTGTTTTGGGGATTTTCACCGTGTGATTTATGTTCACCTTTATGGAGTCCGTTGTAAGGTATATACACTATATCCGTGTTTAATCTGTCTCATCTTTTCGCAGGAGCTACATATACTTAATCGGTCACCGTGGCAAAGGACTTACGAACGCAGTTCGTGATCCCGCATACCCGCTTTCGAAACACAGCTGCGCGCAATTTGGCAGCAGACCGCATTGCGCTGGGTTTTTTTCGAAATAGTATGGCTGCCTTTCGTTCAGAAAGCAATGGCAAACTACTGAACGTAAACTTGCCAAGACATCAACATGCTGGTGTTGACTGCAAACGTCCTGTAAAGGATATGCATCTAACTAACTGAAAACATATACCTAACTGGGTGTATCCTGCTACAGCCGTTGCTCCTTTTATTTACAATAGTTAGTTGTAAGTTGCACTTGATTTTACTGATTCTGATGTACCAGGCAATTTTACGGTCAGTGGTTGGTGAACACTGATGCCATGACATAGAGGATAGTGAGACGCGCAGTTTCATAATTCCCCGACACACCGAGTAGAGGGTTCGAAATCAACTACAGACGATTCGGAAGCAAGACTGCTTTGCGTTGATTTCGAAGGTATAGAGCATCAGCCGTTCATAAACCATAGGCAAACTACTGTACTATCATCGCCTAGTATATTACGAACAATCAATAAATTATGGGGTTTATTGCGACGTCCTGACAAAGGACAACAAAAAATAGGTGATATCAGCAGTCTTTATTTATTTAGGGCCCCCCCAAAAGCGGATTACTGTTACTTTATAGTTCACCAGAGACGTTTTGTTCTTGCCCATTAAACAGATCATGTCAGGCAGGCAGTAATAAATGCCCCAACGAACCTGTATACTTACTGACCTATGCCCACAGGCCATTAAACCCGAATATAACACCACGCGACAGACTTACCGACGCCTGGTTACCTCCGGGTCGTAGGTCATGTACCATTTCAGTCACGGCAGAGCATTATTGTGTTTGTAGTTCTTAAAAGCATTTAAAAAAAAGCCCTTGCTCTTAAATCCGCCTTATCCTCTGAACAAACAATAGTCACTTAGCTGTGTAGGTCACGCGACGTGCTGTAGTGGTTACAGTGAACTTGACTCGTCGCCAGTATAAATAGATCCTAGAGGTCCGCAATATAACTGTTGGAGAGAGACCACAACCGGGTCTGTGTGCGGAGAGCGCGATCAGGGTTTTTGCAATAGTACCCATGAAAGTTATGTACACATATCGTAGGTCGCCCCCCTCTAAATCTTGCCTAAATGAGCGGCTGGAATCGCTAAAGCATCTGCCGCATTCCGCTGACTTTGCCCTGTCGCTATATTAAACGTTGTATGGGCGACGGGTCGACGAGACGGAGCTACCTTGTGTCAACAAATGGCAGGCGCCGAAACGGACGTCCACCAAGCGTCACTGTCAGTTGAAAAGAAAAAAAAAAGGAAAGAAAACAGGTTCAAGATATAACGAATGTCACCAACTACTAAGCTGATTATTATTTATATTTTATATTTGTACATGCTGAAAAAGGAGGTCAGCATGGCCGAATGGATAAGAACCAAAACGGTGTTCTCGAGTGACAACCAGACTAAAAGTAGTCCGGCATAGCTAATGAAAGAGTTTTGAGTTCTACGGTTGATCCATTATGCATTCCTAACTATCAAATCAGACATGCCCCAGACACATAACCACAGCCGCGTCTAAATTGTTCCAAATGATTGTGATAGGTAATGCTAAGACAATTTGGATGATGGAGAGTATTACGGACTGTGATGTACGGAGGGAAAGATGGCTGGCAAAGTATCAAGAAATATTAGCTGTCGAACATAACAAGATCACAAAGGACAGATGTGGAGAATTGCGATCGCGTGCGTGATTTTCCATGGGAAAGTGATGATGGTGGAGGTGTTTTCATCCCAATATCTTATTATCAACGTTCGATAATGAGACCAGAACGCAGCAAAAAGGGTGAAAGCAGTTCGCAACAAATGGCTTGACTGCTTGTATATGGTCAGCTAAACGTGAATAAAACCCTATTCCACCCCCATGTAGTGGTCCTGACAACAGAATGCACCACTCTAAGTTTATCAAGAGAGTGAAAATAAAACGGGAGAGACAAGCCAATCCTACAAATTGTGTGCTGCAGTAGGATTTGCCGGTCGGGTGGAGCAAACATCGCAACGTCACGGTATATGAGCACAAGACAGCGCACATAGTTTATAAATAATGAACAATTATCGCAGAAGTTGAAGGATCACTTTCGGTGCAAACGGATAACTCTATAAGTGTTTCAGCTTCCTCTTATATGTATCACAAGGATAATATAACACTGATCCAGATTTGAGTGTATCATATTAACACGCCACAGATATTCGTTTTCCTGATGGGGTGTATAATTGTAAAGCTTGGCTATTCACTATACTTCCTTGATCCTTCCTCTTCGTTTTCCTTCTGAGGGAATTGCGCCACGCCTCAAGGGATGGCGTGTGTGACTTCAGCTGGGAATTGAGACCACGACTCAAGGGATGGCGCGTGTGGCTTCAGCTGGGAATTGAGACCACGACTTAAGGGATGGCGTGTGTGGCTTCAGCTGGGAATTGAGACCACGACTCAAGGGATGGTGTGTGTAACTTCAGCTGGGAATTGAGACCACGACTCAAGGGATGGTGTGTGTAACTTCAGCTGGGAATTGAGACCACGACTCAAGGGATGGCGTGTGTAACTTCAGCTGGGAATTGAGACCACGACTCAAGGGATGGCGTGTGTAACTTCAGCTGGGAATTGAGACCACGACTCAAGGGATGGCGTGTGTAACTTCAGCTGGGAATTGAGACCACGACTCAAGGGATGGCGTGTGTGACTTCAGCAGGGAATTGAGACCACGACTCAAGGGATGGCGTGTGTGACTTCAGCTGGGAATTGAGACCACGACTCAAGGGATGGTGTGTGTAACTTCAGCTGGGAATTGTTTAAGGTTTGCTTCTTCTAGATAGATTCCATCCAAGTTAAAGGACTCCCTGTCCCCAAGTGGATGGATTTTCTTTCCTAACAATTTTGCCAGGATAGTGGTCTTAAGGTCTACTCTTTGCGATTTCCACTGCCGTCAGATATTTAACCAGAAGGCTAGGTATCCGAACTCTACCCAAGAAATCAGGGGGTACGTTTTCTTCTTCTTCAGCTTGGCGCTACTTTAGATGTTAACCTGAGTATATTTAAAGAAACCAGCAGTCATCTTGAGCATGTTGACGTCACCATAGGTTGTCCTCAATTCTTGGAAGAGTTCTCAAACTACTGATGGGATCGAAGCCAATGCCTTTTGAGCCTGGGGCGGGCACCAAAACCTCTCAGCCAGGGCTCCCCCTCACTCCTTGATCTTAGGGTAGTTTATTAGAGGTACGACCATGACCGTCTCGGATAAACGCGAAATCTAATAGGACAAGTGTGAGCGCTGTCCGTGTTATAAATCCTTCGATAGTTGGAACGGAAGTGCTCTAGTACCACATTTGGAAAGATGTGAATCAAAGTTTCATTGGGTGTTGATGGAACTATTGTAGCTTTGTACATTTACTGCTCTAGCGCATGTTGTTTTGGGAGTCGCGTTGGCGCAGTGGCCAGTATAATCAAATAGAAGCGAACGTTTTGACAAGTCTTTATCAACTTGCTGTTGCTGTTTTCGTTTTGTGTTAGCTCGCTTTGAACCCCTGCGTGGTTCAGAGACATGCTACTTCTAGTAATTCCTATTACTAGTGAATGCACTGGACTGAAGTTTTGCATAAGGGCTAGCCATTCCCTAGAGGTAAGTCTGGCTAAAATGTTAACAGCGCTTGCTTTTAAACTCTCTTTGTGGTGGCGGAGAGTGGGTTAATTCCTTACAGTGGCCAGGTGGACTTAAACGTTGATTACTTGTTCAGAAAGGGATGGCAAACTACTGAACGTAAAAATTGCATAGAAGATCAATCTGGGGTTAATCGCAACGTCCTATAAAGGATTGCAACATTCTAGCCTTCACTATTACCAGTGTCCCTCGCCATCAAGCGAACCCTTCTCCTACTTCAGAGGGACTTGTAACTGACGTCCCCATTTCATGGACGAGAAGTCAACATACCAGCCCAACTGACCGGTGTGTGAAATTAACCCATAACATCGCGGGGCAACAATAAAACATTGGTAATTTTCTGTTAATTCACCCCAAACGAAAAACAAAAAATCCTTTCAGAGCCTCATTTGCATCGGTCCAGCAATAACTTCCGATTAAGTCTTCGGTGGCCTGCTGGACCGATCAGTGGATGTTTTGTTAGGTTTTGGGCCCGTAGGGTTCTCACTGTCGTCGGAGTTTTGGCCCATAGTGACCTTACTGTCGTCGGAATACTCCGACGACAGTGAGGGCCGTACGGGCCCAAAAACTAACAAAATAGCCATTGATCGATCCACTTAACCGAAAGTTATTGTTGGACTGATGCAAAGAGGCCCTGACAGTGATTGATTGTTTGTTTGTTTGTTTGTTTGGGGTGAATTAACAGAAAAGTACCAAAATATTTGCTAGAAAACGAAAATATCACATCTGCAAGTTTCAAGGTGGAACCTCTGGACTAGTGCCTATACCATCGAGCTCCCATTCGTGAGAGCCAGGTTCGAATCCTCAATCGTGTGATAGATTCTTTTTTTCTGTTGAAGGTAAAAAGAAATCTCTAACATGTATGTTCGCAGCGACCGCACTAGCCAGGCGGTCTTAATTCCCCAGGCTCAATCCTCTGTCCTACAGCGCAAGATACTCTAGGCTCTAGGCAGTAATGCCAGTTTTTTACATGTTCAGCGAATACCACAAACAAAACGTTAAGTTCGGGAAACGAAACATACAGACACCCAATTTTTTTTAGCATTCGTTGTTTCGCTGGCCGTGTCTAAAAGGCCTAGTGTGTCCGTACAGGGATCCGACCCTTTACTGGCAACAGTCCCCAGGTAATTAGAGAGCACACCATGTAATGTTGCCTGTTTACACCGGGTCTGCAACGCGCTAGAAACAAACAGGGCGCACTAATTACTGTTGCAATCTGGTGTAAAGCACTGCGGTGTTGGCCTTTTTATAGCCAGCTTGGGGGTGTCGTTTTATGTGTTAATCCGTTTACTTTACCGTTTCAAATTTTGCAGTGAAAAGCAACAATCACACGTGTATTCTGTAGTTTTGAAACAGGGTTTCTGCTGGTTTCAAATGTGTAATTAATACCTTCTATATATTCATTCATTCAGTGCATGTCCTTTGCAGAACGTCGCTCCCATAACAACCTTCAGGAAAACTTCTCGATCACAAGCAAGATGTGATAAAATGTTGTTTTCATCGGTTTAACTTTTTATTTTCAGTTCTTATCGTTCGCTTGAGATCTGCAATGTTGTCTCTTGTATGAATTTCAGGCTTATTTAGTTCGCTCGGTGGTCCATCTAGAAGGCTGATGGACCTTGAACTGTTGTTTCTTTAGGTCAAAAGGTTTGCCTGGATATGTTGTATTTTGGGCAGCCTTGGAGTATATGATCTGTTTTCTGCGGCGACAATCCACATGTGCACAAGGCTGTTTCACCAATCTTGAATTGTGTACACATGTGGTTGCGTAATCTATATTGTCCTAATCTGGGGCACAGCATAATGATATGATCTGGTCTCCAACCAACCATATTCTATCTGCGGGTTCCCTGCGGGGTACAGTAGTCAAAAGAACTCTCGGGATGTTTCGACGTTTATGCTGACCAACCATATTCTATCTGCGGTTTCCCTGCGGGATACAGTAGTCAAAAGAACTCTCGGGATGTTTCGACGTTTAGGCTGACCTTTGTGTTGAACAGCTGCACCGTAGAAAGTGCCGTCTTCGTGGCGAAGCGGTTAAGACGCGGGCATCGTGTTCCTAAGGCAATGGGTTCGTGTCCTGACTAGGTCATTCCGTTTACGAGTGGCATTTTTCTATGAGATTCTTTGGGATCGTCGCTGAAGCTACGGAGTAAGTGCTCTGTGCGATGCTTTCGGTAGGGCGAGCTACTGAAAGAAACCCAGCCAATAGGGATAAAACTCGATGTAAGGAAGTCAATTCTCTCTCACTGAAACATATTTGTAAGGAACCTAACCGGTATCTGTGGCTAAGGGCTTGCGAACGCGGTTCGTGAGCCCGTATACCCGGGTTCGAAACTCAGCGGTGCTGATTTTTTCGAAAAAGATATAGGAGCCGGTCGTTCAGAAAGCAATAGCAAACTACTGAACGTAACACTTGCCTAGTACATCAACAGCAGCTGAAGATGCTGGTGTTGACTGCAACGTCCTGTAAGGGATACGCACCAAACATTTAAAGAAAATGAGGGAGGGTTGGTTGTTTTGTTGTTGTCTTTTTGTAACTGTTAAGAAAACTGTGGACAATCTGTGAAATCAATTATATGTACAAGGAAAAATATATAGAGATCTTTCAGAACGTGTCCTCAACGGTGACGGCCCTGCGCTTGAGCCATGTGCAAACATGATTCATCTTTCTCAGAAGATGTCATCACTCTTTCAATCATGTAGGTCACACTGAATTTATTTAACTCTTTCAGTCCGGTCTCAGTGAGTTCAATAACTCTTGCAATGATACGCATCTGAATGAATATATTTAACTATTTCATTACCGGAAAGTTTCGCAGCCAACTTTATAAACAATCCAGACAGCATGACGTTTAAGTAGACCAAATATACGGCGTAAGCCAGGTTTCTTTAGTATGTTTTGACCAAATATAAAAAGACAGAGAACACATCTCTCGATGGTTAGTATTCGTCAGAACGAGGGTCACACTTAAAAAGTTCCTTGGAAATGCAAGAATTAGGTCATTTCTTCTTCTTCTTCTTCTTCTTCTTCTTCTTCTTCTTCTTCTTCTTCTTCTTCTTCTTCTTCTTCCTTAGTTTCGCTTAAATCAATTGTCTATATCTTCAATTTTCTCTCTTGTTTTCATTTCACCTATCTTTCTTAGATCAGGTATGGTCATAATAAGTTAAATTAACAATTAGAATACAAGAGATTATTGTAACAAGGAAATCGGACAACAGGAGTTAAGAAATAAGCATCATGCAGTAACTAGGTTTTGTAGCTGGAAGGGCGGAGAGTGTGGCATGGGAGAATGTCTAGAACAGTGGTTCTCAACCGGTAGGGAATCACCCCCCCCCTCCCCTGCCAGGAGGGGGGATGTTTAGGGTTTCCAGGGGGGAGGGGGAGATTAAGATTATTTCAAGATCGCGTTAATACAAGAACCGATTACTTGATATTGTTTTTCCCTCCATACTTTACGATTCTGTGCTTCTCGCCCTTCTGAAATTTATTTTATAACATAAGTAGACCAGCAAATCACGTTTTATGTAGACGTCTAGACTTGTTCTAGTATGTGTTATTAAATTTAGCTTGCATTTTTACGTATATTATGTTAAAAAAAGGGGGGGGGGGTGTATAGGGAGGAAATATGAAAAAATAGGGGAGCGAGATGTGTGAAGAGACATGAACGACTACATCAGCTTCGAGAGCACATACTGTTGATGTTGATGACAGATGATTATTAGACTTTTTGGGCGTTGTTTGGAACATAAAGTTGAATTTAAACAAAACCCCGACACCCTCTTGACCGGTAATTTTGAGAATCACTGCCCCAGTGGCGTGTCTTGTTGTCTACCTAATGAAAAGTCGTGTTGTCTCTACAACGAGAACCGTGCAGCCACCACGTCGCCACGTTTAGTGTCGTGGTAAGACATGTACAAACGGCGGTAACCTGGAAACAATTTGTTATGGCACAAAGGACTGACTGACCTAGCACAGGGCAAAGGATGAACCCACCAGACAGGTCGTCAGTTGAACTGTTGTCGGTTCAAGAGACCTAACAAAGTGAACAGCATAGCTAACTGTGGCGGTGACGAATCATTCTCTGAAGTTGAAAATTGGAGTACATGTTACAGTGTGTCAAGCCAGCAGAAGTGTGTCGCATGTCCTTTCCAGGACGTTGCAATAAACTCCAGCATTCACTGACTGTTTGTGATTTACTAGCAATTTAGTTCAGTAGTTTGCCATTGATTCCCAAACAATCAAAGCCTATACCATCGAAGACGACGCTTCCATATCGCCAGCAGATTATTTCGAACCATCGACTTGGTTAGTTAGTTGCATATCCTCTATAGGCCATGGCAGTCAACCCCAGCTTTTTATTGTTTTTTTTATGTAATTTCTCGGCAAGTTTACGTTCGTTTGTATACCACTGCTTTCTGAACGACCGGCACTCACACCTTTGTATGGGAACCAATGCAAGGTAATCTATTTTCGCATATCCCAAAGCTGTATTTCTAACGCGGCATCCCTTCTCCACAGAGCCAGCCTTGACTCAGTATGACTAGGACAGTGGTTCTCAACCGGTGGGGAATTCCCCCCCCCCCCAGGGGTGAATTTTAAGGTTTCCGGGGGGGGGGGGGGGAATTAAGATTATTTCATGATCGCATTAATACAAGAACCGATTACTTGATATTGTTTTTCCCTTCATACTGTACTAGATTCTGTACTTCTCACCCTTCTAAAATTCAATTTATAAAGTAAGTAGACCCACAAATCATGTTTTATGTGGACGTCTATACTTGCTTTAGTATGTGCTTTTAAATTTAGCTTCCATTATTACGTGCACTGTGTAGGGGCGGAGGCGGGATGTTTAGGTAGGAAATAGAAAGGGGGGAATGACGTTCTGAAAATATGGTGAAGGGGGGGGGGGGGCTCGGGCCAACAAAGATTGAGAACCACTGGTCTAGGAATTATGAAACTACGGGTCTCACTGTCCCATGAGCTATGGCGCAGGTTTTACTTTGATTAGGCCGATTAGAGACATCCGGTCGGAACCTAAGCCGTTGGCGGCTGGCTAAACTCACTGAGGTGTGATGGTGGGGAAAGGTGTCAGCACCCCAACAGATACATGCTATTGGAGATCGCAAGATATGGAGAACCATTATTGCCCACGCCAGTAGGCAAGGTACTTATTGTTACGAAAACGGCACAACTATCTTACAGCGTTATTCCACACAGGTATATCTGATATACTGTCAAGAAATTGAGTCTTATTCCACAAGGACACAGCGGATATATTGGTAGGAAATTGGGCCTGATTCCGCAAAAGCGCAGTTGTTAAAATGGAATGAAACTCTCTCTCTCTCTCTCTCTCTCTCTCTCTCTCTCTCTCTCTCTCTCTCTCTCTCTCTCTCTCCCTAATCTCACCCCCTGCCCCACCCCACACACACAGAAACACATGACATACATACTGCCAAATAAACTAAACACTCTCTCTCACTCAAACACAACAGGTATATTTTGGCCAGAAACTCAACTTTCACGCAAACAAGTATATTTTGGCCGGAAACTCAACTTTCACACAAACACAACAGACAACACGGACAGAACACCACGAGTCCCCGCCGACCCTCTGCCTGACATTAACAACGCCAGCGCCTATCTAAACAAAGAACCCACGTATCTCCAGCCTATCTCGCCGTCTCCCATTCCCGACACAATTATTAATAAGTACTGTCATATTAAATCGCTCTGCTCTGCTACAGAGTACACTACCAGAGCCAGTGGCAACAAGATACAAAGCTGGTCCCCTTGCTCCCTCGCCAACGTTCGGTTTTATCAAAACCTAGACGTTTATCATGCGCCATTATGGCCTGTTTCAGGCTTAGTATTAAATCTTAGCTTCCAAGGCCACTTCTGACATCTGAAATGAACAAAGTGTTGGGCGGTCTGAACATGTTAGAAATATTTCTTAAGTGTCGAATGTCAACTTTGCCGTCAGCAGTTGCTCTGTTTTACTGATCCCGTCGCAGACCTTGTTCAAAGTCGCTTGCTAGCTAGACAAAGTTGTTCAGATATAAAGTCATTTAAGAAACACTTAACGCTGTCAAACCTGTATGTTTACTAACTTGGAGTCGGTCCACTAGCCGTTTTGGTGTCTGGAACTCCTCGTGGCGCCGGCGTCGAATTCATGTTTCATTCTGAATGCGATAAAACAGGTTAATATGCGGCACCAGTGAGTGGTGAGGCCAGTAAGTGTCGTTAGTCGCGGCCCCGTTAATCGCGTAAGAACATTAAGGTATTCGGTAGGCAATGTGTTTTAAAATGTGTCTCTTGGATCTTATTGGTAGAGAAAGTATTGTTATCCGACTGATTTGCTTGTGAAGGGTTATATATTATAAAAAATACCACCCTTAACGCAACGTAAATTGGAAAAGGCAAAAAACAAATTAAACAAAAATGATTCCGGTGAGCATGTTAGCACAAGAAATCCAATCCTAACAGACTTTTTCTTAAGCTACTGCTGCTGCAGCTTCTTCTTCTTCTTCTTCTTCTTCTTCTTCTTCTTCTTCTTCTTCTTCTTCTTCTTCTTTTTCTTCTTCTTCTTCTTCTTCTTCTTCTTCTTCGAAAACGACTTAGTGTTTGCTATTTGAGCGTACCTAGAAATTCACAATTCACTGTGAACAATTAATTGGTAAGTTGGTTGGAAATCCTGAAGAAGAAGAAGAAGAAGAAGAAGAAGAAGAAGAAGAAGAAGAAGAAGAAGAAGAAGAAGAAGAAGAAGAAGAAGAAGAAGAAGAAGAAGAAGAAGAAGAAGACGAAGAAGTAGTTCAAAAACGTGTGGAACAAAAAGAAAAAGAATTTGAGGAACCAAAAAAAAAAACGATGGGAAAGAATAAAAAAATAGCAGCAAGACGAACGAACGCTAACTAATCCCTCCCACCCCTCCCCCCACCCAAACGAAAAAACAAAATAAAAAACCATCATGAGAATATGCAAAGAAGAACACAGAGAGCAAGACCAAGAGGAATAAGATCACGAAGAACCACAGCGAGTAGACGCGACAAACCTAAACAGCCAACATGGCTTACCACTGAAACCTCGGCCACAAATGTCCAGCTTTACAAGCCACTAAGTCACACGGGCGATATCTTGTCTCACAGACACCAACAATAAAAGCAACAGCACATACAACCGCACACCGCCGTGGCTAGCCAAGCCTCGTTATCTCACCACCAACAGTGGTATCCGTGCCTACCCCATAAACCTCTTCAACATAAGAATGTCATACAGCACACCCCGGCGAGGAAACACTGGTTATAATTTATCTGAGATAGTGTATCTTTTACTTTCCAGTCCTAAAATTTATAATCACTCTTTTCAGATGATATAAAAATGCCTGCGCTTTGATATTGCAAGCGGGGCTCCACCTCTGCGTGGGAACTATTTTCGAAAAAAGATAAACAGTAATGCGATCCGAAGAGTACCTTCTTATTGGAGTATCTTTGCCGATGGCGTGTGATATTGTGTCTGCCTACAGTTCTAAATTTATTTGTGTGTTTATTTGCTTGTTGTTGTTGTTGTTATCGTTGTTGTTGTTATTGCTGTTATTGTTGTTGTCGCACTTCTTCTTCTTCTTCTTCTTCTTCTTCTTCTTCTTCTTCGTCCGTCCGAGATATTTTGTTTTGGCATCACGTACGTTATGCCAAAATCACAGCAGAGCTGCGGTATATGCGCCTTCCTGTCGACACATCCGACTCCTTCGGGAATTTGTTGACCGGGCTAGCCTTCCCAGGTGTTTCGTAAGATGTTTCACGGTCATCTACGACCCTCCGAATAGTGTGTTTATTGTCATTATGATATTGCCACCACTGCAGGTGAGTGGACAGGATAGTTCATTTGGAGAATAAAAGTCTCAGGAGCACTTTCCCAAGTAGTGTGTGCATCATCACCATTTTCCCTATCAACTAACGTTGGTACTGGTATGTACCTTCGCAGATCTCGTTTCCTGGTGTTCTCATTCTAATGTTGATGTCACCGTCTGAGACCATCAAGCTTATCTCCGAGGCATCAGTCTGACTCTGCCTTTCCTACGGCTGATTTTTCCGGTCGTCACGATGTTCTCCAATGCCCTTCTTCTCGTCATATAACCAAAGAACATTGTAGGTCTCTTTCTTAAAGTCGTGTACCAAGTTCTACTTCGACAAATTCTTCCAGGCAATCATTTGTTAGTTACTCTGGCCGTCCATGATATTGGAAACATTAATCTCAGAATCACATCTCCACTTCCGGTAAGCTCTTCCCAGTGTGTTCGTTTACATCATACTACCCACAGCTATACGGCAGAACAGTTTCCGTAGAGCATGTCAGGAGTGTTCTAGAATCCTCGAGAAGCGTCTGGTTGACTGGCTATGACACCGGGCTTTCATTCAGGAGGTGACGGTATTTTTTATTTATTTATTTATTTATTTATTTTTTGTGGTGATGGATTTTGTTTGGTGGTGGATTAATTTGTCATGGATTCTTTGTTTGTGATAGATTTGTTGGTTAATGAATATTTTTGAGTGATCGATTATTTTTTAACTTTTTTTTGTTGTTGGGGTGATAGATTTTTTTTTCTTTTTCTGTCGGGCCCAAAAATATGACAACCCTAACCTGCGGCGACTGCCGAGGCTGGCGGCCTTAATTCCTCAGGATCAACACCCCCCGCTGTCCTAAACCGCAATGTACAAAAGGCAGTTCAACAACCTCTTCATGGTGTGTGAGGTGGACATTTTTACCTGTTGGTACCTAATATTTCGTTCCAAATATTTTCTACTTGTTTCTGCTAAAATGCAATTATTACCATCATGTGCCATCTGGATAGGCAAGTGGCTGTTATGGTTTGTCAAGTCTAGAGTATTGGATCAGGTGGGCGTTCTTGTCCCGACTATGCCATTTGGCCAAAACACCCAGGTGTTCATCTCTGTGTATTCCCTTTGCTCTTTTCCAGTTGTCACCGAGTTCTCAAACACATTTCTCTGTATAACGTGCAGTCTTAACTGTCTACGTCTAATGTCTATTATTAATTTACAGCTTTCCTTCGTTTCTTGAAATATTGTATAATTCGTTTTTCTGTCCGTTCGTGATTCATTATATTTCATATTTCCTGTCTGTCCTCTATTGTTCATGAATCTGATCAAAATTTGCATTTTATTACCAGGCAGAAGGGCTTATAGTTACGGCCTACATTTAGTAGACCGAGTTGGAAGCATATTTGTGTGTGCAGCTGTGGAATTCAACACAACTGGAAACTGAGGATTCTATACTCCTCCTGCCCTGGGGTGAAGCGAATGAACGAGAGGTGTTATTTGAAAGCTGGACAAATGAACTATATAAACAAACACAAAGACGAACGTTTCGAGAAAAAAAAAGTCTTTGTCAGAGTACATATTTAAAAAAAAAAAGCGAGAACATCATTATCATCATGTATTCCACCAACTAGCGTAATCGTCCATGTATCCCCACAGATCTCGATCCCTGCTTTTCTAGACTAATCGGAACTGTGAGGTGAGTATGAACATTCTTTTCAATTAACATGTTTTCAATTAACATGTTTGTCAATTAACATTTTTTTAAATTCTCATTTTCTCTTCATTGCTTTCATTTTTTCATGCTTTTGTTCTTCTCGTCCTGCCGTCACCTTCTGATGTAGTCACAGGAGATCTCCTTGCCTGTATGTTGTGTTTGTGAATGTGTTTGTTTGCTGTTGAAGACTAATCGCCGCAACGTCCTGTATGTGTCTTAATTCTGTTATGTAAAGCTGCACTACTTTGTGTCATTTAATATTGTTTACCTTAATGTAGATACATTCAGACCCTCTTCTCTTTACAAGACCACATTACATTGTCCTCTTTTTATATTTATGTATGCTGTTCTACTTTAATTAGCCTTTTCCAAACCAAGAGCATCTAGCTAAAACAAAAAAACAACATAAAAACCCAAATTCACAGACAGTTGTACGAACTGTACAATACAATACAATAAATTTTAAATGTTAAACTGTGAATCGAGACCAACCAGCCGAGCAATCAACCAACCACCTACTAACCACCAAACTGACCAGTCGCTTTTCATTGGACGTGATCTGTCCCCAATAGTCATGCTGTGAGAATCTCAATGTTGATCAGTAACAATAATGAATATGCCAGTAATTGTTCAATTATTTCTGGCCATATCAAAGTAGAAGGAATACTCCAATATCACATCCCTCTAGGCTCAAATTGTTGCCACGTGACCACGAGTGGGACAGAGGTAATCGATTAGATGGGAAGCTACTTTCCCTAGTCACGTGATTTGTACAACCGACATGTTTACGGGAGGGACTCATTCTGTTTCTTCTAAAGAACCCCATCTGGACAACAGTCATCTCTTGGTCACAGGATTATTAGTTTGAGCCAGGCGATGGACCTTAATATAGCTTCTCTTCTGGGGTTTAACTTTAACTGGGTCCCATCTACTCGCGCCATGTCCTTTGTAGACTCGATCACAATTGGTTGGGTTTTGCCGCTAACATTTTGTTTTCTACGGCAGCTGAAGGACGGAAGAACAAAGAGGGGAGAGGCAAGAAGAGCAGGAGTAGGAGAATAAGAGGAAGCTCAAGAGAAGGAGAAGAAGAGGAGGAGTATGAGAAGAAGAAGAAGAAGAAGAAGAAGAAGAAGAAGAAGAAGAAGAAGAAGAAGAAGAAGAAGAAGAAGAAGAAGAAGAAGAAGAAGAAGAAGAAGAAGAAGAAGAAGAAGAAGAAGACATTCCAACACTTACTATTCCATATCGATAGTGACACGCTGTTGTTTTGTCTACCTTGCACTTGACTTCTCGAAGAAGCACAGCTACAGACACGTCCTTCCCGGGCGCCCCAAAACCTTTATCAGAAATAGTTGGTATCGTCCTAATCTATAATTGACTGCCGGCGCAAGAGTGCTTGCAGTCTCATGTATTTCTACGTTGATGATGTCGATTCGCTTGCAGACGGGTGTATCACCCCGTGATGATGATGACGGTGTTTCTTGTGAGAGAAATGTGGCGCCTTCCAACATTCAGGATTGGCAGATAGACACACATATCATGTATACGAGATCTGTGATGTCGTGTGTATAGTGTGGAAGGACATATACAGGGAGTGACCAGAGGATCTAGCCTATCAATGGCAAACTACTGAACGTAACTTTGCCAAGAGATCACATCAGCAAATAATATGCTGGTGTTGATTGCAACATCCTGTAAAGGATATGCAATTAACTTTTAACTTGTAATCCATACATACAAATCAGTCCAATGCACTAGAAGTGGTAGCACTTGTATAAACTACGATTGAGTTCAAAGAGCGAGCGAACAACCCCTCCCCCCCCCAACCGCCCCCCTCTTTCTAAAGACAACACTATATATATATATATATATACATATATATATATATATATATATATATATATATATATATATATATATATATATATATATATATATATATGCAAACATGACACCTGCATTGCATAATGGTCTTTCGTGTAGCATAACAATAAACCTCACCCCTAACATAACCGGCATAAACAATTTATACCACGCCGTGTATATACTATCTGCATTTACAAACACAACATAAAAACAAGCCATCTTAAATAAAGTGGGCACCATTATGACCCGACAAGTGACATATCGATCAGGGGGGAAGTGAATTTGCCCAGCCATATGCAACAGCGGTGCACTGGTCTGGCTCTACAGTCGCAACATTTCAGGTCTGGTATTGAACATTAACTGTGCTAGATTGCTTACAACAAGAGTTGGGCTTGGGTGGATAATTGTTGGAGTTGCTGGCATGTCGATTTTTTTTAAAGAGGGTGGAGGGGGGTTGTGTGTGTGTAGGTGGAAAGGGAGGGTGGTCTAGTAGTTGATCTGTGTCTACAGTTGTAAATATCGTACATGAATTAACTTTAAAGGTTCTTCTTCTTCTTCTTCTTCTTCTTCTTCTTCTTCTTCTTCTTCTTCTTCTTCTTCTTCCTCCTCTTCTTCTTCTTCTTCTTCTTCTTCTTCTTCTTCTTCTTCTTCTTCCTCTTCTTCTTCTTCTTCTTCTTCTTCTTCTTCTTCTTCTTCTTCTTCTTCTTCTTCTTCCTAGTCTGCAGTTATAACTTTCATATTTCTTATTTTTTCAATGTAAGCGTGGAGTCTAGTAGTTAAGCGGCATCTGCAGTTATATCTTTCGTAGATGTTTCAATAACAACAACAACAACAAGTTAGTTCTTTACATGAGTTTGTAAACACATACGTCATCTGTATCACCCAACATACACATTATAATTTCTCTATATCCCCAATGTCTTCAGTTTAAACTCTCTCCTACCTGTTTCCATTTTGGTAAATTATATTTCTTGGTCTTTTCACTTCTACCCTATGCTGTGGATATGATAGTCTAGTAAAGTGTCAACGTTATTTAGATCGTTATTTTCTTAACGTTAATTTGAATAAAAACTGCATGTACTTATAAATAAAGCATTTGCAACGGCCAGAACAACACACACTTGAAAAATGTAAAGCAAACATTAGCTAACGGTTCTTGTAAACTGTGTTTCTTCCTTCACAGAGGTCTAGTTAACCAAATGAGTTTCATTCAACTACAGTAAACAAACCAAACAGATTACCTCTCATGCTTTGATAAATGTTTCCCCAACCACACTTTAACACAGGATCCGCCCTCGCCGGCAGGCTCGGTATTTTCAAGCTACCGAAATTTACTCGGTAAAAATGCAGAGCCGTTATCGAGCCGTGGCGCCTACCCCACACGTAGCCGCGACTTGAGAGTCCCATAATGAAGATCACAAAACGAGAAATTACAACTCCACTGTCCTACCAAACCAGGGGTGATACTCGGAAAAGCCTCCTGATGTGAAGGGTACCGGGAGAAACCTGTCCAAACATTTATATCCCTTGGAGCGCTGGGGCGTGTATACACGTTAGAAGTCTAATGGTCTTCACTGCAGCGTAGTTTTTTGCCCCCGAAACGGAGATGATGGCGCTGGGAGGAGGGAGGAGTCGCCACTGTAATGGTGTCGGGGGAATTTATTGCACAGAATGTGTTGGCCGTGAGGAATAAAATACGTGGTATATATTGCCGAGGGTTTGAAATGTATACAACGCAGAATATTACTTTTGAGATAACTGATTACAGACTGGCATTTCTGTCCCTTCGCCCGCCTATATTCTGCACTACAGCTCATTAATTTTACACGTTTTTTTTGTTTTATTTCTTTGTATTTTACTCGTATAGGGAAATAGTATCGGACAGGGCGACCGGGAGGTTAAACGCGCTCACTCTTAACAGATTCAATGAAAAATAAAAAGTAGGTTTGTTCCAAACAAAAATGGATGATGAAAATTGTGATGTAGGGTTGTTTTACAGTTAATTTTTAATAGATGTTAATATGGCAGCAGACATTTTATTTTTTAATATCAAATTAAAGGGAATTGCATAGGGGACAACTACTGTATCGATATTTTAACTATAGTTTGATTTATAAGCAGTTACGGGAAGTTAAAAAAAGACGATTTATCATACCCAGGCATCTAATCAGTTAAACTTCACGTTTGCTGACGGCGTAATAGTTCGCTAATTCCTCACACCTATCAATTGGAGTTATTTGCTGAATTCTCGTTCAGAAACTAATGGAAACAACTGGACGTAAACTTGCCTACAAATCCCTGGGTTTTTCATGTGTTGTTTGTCCATCAAGAATGATGATGACCATTCATTTCATCCAGTGGGGTTGAGAGTATGGAGCCGTGAGTTCTAAGATGGCTGGTAAGGTCTATTTTGGCTCGAAATGTTCTTTGACAATGTGGGCAAAGAATGCTTGACGCTCCAGGAGGAGGATCTCTTGCAGTGGTTTTTCTATCCAGCCTTTTTTTCTTCCACAGCTATTGCAGTCCTGATTGCTTCACAAGTAGTAACTGCACCCTTGCGTAATGATGTACGCTACGAATTTTGGTCTTTGACAGCAGTTTCCCAAGTGTCGTGATGAATTCCAAAAGCTTTTAGTAAGATCTTCAGAGTATCTTTAAAGCGTTTCCTCTGGCCACCTTGGGAGCGTTTACCACAACGCAGCTCGCAGTAAAAAATTCATTTAGGGAGCCTGTTATCTTACATGCGAGTCAAGTGACCAGCCCAGCGAATCTGCTTCTCCATTAGTAAAGTGTGGATACTGGGCATGGGCGCTCTTTCTACCTACCTTCATATCTCCAGTTTTTTTTTTTTTTTTTTTCATGTAGAGTTTTCCATATGGCGGTACCGTTGTGTGTATGTTGTTTGAGTACTGAGGAAGGCTTTGGCCGCAGTGTCCATTTTGTCAATTATGGTTGTGTTCTAGCAAAGCTGACAGATTCGACTTGTTACAGCCTTTCTCCACACATGGCACTTTCTTTTGTGCTCGCTCGCTTTGAACTCAAGTGTAGTCCATACCCAATACTTCTATTAGCACTGGACTGAATTTTGCGTGCGAATTAGCTTTTCCTATTTCCAGAGTCCCTCGCCATCACGCGAACCTTCTCCGACTTTAGAGGTACATGTAATTTACGTCCCCAAATCAAGGACGAGAAGTCAACATTTTAGTCCACCTGTCTGGTATAGGGGTTGAACCCCTCACCTCGGCATCAACACACCGGATGTTTAAGAACGCGTGTTCTTATCCATTCGGCCATGATGACCTGGAGGACACTTTGAATAATTAGATCAATGACAGCATCGCTGAAGAGAACATCCCTCACCAGCTTTGCCTGAATTCCCACTAGTCCCGCAATAACTAGTCTTTCCTCCTGGAGCAGCTCACCAAAGAAAACTTCTAGAAAAGGTGTCGAGTCAAAGGGCGGCAACACGGTAGAAAATGTCCCGGCTCACTTTGAAGCGGATGTAGAGGAGGTAAATTGTCGCAAGTTATTTATTTTCTGAACTGTTGGTAGTCGGGACATCACAGAGAGAGTGTTCTCATCAAGTATAAATTAATATCAGAGATAACTTATTGCGGCCAAGTTGAAAGGAGTTTGTGGAGTGTGAGGGCAGAGAGAAGGAAATTGCCCGCCGAGCTAGACCATTTGGCGGCAATACCATTATGGCATCAAGTTGTGGTTTCTTGTTTGAGCGGTAGGGAAAAGGTTAGTTCAAGGATGTTTTTTTGTGCTCTAAAGGAGGAGGGGTGGGGAGGGAGGAGTAGGTAAGCTGAGAGATGGTAATATATAGATATAGTTTGGTTTAGGTGTGAACTGGAGATAGGGAAGTAGATAGACAGGCAGATAGATACACAGACTGACACGTAGGCAGGCAGGCAGGTAGAGAGACAATGAGACATATAGACTGACAAGTAGGCACAGGTAGACAGGTAGGTAGACAGACAGACAGACAGACAGACGGACAGACAGACATGTAAAGAGTCAGACAGGTAGTCAAGCAGACGTGCGGACAGGCAAGCAGACTCACACAGACAGAAAGACAGACATTAGGCAAACAGACTAATACAGGCTGAGAGACAGACCTTCACACAGACAGACAAGCAATCAGACACACACGCAAGCAGACGGATAAACAGACAGACACACGGACACAGGCAGATAAACAGACATACAAACAGACAGACAGACAGGAAAGTGGAAAGACATACAGACTGGCAGACTAACTGACAGACAGCCGTAATGCAATGATAACTGGACGAGACCAACATGAAAATTAAACACTTTGCATTTATTGTCAGCAAAGGCCGGATGTACAACCCTACCACCTCTCACCCCATCTCTCCTCCCTCACAACAACATCACGCCATAAATGGGTCGGATATTCACTGATTAAGTTACCTCTGAAGTCGGAGTGGGTTCCCCTGATGGCGAGGGACACTGGTAATAGGGAAAATTAATCCCTACACAAATTCAGTCCAGCACTACTAGAAGTAGTGTGTATGGACTACGCTTGAGTTCAAAGCGAGTTAGTGTAAAAAAAAAAAAAAAAATTAATTGCCATGAGATGATTAATCGTCGAATCGACTTCCCGCATCTGCCGTTGGGCTAATATATCGCCGAAAATATCGTTATTGCGCTCATAATACAACACGTCAGCTACTATATGAATTATTTTAAGTCCAAACCGTGACACAACCCTACTTTCCATTTTAAGCCACCCAACCTTGTGTTTGGTCCAAACCTACTTTTGTTTTTATTTGGCAGCACAGAATCTGCTGAGGAACTCATATAACGATGGGACTACCATGTCCCCTGTTGCTGTGCTCACGGGATAGGATTCCCAGGCACTCTACTATGTTTCCCCCCTCCCGACACCACTCCCTTCAATCAACAACTGGACTTTTGTTTATTTCTTTGTTTTCACAATTTGATCGACTTCCTACGCCAGCTCAATCGACAAATTACGTAAATGTTTGGTTGCATTTATCCCCATCGCCTCAAGTCCTGCTCCCACTCGCCCGGCGATACATTCGGTGTCTGGCGCAATTATACAGCCCTGTCTGATGTTCGGTGCCAGGGGACCCTCATGCCGCACCACCCCCCTGATAAACCGTCTGCTGCCCCCTTGTGTGTCGAGATTCGGGCAATGGCAGTGAGATGTAAAGACAACGCGGAAACGCTATCTTGCTCACAGTAGCATATTCCAAAACGGTTCTCAAAATTGGAAGCATAGACTCATCGTCAGCAAGGCCGAATAGATAAGATAGTTCGTTTTTAAGCATCCGGTGTGCTGATGCCGAGGTGTCGGGTTCATCCCCTACATCGGTCAATTGGACTAAAATGTTGACTTCTTGTCCTTGACTTGGGGACGTAGATTACAAGTACCTTTGGAGTCGGAGAAGGTTCGCCTGATAGCGAAGGACACTGGTAATAGGGAAAGCTAATCCACACGCAAAAGTCAGTCCAGTGTAATAATTAATATAGAGGAAGTACACCGTACACATCTACATACTGAAAGTGCGCATTATACACGGCACATTGCGTTATTCAGACACGTAGTTTTCTTTCTCGTTGGTTAGGCTGGTTGATTGTGAATCCCCTGCAAGCCACTCTTAAGTCAGGAGCAATTACATTAGCTACCTTTGGGCTTTGAAAGGGGATTGCATCTATCGCAGTTAGCATGATGCATTGACTATTTCTCCGGACCCGGATGCAAAGTTTTGTGCTGCAGTTCTCTCTGCTCTCTCCAAACTAGGAAATAAAGCAGGGTGTGCAAGACCAGTACTGGATCTTCACGTCTGCAGTTGTAACCAAGCCACGATTTAGCACATCACAAACGGCTGGGGTGTCACCATCACTAAGAGGTCAAGCCATCTATCTGACTTCCGTCGTGGTTCGTTTTCAGACTCCAGAATACGGTTCAGGAGTGAAATATTTGTGTTCTTCGGAGTGCCCTGGAAGTCGTCGATGAAGCTACCAAGCTCATGCGCCGTGCGACGCTTCCGGCAAGCAGTAAAGCAGTAAAGCAGTTCCCCTTGCCTTTAACACAGGTTAACATACTAGCTGAGATTATGTCTGGATGGTCATCTTTCTCCCAAAATCGGCCACATTGGCATTCAGCTTATGTATCCACGACCACAACTCCCAATTCTGGGAAATTCTTTATTTGCTTAGTTTGGCCGTGCAGAAAAACTGGCTCCGATATTCTGACGGCCCACATTCCAAAAGCGTCAGTTCTCGCCTTTAAATGTGCACTCTAAACCTAGTATTTCCTCGGGTGAAGCGAATGGCATTCCGTTAAGCCACTTCGATCACCTAACGAAGTCAAAGACTCACCTTCACATGCCCAATCTTAATGGATAGTAGCTGACCGAACTCTACCTGCAGCCTGCAGTTTCCCATCATTGAAACATAAATAAAGTTACGCAGATAAAGGTGTCACCGCGTCGTACTCTTAACGCCTCCTCTCTCTCCTCCTCCTCTCTCCAACAGCCCCACTCTAATTTCTTCTATCCCTCTCTTAAAACAAATCTGAAAGTTAACTTTCTCCTGGGGTTTTGAGGAGCTGTCAGACGCAGTCGAATGAAGATTAATAAGAGCGAGAAATGAATCGAAACAAGTTGGTTTTAATTGATCGATAGAAGACAACAATGAACATGTCACACAGGACCGACAGTTCGACGCCATTTTCACTCCAATATTGCTAAGTGCTGAGAACTGGTGAAGTGGATGTATTCTGTGTGCGGTTGTGTCTACGCTGAAATAGTGAGTGCTGGAGCGACAGAAAGACAGGGAACAATTGCTGAAGTACCGGAGAGCGAATATAAAGAGGGACACACCCACAATACTAGTGTGTCAGTGAGGATGTGTGAACGGATTGGGGGAGGGGGGAGATTGGGTAGTCTACTTTATAGCAAATTTGCACAAACGCATAGAGATATTTTACATTGCAAAGAGTTGTCTTAGGTGAGGTAGTCATTGGCACCTTGTTTATTCGTTTATTTATTCGGTGATGCTGCTTCCGACACCTCTCCCTCTCTCCAGTAATGGAATGAGTGAATGTTTCCCTGATCAGTACGGCTATGGGGTCGACCCAGCCATTGGAAATATATACCGGAACTATGCAAAAGTAACTTTACTATTGAGAGATAGGAAAGGTGGCCGACTTAATACTAAGAGAAAGTAAAGGCGATTGATTTACTACTGAGAGCAAGTAAAGGCGATTGATTTACTACTGAGAGCAAGTAAAGGCGTCTGATTTACTACTGAGAGAAAGTAAAGGCGTCTGAATTACTACTGAGAGAAAGTAATGGCGTCTGATTTACTACTGATGGAAAGTAAAGGCTGCTAAGTGACTTAATACTGAGCAAAAGTAAAAATTGCTGTCGCAGCACTGTGTGAAAGTGAAGGCGGCTCGACTTAATACTGAGCGAAAGTAAAAGCGGTTGACGTAATACTGACGCAAAGTAAGGGAGGCCCGATTTATTACTCAGCTAAAGTAAAGGCACCTGGCGCACTACTGCGTGAAAGTAAAGGTACCTGGCGCAGGAGTGCATGAAAGTAATGGCACACGACGCAGTCCTGCGTGAAAGTAAAGGTTCCTGACGCAGAACAACATGGAACTAAAGTCACCTGACGCAGTACTGCGTGAAAGTAACGGGTTGACGTAGCACTAAACAAAATCAAAGACGTAATACCAACCCTAAAAAAAAAAAAAGGCCATCTGAAATAACAACGAAGTAAAGGCGGTTGACATTCTACACAATTCAGACATAGAAACTACAAAACCCTAACCCCACAATATGCCCCGGTCTCCAGGGCCACAATAATTCACGTTTAACTTTACTTGTTCGTTCTTACGTAGCCAGGAATATACTCCAAACGATTGAAAAGCACTATAAATCCTCATCAGAAGTTGAATTACCTGGCAGTGTTTCCTCCTGCCGGTGGTTGATTTGATGTGGGCTGGCATTTATATCGGGTGTGTCTTTTATAGCTGTTGGCTAGTCGCGGTATATCTGCGAGGGAACAGGTTTTGTGTCACGTTTAGCTTGGCCTCTCGGCCTTTCTGTCTCTCTCTGTACTTTACTTCTTGTCCCAGGTGGTTACTTTGTCATTGGCTATGTCGCCGATGGCCTAGCTCTTGGGGTCATTGGAGGAATTATAATTAGGCTATTACAGAGGGGAAAAAATGTTTTTCTTCAACAATACGATTTAATTGCACCGGGTTTTATCACGTATGGCTGGGTTTAATTCCGCAGGACGGCCTGCCGAAAGCGTCGCCCTAAGCACTAACTCCGTAGCTCCAGCGACGACTCACAAGCGTCTTCGAGAAAATTGTTCTCGTGAACCTAGCCACGTAGGTCGGAATCGATTACACAACTTTCGGATCGTGAGGCAGGCGATGTAACCACTGAGCCACGGAGGTTTCCTAGGCCAATGCAGAGAAGTCAGAGTCGCCGACAGTTTGAGAGCTCTAATTCTTTAACTTCCTGTGCGCTAATGGCGGGTTAGTGGGTTAATTGCCTACACCGATCTGTTGGATTTTAACGTTGATTTCTCGTTGAGAAAGCAATGCAAACTATTGAAGGTAGAATTATCTAGAAATTTAACCTAGAGGTGATTGCTAAGTCTTGCAAAGGACATGCCGATATTTTTCCGGTATATATATATATATATATATATATATATATATATATATATATATATATATATATATATATATATATATATATATATATATATTATGTTGCATGGACTTTACAGAGGGTGAATACAAAACTTGGACCAGCAATGTTTTCAAACGCTGCACAGTCTTTAAAAATACACCCTATATATGAGCTGCGGTAGTGTAGTGGCTAGACCGCTCGCCTGTCGGCCCTTTGATCATGGTTCGGTCCGCATCAAAGCGGGTTCGGATTTTAAAAACTGACCTGAGTTCCCAGGTCGACTCAGCCTAAAATCCATCCATCCATCATGTGCCATGCTGATAAACATGGGCGGTCATGATTCGCCATCTTACTCGATCACCAGAGTCGTGGATCAGCTCCATGTCCCTGTCTCGACCATGCCACGTGGCCAAGCCATCCAGGTATTTACTTCTAGGTCTTCCCCTTCAGCCTAAAATGGGTACCAAGAAATGTTTTGTGTAGTACAGCGGCCGGTATGATCCAAATCACATCACACACCACATGCCGATTAATCTGTAAGAATATGGGCCCAACATCATATGTCCAATGCGTCTTGAATTAAAATAACAGTAAAAGTTAAAATAACAGGCGGGATCTAGCAGCTTAATATAACAGCTCGACCTTGTAGAAGTTATTAACTATATAATACAAGGGGGTTTCACATGAACACCTTCAAAGCGTGATAGAAATTACAGAAACTATATTATTATCTTGTAACCTGTCAATGGTGTTGTTAAGGGTGTGAAGAGTGTTAATCACGAGAAACCATGTTGCAGACGACCATGGTGACATTATATGGGCGGTTTAAAGATGGCCGCCTCACTTTTGACATGCACCAAAGAGGAGCAGTGTTCTGTTATCTGTTTTTTGTGTGTGTGTGTGTTTGTTTTTTTTTTTAAAATTAGTGAAGGGATGAAACCTATAGGGATTCATCGGCGAATGAAGGTCCAGTATGAGTCGAGTAGATAGTTTTAGAAAGCGTGACTTCTGTGAAAGACTGGTCACGACCGGGTCAGGTCCATCGAGCAGTGACCCCAGAAACGATATTTCTACAGGAATCCAAGCCCATTATCGACGCTAAAAGACTTGCATCGAACGTAGTGGTGACAACGTTGAAAAATTATACATTTTCTCTGTACTTTTCAGAATATATTCACCAATAAAATAAAAGCAAAAATATTTAAGGTTTTAATTTGAAGCTTCCTCGTATATTTACTAGAAAACATATGGTGAGTTTCTTAGTTTTAATGAGTGAATACACGTATGTAAAACGAGTAAACAGAACTCCAACAGACAAGACACTTTTCTGTAATGTTAATGTTCTGTTTATAAACTCTCCACTAGCGTTTGTATGTGTATCTCTCCGTCTAACTAGCTATAGATCTCTGAAATTACCAGTCTAAACACAGCTTGCAGATGCTATTTCAGCTGCATGTGTCATTTCACGGTACGGAACTATATTTCATGAATTCCATGTCGATTACCTGTCACCCCAAGTCGCATAATTCTCATGTGTTTTCGCATAGTAGTATTTAGGAGAATAGAGTGTGTTCAGGTTGAAATTAAATGTTATTTTCTCTACAGTAAAGAGAAATCCGTGTTGGTATAGTGGCTTGTGGGCTTGCCTGCCAGGACATCTGTACGAGTTCAATCCCCATATGGGCAAGATTGTTTTTCCGACCACTACGGCCTGAGGTAGAAGCAGAATCGTGGAAATGGACATATAACAATTTTCAAAATGATCTGAGATGGAAAGACGAAGAGGATTGGAACTAATCACTACACCTCATATATTGTGGTCTATAATATGTCAAGGCTGGCTCCGTAGCGATGCAGTTACGGAAGCAGTTCGTAATTTTGCATAACGCGTTCGAAACACAGCTGTGTTGGTTTTTTTTATGAAATGGTATGGGTGCCGGTCGTTCAGAAAGCAATGGCAAACTACTGAACGTAAACTTGCCCAGGAATCAAGACCAGCAAAAAAAAAAAAAAAAAAAAAAAAAAAATACAGGGCTTGACTACTATGTCCATAAAGGATATGCAAGTAACTTTAAGAATATGTCAAGGCTGAACGCTTCACACTCCAAAAATTAAGATCAGCCAAAGAGCAGGATATTCATATGGTAATTCTGGTATATACGCATTTAGATAAAGGGTAATACTACAGAGTTCGTGCACCGTGCCACAATTCTCGCCTTGTGCTGGTGTAAGTGTATAAATGAAAATGAATCCTTTTTTAAATCAAATCCCCAAACAGTTATGACAGTTTGTTCTGTGGGGATCAGTCTGGCGCCATCTTTAAATCAGGAGAGACCATAACCTGAGGCAAACATTCCTATCTATGATTGGACGTGGGAGGGGTGGCTAATAAGTTACTATGTCCGCCATCACTATCATCCAGTGCCTTGCCGGCTGGCTTGGGCGGTCATGCTCTCCACAAATTGCGATCTCCGACGGCATAGATCACTGTGTATGTTGACTCCTTTCCGTGGAATGACAAGAATCTTCTCCCACTGTCTTCGTCTATCTTTCTTTCCCCACATCTTTCCGGTTGTCACATATACCAGTTTTATGTTCCCAACATAAGCATGTATACTTTGACGAGAATATTAGTGTCCAATGATATCATAAGCTACTTAATTTCTTGGGCAACGAGGTCAGATTTCTAACCTTCACGGATAAGGGCGAAAAATAGGATGGTTGGTGTGCGTGTGTGGGGGGGGGGGGAACCACCTCACATAAATTAGAAAACCATCTGACCCTCAATGCCTGCTGGGTGGATGGATGAATGTCAGCGCGCGCGCGCGTGTGTGTGTATATATATATATATATATATATATATATATATATATATATATATATATATATATGTGTGTGTGTGTGTGTGTGTGTGTGTGTGTCTATAAACACGTAGACAGCCTGATGTTTCTACACTTGTACACTTGTTCACATAATACTGTTAGCAGCTCATAGACTGGACTTGAAAGCAGACAAAAGGATGGAGCATTACACTCAAAACTTGCAAACGCACATGCACACACAACACTCACAAGCACACAAATATTGAGTGGAACAGCTATCAAGATGACAAGTTAATTATGGCCAGGAAAGTAAAACTACCTGATTTCTGCTTTCATTCTTCGACATACATAAAATAAAAGATGGCGGGAGTACAACAGGAAAGATGGCACTTAACTCACAAACAAGGTTATCTGGTACATCTGGCAAGCGTGGATAGAGTGCATTTACTCCAGGCTTCATAGTTCTGTGTAAAATTGTGCATTACAGACCAGTCAGAGTTCTGCTCATAAGGTGACGTGTCAGACACGGAATAGAGTGTGTACTGAAGAACCTAGGCTAAACCGAGCATTGTAGTGTTATACTGGATGTCTTTTTTGCTTTGATGAACTTGATGTGAGCGTAGATAATGATACTAATTACGTTCTTGTCTGTCTGAAAACTGATGTGTGTGTACAATTATCGTTCGGGTCTATTATACTTTTCGGTTTGTTTTCTGCGAAATTATACATATAATAAATTGTTTACGGTGTGTTTTAATGAGTAATGTTATTAGCTTCTTAAAGGTCTTGAAAAATAGGCACATCTTAATTTGTGACGATTCGACTTGCGACATTTTGCAATTGCGAACAAGAAGAAGTAGAAAAAGAGAAGGAAGAGTAGGAAGAAAAAGAAGAAGAAGACCATGATAATGATGATGAATATGGTGATAAAAAGGAGGAGGACGATAAGAAAGGGACAGGAGGGAGAGAAGGAGGAGCAGGGCAAACGAACAATTTATTTTCTTTTATTTTAACAGGAGCTCCTAAATAATTTAACACACTGGACTGTTGAGCATGTTGTCCTTCTTATCTCAAATCTATCATTTATTTTAATAGCATTACAAATGCTAATGAAGGTATTATTAATAATAATAATAATAATAATAATAATAATAATAATAATAATAATAATAAAAGCGTCTACAACTATGTATTTCCAATGTTTAATTACGACTCTCCAAATTTTTATATCCCCCTTTACATTACTTCTTTCAAATATTTTACATACTTTCATATGTTAAGAAAAGCATTATTCTCTTAAGGTGTTTAATTCTTATTTGACCTAGTGCATTAATCAACAAAGGGCATATAGCTTCAGGGATTATCAGTTCCATATGTGGACTTGCAATTATGGGAAGGACATGGGCTTGCAGTTAAGCGGACAGTAAACAGTGCTAGAACAACAGTGTGAATGTAAAGTCGCTGGGGGCTACATCTGGCATCCATCACCGGTGCGCACGCACCAGCACACTCATCGCCTACAAAAACAAAAGGAGTCAATTTTGCCATTAGCGCTTTGGGTACTGTATGTACGGTGTATGTCACACAGACAGGCGCGGGTGACCTATGAAATGTTTCTGCATACACACGCACATACTCATACATACATACATACATACATACAAGGCGGACATTTCTAGGCGAGCGGGGAGCTGGCATAATTCACAAGAAATGTTGGGGGGGGGGGGGGGGAGAGAGATTGAGCAGGCTCTTAATATGTGGGCATTTTGCGAGCTAGCCCAGGGGTGCCTATATTCTAGGGTCCCCTGGGTGAATAAAAATGTCAATGTATAATTTTTTTTTTGGGGGGGGGGGGGAGGAGGTGGTGGGTGGGGGGGGGGGAAAAGAGGTGGTGTTATGAATCTCTTGGAAGGAGGTCAGCATGGCCAAATGGATAATAACGCGCGGTCTTAAACATCCGGTGTGCTGTTGCCTTGGTAAGGGATTCAACCCCTACACCGGTCAGTGGGACTAAAATGTTGACTTCTCGTCCTTGACTTGGGGACGTCAATTACAAGTACCTCTGACACATGATGATGATGACTATGATCTTGCTTCCTGATTCACCTGTGCTTGGTTTCGAACCCGGTATCATTTCAGTTCAGTATTTACGAGGAAAATAAAGCGGCCTCGTTCAACCTGCATCCACAGCGTCGATTATAATTATATTTTTCTAGGCCATAGGATTATGTACACTTATATGTAATGCAAGGACAAAGTGCTAGAGGCTTATAACACCCACGAAGTGGAAATAACAACATATATAATTGTATCTACGAACCTATCCGCTGCAGTCCAGTAACGCTCCAAATCACTCATTCCCCCGCCCCAATTTCCCGGCCTTCGCTCCCCGCCTTGATGAATATTCAAACTATCAAAAGGAACCTGGTGTTAAAACAGGTCACCATCCATGACATTGAAAAACAAGCACATATTAAGTTACTACCAGCAACGACTTAATAATATGGCCGACGTGTCGAAAGTCTGCAGCTAACCACACATTTGGCTGTATCTAATTATATCAGTGATACGTAAGCAGCAAGCAATTTCCAGTCTAGCGTATCGCGGTCATACAGTCACTACGTGTCAATCAATCTGCCATGAATATGAAGTTACTGGTGAAGGCGAATAAAGCGCAGGCTGAAGTTGTAAGCTTACACTCCACACTAGCAACTACTTAGTAAATAAACCCATCTCGCGGAATGGGTCAATATTGCGACCAGAATGGGTGATTTGAGGGTGGCGGTGTAGTGTCTGTTAAGATTATTCATGGAATCGCGTTCGGTTTAAATATAAGCTCAAACAGTAATAGTTACATGCTGTGACAAGACACTCTATACAAGAACTGTATTATTTTCTCATCTCCGGAGCGACTTTGCCGTGAACACCAAGAAGATTACATATCCAAAGCATTTCTATAATTATATTTTATAATCTCGGTAGTGTATGTAACCGATGCAGACAGTTATCGGGCGCTCACTCGCAAATTGCAGGTCTGTAGTACTGTTGTCAGACGAGACAGTCGGGCATTCTCTTGTAATGGTAACTTGCTAATAGTATCTTAGGTTTGAATGTGACAAATTTTCACTTCATCAAATTGCGCGTTTCGATTGTCATAAACAGATGGAGAGCAGTTGATTGTTGGTAGGCCACTGAGCTGGTGTATTGTGTATCATTATTTTCTGTATAGTAAAACCATTCATGGCATGACTACGGAGGCTAGTGATAAAGGCTCAGACTGTACATGTCTTTATTACGGAGGGTGTGACTGAAAACACAGACCATACGTGTCTTCATTATGGAGGCTGTAGATGAAGACACAGACCATACATGTCTTCACTATGGAGGCTGTAGATGAAGACACAGACAATACATGTCTTCACTATGGAGGCTGTAGATGAAGACACAGACAATACATGTCTTCACTATGGAGGCTGTGGATGAAGAAACAGACCATACATGTCTTCACTATGGAGGCTGTATGGCGGAAACTATACACCTCTTCATTATGAAGGATGTGACAGAAAACGCAGACAATACATGTCTGCATTATGGAGGCTGTAAGGAACACACCATACATGTATTCACTATATGCGTGCTGTGGCTGAAACCACAGGCCATACATGTCTCCACTATGGGTGTTATGGATAAAGGCACCGCCTATGCATATTTTCATTATGACGGCTGTAGTTGGAAAACAAAAACAAAAAACAAAACAACAGACAATAATGTCTTCACACTATGCATGTTGTGGCTAAAGGCACAGACCACACATCTCATCATGCTGGAGGAGGGATTGAATGCAGAGACACAGATAAATATAGTTAGCAATTCAAAGCTTGACTGTCAATGATCCAGACCAGACCAAGATACTACTCCATATGCAAGCGGTGATCTTGAAAACAGGCTACACTACCGCATTCTGACTGTGAGAGCTAGGATCCAAAGGGAAAGGCAAAACCAGGCCCCTTCCATAACAGAAAAATATGCCTTGGCAAAGTAGTGAGTGTTTTCCATCTTGCAAACCGCTACTTTTGCCATGGTATTTCTTAGAGCTTGTGTACAATCTAATGCACAACTATTTGTATAACGTTTAATCAAGCTTTGCGATACAAAATTAATCCCGTCTATGAGTAATAGAGTCATCACATTTTGTGGCCTGGGTGTAGGGAGGAACAGGTGTTTCACACTGCTGGCGGACGACGAACGCAGGGATCGAACCCATTCCGACATGTCTCATGGCATTATCAACGTAGCATCCCTATCATCTTCACTAAGTCACCCACACTGTCACCTTCAGTAAGTCGCCAACCCTGTCACCTTCACTCAGTCGCCAACCATGTCACTTTCATTAACACGACCACCCTATCACCTTCACTAAGTCGACCACCCTGTCACTTTCATTAAGTGTACCACCCTGTCACTTTCACTAAATCACCCACCCTGTCACCTTCACTCAGTCGACCACCCTGTCACCTTCACTAAGTCGACCACCCTGTCACCTTCACTAAGTCGACCACCCTGTCACCTTCACTAAGTCGACCACCCTGTCACCTTCACTAAGTCGACCACCCTGTCACCTTCACTAAGTCCACGACCCTGTCACCTTCACTAAGTCGACCACCCTGTCACCTTCACTAAATCACCCACCCTGTCACCTTCACTAAGTCGACCACCCTGTCACCTTCACTAAGTGTACCACCCTGTCACCTTCACTAAGTGTACCACCCTGTCACCTTCACTAAATCACCCACCCTGTCACCTTCACTAAGTGTACCAACCTGTCACCTTCACTAAGTGTACCACCCTGTCACCTTCACTAAGTGTACCACCCTGTCACCTTCACTAAATCACCCACCCTGTCACCTTCACTCAGTCGCCAACCCTGTCACCTTCACTAACACGACCACCCTGTCACCTTAACTAAGTGTACCACCCTGTCACCTTCACTAAGTGTACCACCCTGTCACCTTCACTAAGTCACCCATCCTGTCACCTTCACTAAGATGACCACCCTGTCACCTTCACTAAGTGTACCACCCTGTCACCTTCACTCAGTCGCCCACCCTGTCACCTTCACTCAGTCGCCCACCCTGTCACCTTCACTAAGTGTACCATCCTGTCACCTTCACTAAGTGTACCACCCTGTCACCTTCACTAAGTGTACCATCCTGTCACCTTCATTAAGTGTACCATCCTGTCACCTTCACTCAGTCGCCCACCCTGTCACCTTCACTAAGTGTACCACCCTGTCACCTTCACTAAGTGTACCACCCTGTCACCTTCACTAAGTGTACCACCTTGTCACCTTCACTAAGTGTACCACCCTGTCACCTTACCTAAGTCACCCACCCTGTCACCTTCACTAAGATGACCACCCTGTCACCTTCACTAAGTGTACCATCCTGTCACCTTCACTAAGTGTACCATCCTGTCACCTTCACTCAGTCGCCCACCCTGTCACCTTCACTAAGTGTACCACCCTGTCACCTTCACTAAGTGTACCACCCTGTCACCTTCACTAAGTCGACCACCCTGTCACCTTACCTAAGTCACCCACCCTGTCACCTTCACTAAGATGACCACCCTGTCACCTTCACTAAGATGACCACCCTGTCACCTTACCTAAGTCACCCATCCTGTCACCTTCACTAAGATGACCACCCTGTCACCTTACCTAAGTCACCCATCCTGTCACCTTCACTAAGATGACCACCCTGTCACCTTCACTAAGTGTACCACCCTGTCATCTTCACTAAGATGACCACCCTGTCACCTTCACTAAGTGTACCACCCTGTCACCTTCACTAAGTGTACCACCCTGTCATCTTCACTAAGTGTACCACCCTGTCACCTTCACTAAGTGTACCACCCTGTCACCTTCACTAAGTGTACCACCCTGTCATCTTCACTAAGATGACCATCCTGTCACCTTCACTCAGTCGCCCACCCTGTCACCTTCACTAAGTGTACCATCCTGTCACCTTCACTAAGTGTACCACCCTGTCACCTTCACTAAGTGTACCATCCTGTCACCTTCACTAAGTGTACCATCCTGTCACCTTCACTCAGTCGCCCACCCTGTCACCTTCACTAAGTGTACCATCCTGTCACCTTCACTAAGTGTACCACCCTGTCACCTTCACTAAGTGTACCATCCTGTCACCTTCACTAAGTGTACCACCCTGTCACCTTCACTAAGTGTACCATCCTGTCACCTTCACTCAGTCGCCCACCCTGTCATCTTCACTAAGATGACCACCCTGTCACCTTCACTAAGTGTACCACCCTGTCACCTTACCTAAGTCACCCATCCTGTCACCTTCACTAAGATAACCACCCTGTCACTTTCACTAAGTGTACCACCCTGTCATCTTCACTAAGATGACCACCCTGTCACCTTCACTAAGTGTACCACCCTGTCATCTTCACTAAGATGACCACCCTGTCACCTTCACTAAGTATACCACCCTGTCACCTTCACTAAGTCACCCACCCTGTCACCTTCACTAAGATGACCACCCTGTCACCTTCACTAAGATGACCACCCTGTCACCTTCACTAAGATGACCACCCTGTCACCTTACCTAAGTCACCCATCCTGTCACCTTCACTAAGATGACCACCCTGTCACCTTCACTAAGTGTACCACCCTGTCATCTTCACTAAGATGACCACCCTGTCACCTTCACTAAGTGTACCACCCTGTCATCTTCACTAAGATGACCACCCTGTCACCTTCACTAAGTATACCACCCTGTCACCTTCACTAAGTACCCATCCTGTCACCTTCACTAAGATGACCACCCTGTCACCTTCACTAAGATGACCACCCTGTCACCTTCACTAAGATGACCACCCTGTCACCTTACCTAAGTCACCCATCCTGTCACCTTCACTAAGATGAACACCCTGTCACCTTCACTAAGTGTACCACCCTGTCATCTTCACTAAGATGACCACCCTGTCACCTTCACTAAGTGTACCACCCTGTCATCTTCACTAAGATGACCACCCTGTCACCTTCACTAAGTATACCACCCTGTCACCTTCACTAAGTCACCCATCCTGTCACCTTCACTAAGATGACCACCCTGTCACCTTCACTAAGTCACCCACCCTGTCACCTTCACTAAGTGTACCACCCTGTCATCTTCACTAAGATGACCACCCTGTCATCTTCACTAAGTATACCACCCTGTCACCTTCACTAAGTCACCCACCCTGTCACCTTCACTAAGATGACCACCCTGTCACCTTCACTAAGTCACCCACCCTGTCACCTTCACTAAGATGACCACCCTGTCACCTTCACTAAGTCACCCACCCTGTCACCTTCACTAAGATGACCACCCTGTCACTTTCACTAACGCCACCACCCTGTCAAGAACTACATTATTTGATACCCGCCGTTAGTTTATAGAAATCCTATAGTAGCTTGATGTCAGAGTTGTTCATGGAAGATCTGATTATTACTGATTGGAAATGCTATCCCCATATGTAATATGAGCGACCCGATGAATTCTACGCCGCCGAACGTTGCTTTGTTCAGCCGGCATTGCTCATACTTAAGATGTACATTTTAACTCTTAAAGCGCGCTCGGCCAACATTTGTGGCGGTTAGTTAGAAGCATTCGTGATAAGTGGCCAGTATTCGAGGTTGGTAACTTTTACTACATTTTTGTATTGATTTGATTTGTTCTCGTTATTCTTCATTTTTCTTCTTGTCTCAGGCAAACGTCGGCGACAACGCCTTTTAACCCTCTTTGCCAGCTGATATTTTGATTAGTTGATACTTTTTATGGGAAATGTTCTGAAAAAATAAAGATGACCGACGCGATAATAACTATAGAAATCAAGTACAGATTGGTCTATACACGTATGGGGTAGTACCGTATAAGCAATCAATGTCAAGGCGTGTCAAACTGGTCTTTTCTTTATTTTAAAACTGTACCTCGGAAAACTAGAATATGTTAAATATACTGACTAGCACAAGAACAGTATTTGGACTAAAATGTTGAATTCTCGTCCTTGACTTGGGGACGTAAATTACAAGTACATATGAAGTCGGAGTGGGTTCGCCAGATGGTGAGGGACACTGGCAATAGAAAAAGCTAGTTCAGGCAAAATTCAGTCCAGCGCTACTAGATGTAGCGAGTATTGACTACGCTTGAGGTCAAAGCGAGCGACCACCAAAACAAAAACCAAAAATATTAGCACAATGCCCGGATCTAGCAAGGGTTTTCTTGTCATCAGAAATTTGTAAATCAGAGATTGGGCCACGGGCCGCAAAATAATAACTAACTAACATCATAACACTCTAGGGCTGAATAGCTAAATAGAAAGTATAACATTCTAAGAGTGAAAAGGTAAAAAAGAAAAGTATGAAACTCTGAGACTGAAAGTTTAGATACACGTAAATGGTAAGCTACCGATTCTGTGGCGAAGGAGTGGCGAATGCAATTCGTAGTCCCGCATACCGCTTTCTAAACACCGTTGCGGGCGATTTGGCAGCAAATCTTCTCGCGTTGATATTTTCATGCAATAGTATGAGTGGCGGTTGTTCAGAAAGCAATGGCAAACAACTGAACGGAAACTTGCCAAGAAATCACAAACAGCAAAGTATGCTGGAGACGACTGCGACGTCCCGTAAAGGATATGCAACTAACTTTAACTTTAATAAATGGTAAACTATCAGTGTATTATGAATAAATTAGTACATAAGACATACGCAGATAGCAAAGTTAAGACAATATGTATGCAACTTACCGTCCAGACTTTGTTATCACCATTTCAGTTCCGATACTATGAAACCTCTTCCACAAGTCCATGCCTTCTAAATCTGCTTTTGGGTCGTCTTTGACATCAACATCTTGGGCTTCTGCTGGTCCGACGCCCATTCCGACGCCCCTGAGAGCAGAGGCGTACATGTCGCTGGGATGCGGCATAAAATCAGAGTTCAAAAGAGGCAGGTTGCGCCCAAGTCCCTTTAGCAACACCGATGACATTACGTGAGAATTTAGATGCAAGGCGGAGAAGAAGGAAGGATGGGCTGGTGATACGAGAGCCACCGCTGCTGCTGGACTGAGGTTGTGTCCGTTGGCGTACTCGGCCAGATGAGGCGCCACGGCGGCGGCGGCCGCTGGGAATAAATAAGGGTAAGACGCTGCGGCTGCGGCTGCGGCCATTCTGAGTTTGGGGTCCTCGTAGGCTGATAGGAGGTATCTGGTGTCAGGACCGGCCGACGGCTGTTGTTGGTGTTGCTGATGCTGGTGATGTTGCGCTGGTCGGTCCGATGACATTGTTCCTACCGACCCCGCTGATTGTGATGCTGTCACTGCCCACCTTCAGCGGCCGAGTCGCCAGGATGGAGCTGTGAAATACATTGAATCAAACATTAATAGTGTACTATGGAGCTGTGACTTATATTGAATCAAACATTAATAGTGTACTATGGAGCTGTTAATTTATATTGAATCAAACATTAATAGTCTTCTATGTTGCTGTGAATTATATTGAATCAAACATTAATAGTGTCCTATAGAGCTGTGAATTATATTGAGTCAAACATTACTAGTGCGCTATTGAGCTGTGAATTATATTGAATCAAACATTAATAGTGTACTATGGAGCTGTGAACTATATTGAACCAAATCTGAATAATGCTTATATGTTAGACATTTAATTTATACATAAGTTAGAAAATGAGCCAATTACACGCCTTACTGCGCAGTGGGCATATGGTGCCAGAGCCACGCCTTTATAGACCGATAGACTCTCGATGGGAGGATTTATACTGAAACAAAAATCCTAGTATATTGGGTGGCTGTGACTTATATTAACCCCGGCATAATTAGTATAGTTTTGGACTGTGAATTACATTAAATAAAACACTAATTGTATATAATTGAGCTGTGGATTATATTTCTTCTTCTTCTTCTTCTTCTTCTTCTTCTTATTCTTCTTCTTCTTCTTCTTCTTCTTCTTCTTCTTTGTCCGCCTTTTATCCTACAGTAGAGCATTGCCCGTGAACCCACTCATGCCAAATCATCCTACTGTTGGCAACGTCCTGCATCTATCTTCATGTCTTCCTCACATTGTTTACCTCTCTCCCTAATTCTCTTCTCCCCGCATGTTTTAGGCCTCCCCTATATCTGTTGCCCTGTGGGTCCAGAGAAAGAACTTCCAGAGTTATGCTATCAGCAAGTTTTCTCAATGTGTCCTATACTGGCCAGCGTCTTTTCCCAACCTCTTGATTTTGGAATGTGTTGAGTTCTCTCCATACGTTTTCTCAGTGAGTTCTCTCCATAAGTTCTCTGCATGACTTCTCTCCATAAATTGTCTCCGTGAGTTCTCTTCATGAGTTCTATCCATAAGTTCTCTCCATAAGTTCTCTCAATGAGTTCTCTCCATAAGTTCAATCAGCGGTAGTGATTCTGCCATATCATTTTCATCTTTCTCCTATCCACGGGTTAAAAAGTTAGTTGCATGTCCTTTACAGGACGTTGCAGGTACTCCAGTATTTTTTAACTGTTTTTGATTTACTAGGCAAGATTAAGTTCACTAGTTTGCCACTGCTTTCTGAACGACCGACACTCATATCATTGTATTAAAACTAGCGCAGGTCGTCTGCTTCCAAACCACCTGAAACTGTGTTTCGAACGCGGTAAGCGGGATTCCGAATTGCGTTCGTGACCCCTTCGCCACAGCTAAGTTTCAGCGCAGGTACCGTATGAAATATACTTTACCACACATAAATAGTGCACAATGGAGCTTTGAATCAGGCTAAGTCAAATATCAGTAGCATATCAAGGTCTAAGAATTATATTTAATCACACATCAATAGTATATTAGGGTCTAAGAATTATATTTCATCACACATCAATAGGATATCAGGGTCTAATAATTATATTTAATCAAACATCAATAGTATTATGGGTCTACGAAATATATTTAATCAAACATCAATAGTATTCCAGATCTAAAATTTATATTTAATCAAACATCAATAGTATTCTGGGTCTACGAAATATAATAATACGATTAAAGTTAACAATATTTGTCGAAACCATAAATGATGTTGAATCATTCATTAGGGAGTTACGATTGACCTGTGAAATATGTACTATTAAATAGTAATATAGTACTATGCATGAGTGAATTATTTTCTGTCAAACAATAACGTTATATTATATAAATGTGAATGATATTCTATCAAACAATATTGTAATCAACAAAAATAAATTAAATAAACACGCAAATAAAGGACCCTGGTTTAGAACCAATGGCCTATTGTGTATGTGATAAGTAAGTAAAATAGTTAGTTCCTTATTCTTTACAGGACGTCGTGATAAACCCCAGCAATTTTTTGCCGTTTGAGATTTCTTTTCAAGGTTACGTTAATTAGTTTGTCATCGCTTTCTGAACGACCGACACTCATACCATTTTGTAAAAACCAATACAAGGCGGTCTGCTGCCAAATCACCAGCAGCTATGTTTTGAAGGCGATATGTGGGATTATGAACTGCGCCCGTAAAACCTTGACCACAGAGCCGGTTAAGTAAGTAAAGATCCTGTCAAATACCTGAAGACCTACTGGCAATACGGCAAAACACCCATACTGTTATATAAAATACCTGAAGACCTATTGGCAATACGGCAATACATCCATACTGTTATATAAAATACCTGATGACCTATTGGCAATACGGCAATACATCCATACTGTTATATAAAATACCTGAAGACCTATTGGCAATACGGCAATACACCCATACTGTTATATAAAATACCTGAAGACCTATTGGCAATACGGCAATACATCCATACTGTTACAAACCAGCTGGTATTCAGAGGTTTTGGTGGTCAAATACCACCAGATTGCCGGTATCCTCGCGAAGGCGTTACGGGCGCAGTTCGTAGTTCCGCATACCGCGTTAAAAGCACACCTGCGGGCGATTTGGAAGCAGACCGCCTTGCGTTAGATTTAATACAAACGTATGAGTGTCAGTTGTTCAGAAAGCAGTGGCAAACTACTGAAAGTAAACTTGCCAAGAGATCACAACAGCAAAAAAAAAAAAAAACATACAGCGGTTGACTGCGACGTCTTGTAAAGGACGTGATGAATAGGTGATTGTGGTTATTGCCACACCGGCCGCTTTTACTTCTAAGGACATTTCCTGGTACCCAAGTTAATCTGGGTTGACCTGGGCACAGAGGTCAATTGTACAAAGTCGGTCTCTGTGGAGATTTCAACCCATGATCACAAGGTCGGTAGATACAGGATTCTATGCCATTGTCTTTATAGTAGAGCATTTTATGCTATTGTCTTTGTGAACCCCTGCCAGAACACAATAGATTACGCAACCACATGTATACAAAATTCAAGATTGTCGAATCAGCCATGTGCAAATGGGGATTGGCGCCGCATTCCTTTTATCGCAGAAGCGACTTGGAGTCGTGGTAGTCCAGTGGCTAGGGTCATTGGCTGCCGACGCGGTGGTCATATATTCAAAACCCCTTCGAGGAGAAATTGTTAAAACTGACCTGAGATTCCAGGTGCCATAAGAGTTGATAATGAAGTAAGCCAATATCAGCCTATTAAGAGAGGTGTGAGACAGGGATGTGTAATGTCTCCAGATCTGTTTTCCCTGTACAGTGAAAATATTTTCAGAAATATTGAAAATATGGAAGGAATCAACATTGGGGGACGATGCATCAATAACATTAGATATGCAGATGATACAGTCTTGATTGCAGACAATGAACAGGATCTGCAAAATTTAGTAGATGCGGTTGTTACACACAGTGAACAACAAGGGTTAGAATTAAATTGTAAAAAGACACAGATTATGATCGTCACTAGGAAGAACGAAATACCACAGTGTAATATACAAGTAAATGGGAATATTCTTCAACAAGTGAATAGGTACAATTATCTCGGAACAGTAATAACATCTGATGGGAGATGCCTTGAAGAGATTAGAACAAGGATCGCCATGGCAAAAGTAGCCTTTAGCAAGATGAAAAACATACTGACCAATAAAAAGATGTCAATTGAAACGAGAAAAAGAGTGTTGAGGTGCTACATAGAACCTGTACTTTTATATGGATGTGAAGCTTGGACAATGAGCAGCCAGGCTGAAAAACATCTGATGGCTGTAGAAATGTGGTTTCTGAGGAAAATGCAAAGAATACCATGGACAGCCAGAAAGACCAATGAACAAGTCCTTCAAGAAACAAATGAAGATCGTAAACTGATCAGAGACATTAGACGTAGACAGTCACAATTTTTTGGACATGTTATGAGAAGAAATGATTTGGAGAACTTGGTGACAACTGGTAAGATCGAGGGAAACAGACCAAGGGGAAGACCTAGAAACAAGTATCTGGATGGCTTGGCCTTGTGGCATGGTCGAGACAGAAACACGGAACTGATCCACGACTCTGTTGATCGAGTGAGATGGCAGAACATGACCGCCCACGCTTACCGGCATGGCACATGATGGATGGATGGATGGATTCCAGGTTGGTCTAGCCTCAGATGTGTACCAGAAAATGTCATGGGCGGTGAAGGCGGCCGGCTTGATATTAACCATATCACTCATCGAGTGCTGAGTGGTCCAATACACCTTAAGGCGTGCAGCTTGGTCATGTGTATACTTACCACAGAGCCAGTATGTCTAAAGGCAATATGGCTGAGTGGTCTCAAAGTATGGTGTCCGCCTCGAGTACTGGAGGTCCCGGGTTCAGGCCCCGGTGAGAACCGGGATCTTTTACACGTGATATTCTAGTAAAAAAATTTCCCCTGGCCTCTGGGTAGTGAGACCGAACGCCCGTGTGTATTGTTGCGTACGTAAAAAGCTCCTTGGTAGTTGGAAATCGAAAAAGAGTAGCCTAACGACGCTGCCCGGGCAAAATTTCGAGTTTAAAATCTACCCAAATTATTTCAGGAACCTCGCCGGTGCTACGGAGCTCGTACATTGAGTAAGATTCTCCGGACACGGGCTTTGAGTTAGGAGTAGAACGGAGCACTTATGGGTTACACCCGTGTACCGTGGTGTTGATACGTTGACAAAACTATACTAAACTAATGTTTAAAGGTTCGTGAAAAGGTCCTTTACCGTTCTTTCCTATCTTAAAACAACTATAAGTCTGTCTTAACCAGACACCTACTATTGTAAAGTAATAATTTCCACGAATTTATAGAAATAAGATAATTCAATGGTAATGTTCACCAACTGAAATCTTAATAAGCACAGCAATTCTCACACTTGGACGTCTTATATACACGACAATAATTATAAGAAGCAGCCGCGTTATACAATACGATAATATTTCTTCTAATTTATTCCGCTTCTTTGCAGAGAACATTTTTATTACGTGTACGTTTGTAATAGGATTTGTACGGTGCATAATTCAGATTTATTATTATTGCAAGCAAATCTGCAGGCATTAAAAATGTATGTGAACAAATCCATTTGCGACGTGCCTAGATTTGTTATATTTCTAGATTTTTATATGTCTACATTGTCACATTTCTAGACAGTTGTTTATAGCTTGCTACATTTCTAGATGTTTATGTCTCTAGATTTTTATATTTCTACACTGTTATACTTCTACATTGTTACATTTCTAGAGTGTTACATTTCTAGACTTATTTTTCTAGATTGTTATATTTCTACATTATTACATTTTTAAATAGTTGTTTCTAGCTTCTTACATTTCTAGAGTGTTATGTCTCTAGATTATTGTATTTCTACAATGTTATAATTCTAAACTGTTACATTTCTAAATTGCTGTTTCTAGCTTGTTACATTTCTAGAGTGCTACATTTCTAGATTGTTATGTGGCTAGGACATTTGACTTCCAAACGACACAATGAAGAAAATTAAAAGGCGAATATATATTGCTCTTCAAAATAATAAACTGAATAAATTGTGGAGAGTGACAGATAGATCTACAAAAATTAGATTTTGAAGAGCATGCATCTTTCTCATTGCAACATACGCATGTGAGACCTGGACACTTACTAAACAAGCTGAACAGCGCACAAATGCTTTTGAATATAACTGTTATAGACGGGTTTAAGAATATCTTGGATACGGAAAAGAACAAATGATTCCATACAAGATCTGAATATTGAAGAAGGTTGGCTAGTAAATACGATACAACAAAGAAAATTGAAATATCTTGGTCACTTGAAACGTCATGAAAGTTTGGAGAGAACGATCATGGAAGGGAAGAGAGGAAGAAAAAGGCCAAAGAGAATATGGGTGCAGGATGTGTCGGATGATCTCCAGATGGGTGTATTGGACACGGGACATCTTGCTTATGACCGAGAAATTTTCCGGAACGTTGTTATGGGAATGAGGTTCTGCAAGGGACATGCTACTGAATGAATGAATGAATGAATGAATGAATGAATGAATTTTGAGATTGTTACAATTCTAGAGTGTTATAGCGTTGTGAATACTAATACATGGTAGCTAATACACAGCTTCCAATACGTGGATACTAATACACGGCTTCTAATCCACAGATTCTTCTAAGTGGATACAAGTACACAGCTCCTACTCCTTGGATACTAATACGCAGCTCCAACAGTATGGATATTAATATACGGTTCCTAATTCACAGCTACAATAACGTGGATACTAATACACAGATCCTGCTTCGTGGATACTAATAAGCAGCTCCAACTGCGTGGGTACTAATGCACGGATCCAAAACCACAGCTCCGACTACGTAATCCCATAATTTCCGACCACTAGTACAGAACCACAAATCCTTAAACAAACAGTTCCTAACCGCGGTCAACAATGCACGGTTCCTAACACTAACACATCAAAACACAGCTAATGACCCATGGCCACACACAGAGAACACATCAAAACACGGCCGCCGACTCGTGGTCACTAAAATACAACATCTAACATACGACCACTAATAATTGGTCACTAACATACAACACTTGACTGCTTGACAGCTCATTGTCCAAGTTTCACATCCATACAAAAGTACAGGCTCTGTGTAGCACCTCAAAACTCTTTTTCTCGTTTCAATTGACATATTTTTATTGGTCAGTATGTTTTTCATCTTGCTAAAGGCTTCAGGCTGAAAAACATTTGATGGCTGTAGAAATGCGGTTTCCGAGGAGAATGCAAAGAATTCCATGGACAGACAGAAAAAACAAATGACCGAGTACTACAGGAAACAAATGAAAATCGTAAACTGATTAGAGAAATTAGACGTAGTAGATCGGAAGAAGAGATCGAAAATAGATACAATAAGCGAAACCATCTCATTGGACAAATGGCACCAATACTAAAGAACAAACATGTATCAATAAAGATCAAGAAATCACTTTACAACACAATCTTCCTACCAAATCTATGTTACCAATGCCAAACCTGGACAATGACAGAAAAAGAGAAAAGAAAAATCACAACAAAAGAAATGAGGTTCCTGAGAAGAATACTCAACGTATCAAGAAGAGATAAGATCAGAAATGAAGAAATCAGGACTAAAGTAGGGGTCATAGCAGCACTAGATTTTAGTAGAAAGCAGCAAGTCAAATGGTTTGGCCATGCAACAGCATACCACAGCAAGCAATGATGTACAGACCAGATGGAAACAGAGGAAGAGGCCGACAACGTAAAAGTTGGACGGAGGAAATAGCAGAATCCATGGGAATATCGATACACGAAGCCCATAATCGGGCACTCTCACGATGTTTATACTTCACCTCGACACCGCAAGCTACAAGAGGAACATGATGAGATGAGATGAGTCAAAGTTTTCTGGACATGTTATGAGAGGAACTGGAGAACTTGGTGACAACTGGCAAGATCGAAGAGAACAGACCAAGGGGAAGACCGAGAAGCAAATACCTGGATGGCTTGGCCACATGGCATGGTCGATACAGGAACACTGAGCTGATACACGACTCTGGTGATCGAGTGAAATGACCAGTCATGACCGCCCACGCTTTCCGGCATGGCACATAATGGATGGATACAACACTAAACATAATGCTCGTAAACTTAAAAAAAGTCGCTTAAAAGTCGACAGGGTCGACTTCACTGCACCAGTTTTCATCCCATATGGCTCAGTCTTTCCGCAGCGAATTGCCAAAAGCGTCGCACAAAGCACGAACTCCGTAGCTCCAGCGATGACCCTCAGGAGTCTCCGAAAAAATGCACTCGTGAACCGAAAGACGAGGTCCGGAATCGAACCCACAACTTTCGGAGCCCGATTCAGAACTGATACAAGATCCCCAACACGATGCTCCAAACCCCCGAACACAAGTGTAGATGAGACGATGATGATTCCAAATGCTTAGTATGTCTGTTAGGACAAATTTTGACATTGATGACGTATTATTATTAATCAGACAACTGTTTGGTCGCGGGATTTAAAGTGTGTGTGCTTAAACGTCCAGTGCGATGATGGCGCGGAAGCGGGATCGTTCCCTACACCGGTCAGTTGAACTTCAACTTTGACTTCCCACCCAGAAAGCAGCGGTAAACTACTGTACGTAAATTTGCTTGAAAATAAACTGGGGATTGAGTTGGGCCGCAAGCAGAACACGACCAAGTCCTATAGGAACTGACATGTTTATATTCCTCCAGTACCAACCATATAATATTTCGGAGAGTGGTTAGTGACATAAGGGCTTTGAAAACAAATGACCACCGGATCCCGTCTTGACCCAGTGGCCGAGTGCTGAACCCACTGGTCGCTAACTTAGAAAAGTACCCTAGACATGTTCCTACGTGAACACTTATCTTCCACTGACCGCTGTCCTCAGCGAGGCCGTGGAGTTCTGACTTGACGGAAACCAGTCGTTGTCCGGTAACAGAAATGGCCATCGTCCCACATACGACCCTTGTCAGTAATAGCTTCTGAAAGGCGCTACGGGAGAAAGAGGTAGACAATATGGCACGGTTAGCACTTTCTGTCGCGATCTATCCCCATCTTAGCGCTTTCTACCTCCAGCAGGGCAGCCGTGGTAGAGCACTGGCTAATAAGCTTGAATGTCATGTGTTCTTATCTCATTTTCCGGTGGGAATTATCTTAAATGAAACTATAAGTCCAGGTCGCCCCAGCCTAAAATAGGTACCGGTAAATATTCTCAGAAATAAAGGCGGACTATATGACACCAGCCACGCCATTGACCTACTTGCCGAATGGTCTATTAAAACTTTGGCCCTGGCATCATATGGCCTATAAGTTTCAAGGTGTGAAAAGCAATCTTATATATTTGTTTCATCTCAAGAGGTAGTGACTTTGAATCTTCTTCTTCTGGAGCATTCACAAGCCATCTTTACTCCACATTCCCGTCTGTCAACCGATATTGTTATGAATTCAACGTTTCTTGAAATATTATTTAATGTCCAGCTGTTTAAAATGTCCACATACAACTGTCCGTGTCTTCTTCTGCCTTTCTTGCCTGTTATTTTCACATTTGCTTCTATTACAGAGGCCAGTTTTGAGTCTATAGGAATTAAAACAATATCACTACCCGACGACAGTTATCACGGCAATACTAGTTTCCGATAAGACTCACAAAACAATAACCTTATCCGACAAGAGTTATTAAAGCAATAATACTGTCCTGAACGTATTATTACAAAACTAACATTATGCTGCAGCAGGTAAATTACAAAATTAACACCATACGATGGAGTTATTTAACAACAACATTATCCGACAGGAATTATTAGAACACACTATCCGATACATGTTGTTACACAAGTAACACTATCCGACAGGAGTTATTACAACAACAATAAAATTATCCGAAAGAAATTGTTAGAACAATAACACCTTCCGACTCATTATGACAGTAGCTCTGTCGTACACATGTTGTTACAACAGTAATACTGTCCGATAGTAATTACAACAACAGCAACACTATCCGGCAGGAATTATTACAATATTAACATTATCCGACAATATCTATTACTATAATAACACAATCCAAAAGAAGTTATTACACTAATAACACTATCCTACTACAATTCTTACAACTAGTAACTCTATCCGACATATAAACATAATTGTATCCGACATGAGTTATAAACAACAACAACATTGTTCCGATCAAAATTATTATAACAATAACACTATTGGACAGGAATTACTACATTTGTAACACAATCCGACAGGCATTGGAACAGTAACACTTTCCGGCAAGAGTCAACTCTTAAATTCAAAAGGATGGATTTCATTGAGCCGGATTTTATCCCGTATAGTTCAGCCTCTTTCGGCAGGATAGTCTGCCAAAAGCGTCTAACAAAGCAAGAACTCCTTAGCTCCAGCAACGACCCCCAGGAGTCTACAAGAAAACTGCACCCGTGAACCGAACAACATGACCCGGAATCGAACACAGAACTTTAAGAACGCGAGGCAGCGGCCTAACCACTTCGACACGGAGACTCTTAGTCAACTCTTAAAGAGAGAAGAGCTAGATTTAGAACCCGGTAATGGGAACATTTGCCTTTGGAATGACAAACTACGGAACGTAAACTTGCCAAGAAATCACAAACAGCCAAAAAATGCCCGGGTTGACTGTGACATCCTGTAGAGGATATGTAACTAACTAACTTACTAATGGGAACATGGACAATGAGAAAACTATCAGAGAGACATCTAATGACTATGGGAAACTTTTCGTCTGAGGACAATGTAAAGAATACGATGGCTGGACAGAAACACGAATGAATCATGTCTTCAACAAGCGTAAGAATATCGCAAACTGCTTAGAGAAGTTAGATGTAGATAGTCAAGATTGTGTGTGCCCGTTATGGGGAGAAATAATCTGGAAAACTTAGTGACAACTGGTAAACTTAAAGGAAAAATAGCTAAAGGAGGACATAGAATAAATATCTGGATGGTGTGGCGATATGGCATGAACGGGATCAGAACACAGACCTGCCCCAAGGCTCTGATGATCGTGAACAGTGGCCATCCACGCCTATCGGTATGACACATGATAATGATATTGATGATGATGTTGTTGATGATGATGGTGGTGATGATGATGGTGGCGATGGTAATGATAATGAATAGAAAACTGTTGCGATGCAGTCTGTCTCTTGTTATTCTGCAATCTCTTTAATTTCATATTTAAGAGATTTTAATAATAATAATAATAATAATAATAATAATAATAATAATAATAACTGACGTTGCCGTGGCATTGTAGTTAATGCGCTTGCTCACCAAGGCAATGATTCCGGTTCAATCCTCATTAGTGGTAGGACTCGGACAAATAGGGCTCTCGGATTGACCAAGACTTACATTATGAAATGGAAAGGTCGTAATTTTCGGTATTGTATGGAAGGGGCGGGTGATGTGGAAGGGAACTGGACAGGCGAACCACATTACTTTGTGGTATAGAATATGTGAATGGTAAGCATTTCACACTCAAGGGGCAATACTTTTCACTTATAATAATAATATTATTATTATTATTATTATTATTGTTAGTAGTAGTAGTAGTAGTAGTAGTAGTAGTAGTAGTAGTAGTAGTAGTAGTAGTAGTAGTAGTAGTAGTAGTATTAGTAGTAGTAGCAGCAGCAGCAGCAGCAGTAGTAGTAGTAGTAGTAGTAGTAGTAGTAGTAGTAGTAGTAGTAGTAGTAGTAGTAGTAGTAGTAGCAGCAGCAGTAGTAACAGTAACATTAATAGTGACAACAGCAGCAGTAGTAGTTGTAATAGTAGTAGTCGTGACTAGTAATAGTAGTAGTCGTGACTAGTAGTAGTAGTTATTGTAACAGTAGTAGTCGTGACTAAAAGGTTAACCACACCATGACTAAAGAGTTGACCCAGTCTCATCAAACAAAGAAGATTCAAGGAGGTCTTACATCCGACGTGATAATGGTAATAGTAATATCATCTGTCTTGTTCCGTGTGTTCAAGGATCTACGGGCTATATCCCCCATGTTCCTAACATGCCAACATGTCACGGAAACGGAGATATTTAACCTCTATACAACTGTAATTTAAATTACATGACACTTGTAAAGTATCACTCGCCCTTTTATGATGTATGATGTATAACGGAAATTACAGAAGGAACACACCACATAGTTATTCCAAATGCAATAGGCGTGGTCACCAGTCCGTCTGGCGTCCTCAAGGTGTTAAAATTACAGAAGGAAACACCAGTCCATCTACCGTCCCCAGCGTTCACAGTGCCTTTCAGCTTATATAAAGTTCAAGGACCGGTCTTTCACACATGGCTGATGTATACTCTTGGAGAGGGGAAGTAGCGACCCGTAACATAATCACCGCGGAGGTGGTAGTTCGATACCGGGACGGAAGTAAAGTCTCTAGACCAAGTTTTACTCCAACAATGCAAATCTGCAGTATCGCTCAAACAACCTATGTCGCACTGAGTCGGTATCTATCGGAGATGAATCTAAGACGTCCATAACAATAATAAAAATGTATTTCAAAACAAATCTACCAAACACCGAATCAGTCAACCATCATCATCAAGAAATGTCTTGGCGGTTGGTGTGGACCTGTATGCCTCTATACATCTTGCGATCTTCAACAACATGCACCAACTCGTGTGTTGACACCTTTAAGTGCTTTAACAAGTGGTGGCCAAGAATCTTCTATCGCTGTCTTCCCCTGTTTCTCTTTCCACAAAGATGCTTCTCAACCAACCAACCAACCAACCAACCAACTAATCAAACATAATCAAATACCCACGACAAAGAATCTCGAACGCACGCCATTGTGGCAAATTAAGAATTTGGTTTAGGTAAAACCGTCGTGATCAAACTGCACTGGATGATTAATGTCCCCACTACCATGATGCCGAATACCCACATGAAGCTTTTCTGGGACCAGTATTGTGAATGTGGTTCGTCAACATAACCTTAATAACTTATTAATACTAATAATTTAAAACAGAAAAGATCCCGATTAGGCAAGCCCTATCTACAAATGCCGGAAAGAGGTCGTAGTGACGGCAGAAAGGCGCGAAAATAGCAGCTTTGATGTAAATAAGCACAACGAAATTAAGCACTCACAAATAAATAAATAAACACACATAGTATTGTTTGGCGCTCACAGAAGGAGAAGAAGGAAGTAGAGACTAGATGACGCACTGGACATAGAATATGGGACTAACGAATAACAAGAGACGACAAAGGAAAGATAAGTTTCACAGACTCTTGCCCCCCGGCCAGATGGTCAAGGGTTGGACCCGCATTGGAAAAGATCTGTAATGTGCACCAGGGCTCCTAGGTCGACCCACCATACAATGTGTATCCAGAAATGTCTGGGGGAGTAAACACGACCGGCGTACCACTGAGCACATCCCCCACCGAGTAGGCCTGGCACCATATACCTAAAGCGCCTTAAGACGTCTGAAAAAGTCATTTATTTATTTTTTTTATCATATGTCCCTGGCCTTGGGGTTAAAGTCTTTCTCCGTAATCCCGTATATTCTCGCGAGTAACATAACCTGTGCAAGAATCGGTAGCGGTTCTCGCCGCGTTGGTAACCTACGGGGTATGTGAGCCTGTCGCTCAGAAAGCAATGGCAAACTGCTGAGCGTAATCTTGCCTAGTACATCAACAGCAGCTGAAAAATGCTGGTGTTGACTGCTACGTCCTGTAAGGGACGTGCAACATTTAAGCTTTATAGAATTAAGCTCTTAACAAGTTCAGTGCCCCAAAGAAAGTAGGTTTGGACCAAACAAAAATGTATGACGGACAATTGGAAGTAGGAGTATGTCACAGTTATGACTTCCATCCATCTATCCACCATGTGCCATGCCGATAAGCGTGGGCGGTCATGATTCGCAATTTCACTCGGTCACCAGAGTCGTGGATTAGCTCAGTGTTCTTGTCCCAACCGAGTTATGAATAGACATGTCCGACAGAGTTGTGACTTAAAAGGTATTAATATAGTAGCAGACATGTATTATAATCCAATGACAACATTTCATATATATAATCCCGTGACAAATACAGGAACTCGCATAAAACGATTAATCATCCTACGACACTTATTCAGTTAAAGTAATATGTTTCAAAGCAGTTTCAGGCTTGAGGTCAGTGATGCGATAGGGCCACCACATTTAGTAAGCCTGCATGCGCGGAGGAATAGATGTCCATTCTGGTCCTCTGTTAGAGGACGACGAACGCGAGCGTCGAACCCTCGTTCGACCGCACTCGTGACATATCAGCATAATCCCTATCAACTAGATTACCGAACCCGCCTGGATTAGGCTCGGCTTTGACAATAATGGCGAAAAACCACACGCCCAAATGTGCAATTTTGCAGAATGGCCTCCCAAATTTAGCTGAAACGTGACACATAAGAAACAGCATTTTATTTTAGGAAAGCGTGAAATGAACAATGGAATGGGGATCATAAAGAGAGAAAGGGGCTGTACAGATATCTAACTAGACGATGAGGAAATTACATCCTTAAATCATTGTTACATAACGTTACTCAGATTGCATGACCCTGTTATCACCTGGGTTGTAGTTGTGCATATTTTGAAGCACAGTGTAACAAACTATCGTCTGTTAAGACGGGAAGGTATGCGTTTTCAAAATGTCTTGGTATCAGAAATGCGTGTGTGGAACGGTTAGGGTGTTATGTTGGCATTGGCGTAAACGGGTTGATATGGGTTTGATACGGGAGGGAAAGATTGGTCACCTATTCCTCCGTACACTCAGGACTACAAGCATGTGATTGTTCTAATGCACCATATACCGACATCAGGTTCCTACTACTGTGTTTGTTTTTATTTTTATCAGAAAAGGGACATCTACCGGGTGTTTGTAAAGTCTCACTACACTTTGTATGTGGAACACATTTGAAAAATGAAGTACATGACGTCATCAAAAAATGTGCTCTACAGTCCATCCTGAAGTAATATGCAGCGAATAGCTGTCGTCTGCTGGAGTAAATCTTTGCAATAAAAACAGAATGGTGTTATCAACGGAAGAAAGAATTATTTTCAAATGTGTTCTACATACAAGGTGTAGTGAGCCGTTACAAACACCCTGCTAGATTTCAAAATCAACGCTACTAAACAAATTGTCGTATGTTAACTGGGCCCTTAACGGGAGCAATGAATGGCAGCACAGTAGCCTACTAAGCATGTCTTAAAGGAGGTTGGTGTGGGACCAGTCACCTTAACCGATAGAAAACTTTAGCTGCAAAATTGGAGAACTCGTGAACAAGTCTACAAAAGGGTTTGGTGTGTATGTAGATTGAGGGCCTGTGCTGCATTGTGAGATAAAAGACAGAAGAGGAAGTAATTAATTGTTTACATATGTCTCGCTACTAAATAATTACAGTCATTGATAATAATAATAATAATAATAATAATAATAATAATAATAATAATAATAATAACAATAATAATAATAATAATAATATTAATTTGTGTGCATGTGCGTTCGCTCGCTTTGAATGCAATCATAGTCCACACACGCACTAAAACGTCCTGTGCACTGGGCTGATTTTTGCATTTGGATTAGCTTTCCCAATTACCAGTGTCCCTCGCCATCAGGCGAACTCACTCCGACTTCTGAGGTACTTGTAAATTACATCCCCAAGTCAAGGACGAGAAGTCAACATTTTAGTCCAAATGACCGGTGTAGGGATTGAACCCGCTACCTCGGCATCAGCACACCGGAAGTTTAAGAGTGAGCTTTCTTATCCATCCGGTCATTGTGACCTCCAATAATAATAATAATAATAATAATAATAATAATAATAATAATAATAATAATAATAATAATAATAATGTTACACTTTTGGGTGCTGGAAATGAAAGAATGTTATGAGAGCAGGTGGTACAACTGAAAGAATGTTACAAATGCAGGTGATATAACTAAGAATGTAATACGCCCACATGTGTAACAATAACACTTTATAATTATGTGTGTGTGTGTGTGTGCGTGCGTGCGTGCGTGCGTGCGTGTGTGTGTGAGAGAGATGAAAGAATGTTACAGGTACAGGCGGTATAAATGAAAGACAGTTATAAAAAGTTACAAGTGTTTTTAGTTTACCTGAATGAATGTTAAAAATGTGGGTGTATAACTTAAAGAATGTTTCAAGTGCTGGTGGTAAAACTGAAAGAATGTTTCAAGTGCGAGTTGTATAACTTTTAAAAATGTATAAGTGTTGTTACAGATGTGGTTAGCGTGACTGCAACCCTTGTACAAGTGTAGATATTTAACAACAGCAAAGGTATAAACAACAACAACAATGATAACAATAACAACAGCAAAGCATTCGTCTATTCACTTCATATCACGTGTAAATGAGTTAGAATGCACGTGACGAGATACATCAAACTATACCATGCAATGACTGCAATCATAAAACCACGCTATTGTGCAATTTCTGTTTGTGTCCTCTCCGATTAAATTGTTAAGCGTTGGTTGTATACATTAAATATATTTGCAGTCGTGTTTTAGCACACAGTGCATTGGGTATGAGGGTGCGCGAGGAATGGCAAGAAATCAGGAGGTTATTGCTTGCAGTTAACAATCCATCTGCCTCGCGCTGCGGATGGGGGTGAGTTCGTTACCAGATTCCGGTCATTCGGTTCACGGGCGCAATTTTCTCGGAGAATCCCGGGGGTGGTGGTTGTTGGGGCTACCGATTTCGTGCTCTGTAGGGCGCGTTCGGAAGACTGCTCTTCGGAAAAAGACAGAAACGCACAGCATAAAACCCGGTGCAATGAAGTCGGACCTCTGCCTTTAACCCCCCTCCTCTCCCCCCCCCCCCTTCTCTTTAAAAAATGTAATGTGTTTAAAATGTTTAAATTGAGTCAAGAACCGACATCACAGCACTCGGGGCATTCTCATCCCTGCTCCGTTTTCATCTACAACAGCCAGCGAAGAGTCCCAGTACTAATGGTAGCAGCACTAGCAGTCTAATTATGTGGAAATGTATTTAAAATGTTTAAGAATAAGATAAATACAGTAATGTAATATGAAGTGTATATGCTAAGAGTTTCTCAATTACATTTTTGAATGTAAAGCCTTGTTTTCAGAAAGCAGTAATTGCTTCATTATGTCTACACTTAATTAGTGTATTGCCTGCGACTATAGTAGACAGTAATGTGTTAATGTACATCCAGCCATTTCTTGTATGGGGGATCTGTATCTTAGTGGTTAGACGCTAGCCTTGCGGCCTGGCATTCTTAGACATCAATCAGTAGGCCACGCATCTCCTAATTATACAAGCTAGTAGCATATCCTCCTTTACAGGACGTAGCAGTCAACTCCATAATTTCTTTGATTGTTTGTGATTTCTGGGCAAGTGTAAGTTCCGAACGATAGGCACTCACACCATTGTATTGACACCAACGCAAGACTGTCTACTGTCGAATCGTCGGCAGCTGTGTTTCAAACGTGTTATGCGGGATTACGAATTGCATTCGTTAACTCATCACCACAGAGCGTTCTCATTATAGAGAAAGTAAAATTTAACTTAAAATGTAAGATTTATGCTTAAGACTCGTATTTATATTGTCTATTCTTATTTTTCTTTGTCAATTATTTTTTTCTATTTTAAAATTGAGACACACTTCTCTTTGAAGAATGTGCAGGAGGGAAGAATACAGAGGCAGCATGCAAGAGGAACACACGTGAACAGACAGCAATACACCTTTGACACATTAGGCGTACGGTGCCAGATTCATATACAGGGTGTATTTTTAATGACTGTGCAGTGTTTGAGAATATTACCGGTCCAAGTTTTGTATTCACCCTTCGTAAAGTTCTTGCAACATAACAGGTAAATACAAAACTTGGACCGGCAATATTTTCAAACACTTCACAGTCATTAAAAATACACCGAGAATTAGAGACTAATTGGAACTCGGGGGGTCATTTGGCCAGTACAACACAAGTCACCTTTACTTTCCAAGATTTACTGTGTGTCCCTTTCTTTTAAACAATTGGGGATTATTGTTTATTGCTCTCGCTCGCTTTGAACTCAACCGTAGTCCATACACTTTACTTCAAGTAGCACTTCAGTTAATTTTGCGTGTGAATTATCTTTCCCTATTATAGGGTGTGTTTTAAATACCTGTGGGGTATTTGAAAACATTGCCGTTCCAAGTTTTGTATTCACCCTCTGTGGAATTGATGCAACATAAAAGGTAAATACAAAACTTGAATCGGCAATGTTTTCTGAAACCCCACAGTCATTAAAAATACACCATGAAATAGTGTCCCTCGTCATCTGGCGAACCCACTCTGACTTCAAAGGTACTTGTAAATTACATCCCCAAGTCAAGGACGAGAAGTTAACACTTTAGTCCAGCGGACCGGCGTAGGGGTTGAACCCCTACCTCAGCATCAGCACACAGGATGCTTAAGAACGAGCGCTCTTACCCATTCGGCCACGCGACCTCCCTGTGGGGTATAATACCATCAAGTATTTCATTTCCCGGGGCGAAATGCAGTTTGTGGGCCAATTCTAAAATAAACTATTTATATCACTTGAATTAATTTTTAAGCCCGGAAAATAAATAAACAAATTTCAAAAGGTAAATAATTAATAAATAACAGTACGGATGTGTGTAAAAGGAAAAGTATCATTTATTGGACTCATATTCGACAAAAATTGGATCGCAAATATTGACATTAGAGCAATCATATCTGAAATGTAATATTTGACGCTATCAATATCGCTGAATTTACACCTTTGAAACGTTGCATTTATTTATTTATTTATTTATTTGGAAGAGTTAAGCATAGACAAAAGTTTATTCACGTTGAAGGTAAACATTCGAAATATCATTGGTGAAGTTCAATTATATATATATATATATATATATATATATATATATATATATATATATATATATATATATATATATATATATATATATATATTATCACCTCGGCAGTTGGACATTTGAAAGCTAAAATTACGGGGATAGACCAGGGAATGTACAAATGTCTCGGAAGATACACCAAGCTATCATTATAGATAGAGGTATACACTAAACAATTATAATTAATGTTGATGAATATTTTATTAATCATCATTATAGATAAACGTTAAACAATTACTGTTAGTGGTAATGAAAAATCACACCTACCATCATTATAACTATATATTAAAAAACTTATAATTAATGCTTTTGAATATTATATTAATCATAATTATGGCTGTAATTAAACACTGAAAGGTTACTATTATTGTTGATTAATATTACACACATCACCATTATAGCTATAGTTAAGCACTAAACAAATATAATTAATCGTTGTTAATATTATATCAATCATCGTTATAGCTATATGTAAACACTACAGAATTACTGTTAACAGTAATATTATATCTGTCACCATTATAGCTACAGTTAAATTTTTTTTTTTTTTTTTTTTGCATTTCCCTTACAGGACGTCGCAGTCAACATCAGTAATTTTCAGCTGCTGTTGATGTACTAGACAAGATTACGCTCAGTAGTTTGCCATTGCTTTCTGAACCACCGGCTCACATACCCTGTAAGTTTCCAGCGCGGCGAGAACCGCTACCAATTCTCGCGCACATCACGTCACTCACGAGAGTATACGGGATTACGGAGAAAGACGCTAAACCCTAGGCCAGGGAGAGTTAAACATTAAACATATATAATTAAAGTTGATGAATAATACACCCATCATAATTAACGCTATACCTTAACACTAAACAGTAATGATTAATGGTCAAGAATATTATATATTTATCACCTCTATCGCTTTAGTTAAAACTAACAATTATAATCAATGTTGATCTTCTTCTTCTTCTTCTTCTTCTTCTTCAGCATTCCGAGCCATTGAGGTTCTTTGCTGCAAATACAATCTGTCTCCATTCGTCTCTCTGGTGGACCTTCTCTTGCCAGTCGTTGATTCCAAGTGCTTGTAGGAATCAATGTTGATGAATACCATAATTACAGCTATACTTTAGCACTAAACAGTTACTATTAAAGGTATAAAGAATATGATATATATATATCACCACTATAGCTTTAGTTGGCGAAGAGGTTACGGCCGCAGTTCTAATCTCGCATAGCCGCGTACGAAACACAGTTGCAGGCGATTCGGCAGCAGACCGCCCTTTGTTAATTTTTTACGAAATGGTAGGGTGCCGGTCGTTCAGAAAGCAATGGTAAACTACTGAACATAAACTTGCCAAGAGATCACACACAAAAAACGCTGGTGTTGACTGCAATGTCCTGTAAAGGACATGCAACTAACTTAACTTTATATCATGTTAGTTATCACTAACAAGTATAATTAATGTTAATGAATACCACAATTAAAGCTATCTCATTGGCACCTTGTGACATAATTTGTGTCTTATCATTGCTAATTGTTAAACCAAATTCAGAACAAGCATTGGAGAATGCAGATAGTAGACGTAATTCTTCCTCAAATTCTTTAACACTAAACAGTTACCATTAATGGTGAAGAATATTATACATATCACCACTATCGCTTTAGTTTAAACACTAACATTTATAATTAATCGCGATGAATGTTATAATCATCATTATCATGTGGCAGTTCGTTGGCCAGTTCCGCTCATCACCATCTGAAGAAGGCTGTCGGTCGGTCCCTTGCTATCCCGGTCTCTCACATTTTACATCCAGTTTGTCTTTTATTCCTGTATCCGTCTCCAAGCTGGTCGACCGCTGCCACTAAAACGAAGAACCATGTCCTTCATCCCTATTCTTTGCAAGCCACTATGGCGTTGAATATGACCAAAATATTTCAGTTTCCGATACAATATACGTGATACTTTTTATGAGATAGTTCTCTTCCACGTTCTGATATGTAAATGTCAATATTTTCTGTCTTCTTTGTTCACTGTATTTTGAACAATTTTCTGTAAAACTTGTTCAGAAGCCCATATATTCTTCTTTAATAATTACGAAATTGTCCAAGATTCCCAACCGTATTTTGCCACTGGAAGTTGCATGTTCTCAAATACTGTACGTTAACTTTTTTTTGGGTGTTACGCCTTAGGCTGTTACTACTCTTTAACCCCTGTATCGTTGTGAGTAGTCTACTGTTAAACCGCTGTATCGTTGTGAGTAGTCTACTTTTTAACCCCTGTATCGTTGTGAGTAGTTTACTCTTTAACCCCTGTATCGTTGTAAGTTGTTTACTCTTTAACACCTGTATTGTTGTGAGTTGGCTACTGTTAAATCCCTGTATCGTTGTGAGTAATCCACTCTTTAACTCCCTTGTCGTTGTGAGTAGTCTACTCTTTAACTCCTGTATCGTTATGAAAAGTCAGTCTGCTTTTGACAAATTCCATTATTGTTGATTGCAGAGCCAAGACAATTAAAGTTTATGATATTTGTAATGTCCTCTTTGTTCATTGTAATTTCTCGTTGACATGTACTTGTGCATACGTACAATTATGGGGTGTTTTTCTTTAAGCTGAGAAAATTATTTTGACCTTCACTGTGTCTAGAACATCAGCCATATATTTTACTTAATTTGAACTCCCAGAGGTCTAGACATTCAGAAGACGTTCTAAGTGGATAGAGTAACCAAGTAAATTTACGGTTTCTTTACTTCTTTGATTGCTTGTTTGTTTTAGTCTTTTGACTGACAAGATTAATTCTTCTGATCATAAGATTCCTACCACACAAAACATTGCAAAGTTGGTTTTACAGTTGTAGCAGTCACACAACCACTTTAACCCTAATAGTTAGTTATCTTAGTTTTTAATTTACTTAAGATATGTTTTTGCTATCACATTGTTAGTTAGATCATAATCGCGGAGCTCCTAAACTTGCTGTGGCACTTTAGATATTATAAAACACTCTATGCGGGGACTCTTTTCACCCCATGGAGCAAACTATGTATGTGGTGGGAGCCTCACATTTTCAGAGCAGTTTAGCACGCGAGCTGTAACAGAATACGAACTCTGGACCATTGGGCCGGCAGGCAAGTTTGCTTGCTAGCCCATGCAGCAGCTTCTTCAATGATTATTCGCCATATAATTCACAATAATAGCAACGGGGATTTGCAATTATTCACGAAGAAATAGAATACGGGACATGTCAAAACTGCGCAAACAGGATATAGATTGTTTATACAATTACAGATTAACAAATGTGAATATGAGAAAGAGGATATCACGGATAAAATGATAAAACAAAAAATAAAATAAAATAATAATAATATTTTTTTTTTTAAATGTAAAAGAACCGAAGTAATGGAATGGTGTAAACAAGTGCAATATCTATTACGTTGAAACCGAATGCCCCTCAAATGTGGATTCAAAAACTAAAGCAGTTGTTAGTTGCATATCGTTTACTTGGCAGTAAACCCTAGCATTATTTTACTGTGTGTGATCTCTTGGCAAGTTTACGTTCAGTAGTTTCCTATTGCTTTCTGAACGACCGGCACCCATACTATTTCGTAAAAAGCCAACGCAAGGCGGTCTGCTGCCAAATTGCCCGCAGCTAACACGGTAGTAGTGTAAACTAATAGGCAGATCAACACGTCATATGGTGTGAATATGATAACTTCAGTGGGACATATTGAGATATTAAAACAACAAAGATAAGAAATGAAATGACGTTATAGTTTATACACAATACAATTAAAACAGCATTCGAAATATTTGGTTATTAGGCCTATGTAAATATTACTTTAGTAGAACACTAAAGTAATATTTACATATATTTAATAACCAAGTCCTTTAAACGCTCTTTTAAGTGTATTGTGTACAAATTATAGCGTCTCTTCATTTCATTTAAAAGACCAATTTATACCATATGGCTTAAATTAAATTGTCCATACTGACGGACTTAAAGTGTATCTATCTGCTTATAAAGTGCCGGTGTGGGAAGGAAATATGGTAAACTATGGCAGTGTTCACGGACGGCAAATCACACGAGACACATGTCCAAGAACGGGTGATAGGTAGCAGTTGTAACAAACAGAAAATACAAATCTAAAGGGGTAAGAAATAAAAGGGGATGAGAAATTTTTAGAAAAATAGAGCTACGGCGAAAAATAAATAAAATTAAATAAATAGGCTTTAAAGGAAGAAACTAGGAACTATGTGTTTGAATTTAATGCCTTCAGCAGTAGCTGCAGCAGTAATGATACAGAAACATATCTAGCTAGCTGGGCTATATCTAGCTTGCTGGCTAGCTAGCTAAAAAAAAAACACGAAATATCAACTCATAAGTATTCATTGTGTAAAATCAACACTTATTATTCTGCGGATTGATCCTTCGAATTGGAAGAAAACAGTTGTTATTGTTATTACTCCACGAACTGTTCTTGCTGATAAGGCAGGCTACAACATGCATGTTTAGATGTAGCAAAATAATTATGTCTACGAGAAATACCACTTACCCAGAGAAGTAACAGTTTGTGAAGGCAATCTACAATCGGTCGTGTTGTCTCATTATTAATAAGTGTAGTACGCCATACAGTAGGTAGTCCAGAACAATAACTGAATGTGGGAATACAACCGTGTACGCACCGGCTCTACCAACTCACGAGGAAAGTGCTACAACTCTACCTCAAAAATCCAAGCAATATAGGGAATGAGGAAATCTGGAACTCCCTAACTAATCACAAGAACGTTCTGTGAAGGGCGGTGTGCTATTAAAGAACCGTTACTCTACCAGGCTTTAGTGTTAAACTGAAGCTCTGAGATGCGAGAATTTGCCCAGCTTCGCTGGGGTTTTTGCTGAGCGACAACACTCGCGACAGCTCGCCACTCCAGGCGTCAGACTCAACCCGTTCCATTGGATGAACAGGCAGCCATTGGCCCAATCACGACCGAGCTTCGGCGAGAGGGGGAGAGAGAAAAAACCCCGCCGTGGCAGCGTCGTCACTCGGACCAGACAGGTTGTCTGCGCGAGCTGAGCTCTTTATCAAGCCCGACAGAAATGTCAACTTTGTCGAGGCGCCGTCGCCTAAATTGAAATCATTTTAGGGCTGCTGTAGGAAACTGTTCCCTCTACCAATTGCCAAAAGTTCTACCTACGTTCATAAGAGTTGATGCCAGTTTTCAAGTCCCCGGCTGAAGACGGAATTTACCCTTTGGATGAGGAGTAAAAGGAAAGAACCCGCGAGAAAAGGTAAAACTGGAAGGCAAAGCTGGAAATAAGAAAGAGGGAGGGGGGAAAGAATCAATACTGGTAGTATTAAAACACGCCAGGTCGGAGCCGACGCGGAATGTGTGAGGTCCTCACCCATTGGTGGATCCTTTGCCCCGCCCTAATCGTTGACTGACAGGTTTGAAGTGCAAACATGAAACGTCTTTGCAAGCGGTGTCAGCGACCGGTCCCACTGACTCGCTTAGTCTTAATATTTTTATCAAATTCGTGTATCTAGTTACAGGATAAGCTCAAGAACTGTTTCCTTCTTTCTCTCCTAGGAGCGCACGTGCAAAAAATGTCTGCCCGGCCGGCATTGTGACACTGCCAGGGTAAAGCAAACAGAACGAGGCTGCAGGAAGTGATTAGGGTTGATCAGGAGGATGCTGGACTGGCGAGGTGATACGTCAGGTCGCGGAAACGTTAATTGTGCTAGGCACTTCTTTATTGAAGGCCATCATAGCGCGGGAAGTGTATTGCGGTTTAGCTGTGTTTATTTGGAATCAATATCACACACTAAACGCAGATGCGCGCGCGGACACATATATCCACTTCCTCAGCTGTATAGCTAGTTATGGAGCAGACTGCGGTGTTTCTGACTCTCCAACCTTCTCTGTATGGTGTGATTTCCTGGACAATTTTACATTCAGCAACTTGCCTTTACTTTCTGAATGCCCGACAGTCATATCATTGTGAAAATCAACGCAAAGCGGTCTGCTTCCAAATCGCCTGCGAATGTTTTTAAAATCCGATTTTTGTGAGACTTACGAAATTCCGTTCACCGCCCCTTAGCCTCGGATGTCGCCTTGACGAAATTAGTGTTGCTATATTATTATTTGTTGTTCAGCTGTTTAAGGTTTCCTCGCACATCTTTCTATGTCACCCTATGCTTCTTTTTCCTAGTATTGTGTCAAATAAAGCTATTTTCTATATTCTTCATCTTTAAAGAAAAAAAAATCAAAAAGAAGCAGTCATCATTTTGGGGCCACATTATGAGAAGACCAAAAGTGGAACATGTTGTAACAACCGGAAAGATTTGTGGAAAGCAAGATAGAGGAAGACATCGAGATAAAATTATTGAGACCGGGGTTTATGCTGTGTGTTTCTGTATTTTTCCGAAGAGCAGTCTTCCGAAAGCACCCCACAGAGCACGAAATCTGTCATGTCACGGATGGGAGTCAACACACGAATTTATCTATACCGTCGGAGATCGCAATGTGTGGGGAAAGCATGTTCGCTCACGCCAACCGACCAGGCAAAGGATGATGATGATGATAATGATGATGATGAGGATGATGATGATGATGATGATGATGATGATGATGATGATTGTCCTCATGGCTTTGACGTGTATCGCACAACATCTGCGGCTCTCATACGAGGGTGTGTGTTTTCAGCTATGGCTGAGCGCTTACGGTACTCGCCTTACCCTCAGAAGGGACCGCGTTCGATATCAGTATAGGGTTGGGAATGTTGCCCAGATTCTTTGATATCTAATGATATCACACGTCTCCCTAATCTCTCGGGTAGTGAGATTTGGTACCTAGATTTCTCTACCCGGGAAGGTTAACCCGGTCAACAAATGCCCGCATAAGTCGGATGTGTCGGCCTAAAGGCGTAAGAACGCAGCTCTGCTGTAAACAGGCACAACGTAATCACGTCCGTAGAAAGTCTCCGGATGAACGCAGAAGAAGAAGAAGAAGAAGAAGAAGAAGAAGAAGAAGAAGAAGAAGAAGAAGAAGAAGAAGAAGAAGAAGAAGAAGAAGAAGATTTATCTGATAAAGGCGAAAAACAGGAGATTCCGTGTGTAAGTTTTGCACGTTAAATATCGCAAAAAGTAGGCCGTAAAGACACCTCCATGGCAAAATTATTAGGAAAAAAAAGCATATCCAAAAGTAGTTCGTGACTTTAGTTGTAATCATAGGAAGCAAACAGGAGGTCAGCATGGCCGAATGGATAAGAACGATCGCTCTTAACCTTCCGATGTGCTGATACTGGATGGTTGGGTTAAAATGTTGACTTCCCGTTCTTGACATGGACACGTAAATTACAAGTACCTCAGAAGCCGGTAAGAGGGAAAGCTATTCACATGCAATGTTCAGTGCAGTGCACTTAAAGTAGTAGCACGTGTACGGACTACACTTGAGTTAAAAACGAGCGATCGCAAACAATAACACAATATAAATCCATCAATCATGTGCCATGTCGAAAAGCGTTAGCGGTCATGACTCGCCATTTCACTCGATCACCAGAGTCGTGGATCAGCTCAGTGTTGCTTAAAGTCGCTTAAAAGTCGACCGGGTCGACTTCATTGCACCGGGTTTTATCCCATATGGCTCGGTCTCTTTCCGCAGTGCGGAAAGCGTCGCACAAAGCACGAACTCCGTAGCTCTAGCGACGACCCACAGGAGTCTCCGAAAAATTTCACTCGTGAGCCGAAGGACACGGTCCGAAATCGAACCCACAACCTTCGGAGCCCGAGTCAAATAGTTTGACCACTTCGCCACGGAGACTCCCTGTCTCAACCATGCCACGTGGCCAAGCCATCCAGGTATTTACTTCTCTGCCTTCCCTTTGGTCTGTTCCCTTCGATCTTGCCGGTTGTCACCAAATTCTCCAGGTAATTTCTTCTCATAACATGTCCAAAAATTTTGACTGTCTACGTCTAATTTCTCTAATCAGTTTACGATTTTCATTTGTTTCCTGTAGTACTTGGTCATTGGTTTTTCTGTCTGTCCATGGCATCCTTTGCATTTTCCTCAGAAACCACATTTCTGCAGCCATCAGATGTTTTTCAGCTTGACTGCTCATTGCCCAAGTTTCACGTCCAAACAAAAGCACAGGCTCTATGTATCCCCTCAACACTCGTTTTCTCGTTTCAATTGACATCTTTTTATTGGTCAGTATGTTTTTCATCTTGCTAAAGGCTACTTTCGCCATGGCGATTCTTGTTCTAATCTCTTCAAAGCATCTCCCATCAGATGTTATGACTGTTCCGAGATAATTGTACCGATTGTTGAAGAATATTCCCATTTACTTGTACATTACATTGTGGTATTTCGTCCTTCCTAGTGACGACCATTATCTGTGTCTTTTTACAGTTTAATTCTAACCCCAGTTGTTCACTGTGTGCAACAACCGCATCTGCTAACTGTTGCAGAACCTTCTCATTGTCTGCAATCAATACTGTATCATCTGCATATCTAATGATATTGATGTTTCGTCCTCCAATGATAATTCCATTTAAATCTTCTACATTTCTAAAAATATTTTCACTGTATAGGGAAAAAAAGATCTGGAGACATTACACATCCCTGTCTCACACCTCTCTTAATAGGCTGACATTGTACCACTTCATTATCAATCCTTATGGCAGCTTGTTGTTTCCAATACATGTTTTTTATAAGCCTAATGTCTGTCACATCAATTTGTAGATCTGCATTCAAAGCTACCATGTTGACATGTCTTATTCTATCGAAAGCCTTTGCATAGTCAATAAAGCAAAGATTTATATCTTTGTTTACTTCTATAGAACGTTCAATATCTGTTCGCAGCATATACACAGCATTTACTGTACCCTTTCTTTCCTTCTACAAAGTCACATTGTTCTTCCTATATTTCAGGCTGTAGTTTCTTCCTCACTCTTTGCGTGATAATTCGTAGCAGAACTTCATGGTGTGACTCATTATACTAATTGTTCTATGTTGATCACATTCCAAGGCTCCTGATTTCTTTGGGATTGCAATAAATACAGAATTACATAATTCAGAAGGTGTATCTCCAGTATCATAAAATGTGTTCAGCAGTCTGGTGACTTGATCTATTCCATATTCTTCTAAAGCTTTAATCATTTCTGTTGTGATGTTATCTGAACCGGGGGTCTTACCAGCTTTCATTTGTTTAAGAACATTCCGAACCTCCATCTTTAAAATTGGCGGTCCTTCATTATTAAATCTAATATCATACTGTTCATCTCTGTTATCATAATAAAGGTGTTTCACATAATCTGTCCAAACATGTAGAATCTGATCTTTTTCTATTATGATTTTTCCATCTTTAGTTATTAGACTGCCTGCTGATGTACTTGTTCTTTTATTAGTAAGTTCCTGAATTGTTTTGTGCACTAATTTGGTATTTTGACTTTTGTGTTGTTTTTCAATTTCTATGCAATTTTTCTCAAGCCATGCTTCTTTTGCCTCCTTACATAATATTCTGACTTGTCTGTGAATTTCTTCATATTTGGCAGGAATATTTTTGTTAAATCTTCTTGTTTAAATTCGTTGTAAAATTTCTTCAGTCATCCATTTCTTATGACCCATCTTCTTTAATATTGGAATAGTTGTTTCTGCAGCTAAACTGATTGAATTCTTCAACATGTCCCATTGATCATCCGCATCTTGAAATAGGATCTCTAGATCAGACAATATATCAAGTCTGTCCTGTACTTCAATGTTGAATTTGTTTTGTATTTCCTTGTCATTTCTCAATGTACACAGATCATATTTAGTGTTTCCTGTTATGTGCTTATCTTTCTTTAGCTTTACCCTCAATGTACCCGTAATTAATCTGTGGTCACTATAACAATCAGCACTGGGAGATGTTTTATTTTGTTGTTTTTGCAGTTTTAACGCATTTCGAAGCTTCCTGCTAATCATAATATAATCCGTCTGGTTTCTAATCCTGCGATCAATATTGCTCCATGCCCCTACTCTTCTAGGGTGTTGTTTAAACCAGGTGTTTCCTACAATCATTTCCTGCTCTTTTGCCCATTCTACAAGTCTGTATCCTCATTCGTTTCTGTCTCCCAAACCATGCTTTCCTACTTTGTGTCCATCACCTCGATTTCCTACTTTTGCATTGAAGTCACCTATTATGATGGTTATGTCTGAATTTTTTACATTTCTTTAAAGCAGACTCTAGGTCATTATAAAATTCCGCTACACTATCGTCACTGGATTCTCCTGTTGGGGCGTAGATAAGTATTTGAATAATATTTATGCTAAAGGGTCTGCCGCTTAATTTAACTAGAAGAACTCTGACTGACACAGCCCAATATCCTTGAACAGTTTTTGATGTTTGCCGATCCAAGATAATTGCTACCCCTCTTTGTCGATCTTCTCCTCCAGAATAAATAATCTTAACATCTGCATCTATCTTAATGCCTGCTCCTGTCCATCTCGTTTCGCAGATCCCTAATATATTAATTTTCTCTCTTTCCATTTCTTGTTTGATGGTACTAATATTTCGTCGTCGTTTAACGTCCTAACATTCCATGTTGCTAACTTTAATGTCTTTGTCCTAGTCTTGTGATCTGTAATTAGACGAATCGTAATGAACTAGACACTTTTAAAGAAGGTAGTTTGCCGTTGATTTCCTTCCTTAGCAGTGACCATACTGGTTGGTGACGCCAACCAATGTCCCGTTAAAGAGATCTTCAGCATACCGTCGCGAAAGTTGAGATAATAACCAACAACTATCTGTATATTGTTAATCTCAGACATCTAATTATATAGTTAATCTCAGACAACCAAGTCTACAGTTGATCTCAGATACAAATGTTAAGCCTATAGTTGATTTCATACATTTAAGTCTAAGCCTATAGTTGATGAATAACAAACCTAAAATGTTGCATGCAGGAGTCAAAATCAGCAGTTGTTCTTAGATATCTAAGCCTGTAGCTGATCTCAGACATCCAAGTCAATTGTTGATCTCAGAAATTTAAGTCTATAGTTGATCTAAGACATCCAAGTCTATAGTTGATCTCAGACATCTAAGTTTACAGTTGATCTCAGACATCCAAGTCTATAGTTGATCTCAGACATCCTAGTCTATAGTTGATCTCAGAAATCTAAGTCTATAGTTGATCTCAGACATCCAAGTCTATAGTTGATCTCATTCATCCATGTCCATAGTTGATCTCAGACATTCAAGTCTATTTGATCTCAGACATCCAAGTTTATTGTTGATCTCAGACATCCAGGTATATAGTTGACTTCAGACATCCTAGTTTATAGTTGATCGCAGACATCCAAGTTTATAGTTGATCTCAATCATCAAAGTCTATAGTTAATATTAGAAATATGCATGTAGTTGATTTCAGACATAAAAGTCTTTGGTTAATCTGACACATACATGTCTGTAGTTAATTGTACACATCGAAGTTTGTACTTATCTTAGATCCGTAAGTCTAAAATTGATTTCAGACATCAAAGTCTGTAGTTAATCTGTCTATAGTTGACAGCACAGGTTATCTCAGATATAAATATATTGTTGATCTCGACATCAAAGTCCGTAGTTGGTATTAGATATCTAAGTCTGTAGCTGGATCCATGTTTCTAGTTATCTCAGATATGCATGTCTGAAACTGATTTCAGACATCCAAGTCTATATTTGATCTTGGACATTCAAGCCTAAAACTTATCTCAGACATGTAAACATGTGATTCAACTCAGACATCCACTCTGTAGTTGATCTCCAACATCCAAGATTGTAGTTCACGTTAGATGTATAAGTCCATATTTGATCTTGAACATACCAGTCTGAAATTGATTTCAGATATTCAAATCTGTAGTTGATCGTATATATCCAAGCCTGTAGTAGATATTATATATGCAAGTTTATAGTAGATCTTATATCTCCAAGTCTATAGTATATCTTATATCTCCAAGTCTATAATAGATATTATACCTCCAAGTCTGTAGTAGATATTATATCTCCAAGTCTGTAGTAGATCTTATATCTCCAAGTCTATAGTAGATCTTATATCTCCAAGTCTATAGCAGATCTTATATCTCCAAGTCTATAGTAGATATTGTATCTCCAAGTCTATAGTAGATCTTATATCTCCAAGTCTATAGTAGATCTTATACCTCAAAGTCTATAGTAGATATTTAATCTCCAAGTCTATAGTAGATCTTATATCTCCAAGTCTATAGTAGATCTTATATCTCAAAGTCTATAGCAGATCTTATATCTCCAAGTCTATAGTAGATCTTATATCTCCAAGTCTATAGTAGATCTTATACCTCAAAGTCTATAGCAGATCTTATATCTCCAAGTCTATAGTAGATCTTATACCTCAAATTCTATAGCAGATCTTATATCTCCAAGTCTATAGTAGATATTGTATCTACAAGTCTATAGTAGATCTTATATCTCCAAGTCTATAGTAGATATTATATCTCCAAGTCTATAGTAGATCTTATATCTCCAAGTCTACAGTAGATCTTATATCTCCAAGTCTATAGTAGATCTTATATCTCCAAGTCTATAATAGATCTTATATCTCCAAGTCTATAGTAGATATTGTATCTCCAAGTCTATAGTAGATCTTATATCTCCAAGTCTACAGTAGATCTTATATCTCCAAGTCTATAGTAGATCTTATATCTCCAAGTCTATAGTAGATCTTATATCTCCAAGTCTGTAGTAGATCTTATATCCCCAAGTCTATAGTAGATCTTATATCTCCAAGTCTGTAGTAGATCTTATATATCCAAGTCTATAGTAGATCTTATATCTCCAAGTCTATAGTAGATATTGTATCTCCAAGTCTATAGTAGATCTTATATCTCCAAGTCTACAGTAGATCTTATATCTCCAAGTCTATAGTAGATCTTATATCTCCAAGTCTATAGTAGATCTTATATTTCCAAGTCTATAGTAGATCTTATATCTCCAAGTCTATAGTAGATCTTATATATCCAAGTCTGTAGTTGGTCTGATATATCCAAGTCTGTAGTTGGTCTGATATCTCCAAACTTGTAGTTGGTCTGATATATCCAAGTCTGTAATTGGTCTGATATATCCAAGTCTGTAGTTGACTGATATCTCCAAGTCTGTAATTGGTCTGATATATCCAAGTCTGTAATTGGTCTGATATATCCAAGTCTGTAGTTGGTCTGATATATCCAAGTCTGTAATTAGTCTGATATATCCAAGTCTGTAATTAGTCTGATATATCCAAGTCTGTAATTGGTCTGATATATCCAAGTCTGTAATTGGTCTGATATATCCAAGTCTGTAGTTGGTCTGATATATCCCAGTCTGTAGTTGGTCTGATATATCCCAGTCTGTAGTTGGTCTGATATATCCAAGTCTGTAATTGGTCTGATATATCCAAGTCTGTAACTGGTCTGATATATCCAAGTCTGTAGTTGGTCTGATATATCCAAGTCTGTAATTGGTCGGATAAATCAAAGTCTGTAATTGGTCTGATATATCCAAGTCTGCAATTAGTCTGATATATCCAAGTCTGTAGTTGGTATGATATCTCCAAGTCTGTAGTTGGTTCAATACATCCAAGTCTGTAGTTGGTCTGATATATCCAAGTCTGTAATTTGTCTGACATATCCAAGTCTGTAGTTGGTCTGATATATCCAAGTCTGTAATTGGTCTGATATATCCAAGTCTGTAGTTGGTCTGATATATCCAAGTCTGTAATTGGTCTGATATATCCAAGTCTGTAATTGGTCTGATATATCCAAGTCTGTAATTGGTCTGATATATCCAAGTCTGTAGTTGGTCTGATATATCCAAGTCTGTAGTTGGTCTGATATATCCAAGTTACCAGTTATCAGTTGGTGTATCTTCATTGCACTCCGGACATGTCCATAGGTGCTCAGATCCTCTCCCCAGCATATGCATCCAAGTGTATAGTTGATTGATATCTCAAAGTCTGTAGTTGACACATATCTCAAAGACTGTAGTTCATCGCCAGAGCTGATGTAGAACTCTAGACTCGGTATGTTGAGGACGTGTGAAACTATTTCACCGCCCCTAGAACTCAGTTACGAGAACATTCTACCTGTGAACTGAATGACATAGCCCGGAATCGAACCCACAACCTAGGTAGCGCGAGGCAGGCAGCGTAACCACTTTGCCGTGCAGACTCCCAGGTTCGGAAACAAAAACCCAGCCAGGTCTGTTTCCTGGACAAACAAGCAGGAGTCTGTCTTCACAAGATGGACACCGGGCACTAACGTCACCTGATGGGGTAGAGCACAACTGGGTATGGTTCCTGGACAAACCAGCAGGAAGTCCCTCAAGACAAGATGGACACTGGACACTAACATCACCTGATGGGGTAGAGCACAACTGAGTATGGTTCCTGGACAAACCAGCAGGAAGTCCCTCAAGACAAGATGGACACTGGACACTAACGTCACCTGATGGGGTAGAGCACAACTGGGTATGGTTCCTGGACAAACCAGCAGGAAGTCCCTCAAGACAAGATGGACACTGGACACTAACGTCACCTGATGGGGTAGAGCACAACTGGGTATGGTTCCTGGACAAACAAGGAGGAAGTCCCTCAAGACAAGATGGACACTGAACACTAACGTCACCTGATGTGGTAGAGCACAACTGGGTATGGTTCCTGGACAAACCAGCAGGAAGTCCCTCAAGACAAGATGGACACTGGACACTAACGTCACCTGATGGGGTAGAGCACAACTGGGTATGGTTCCTGGACAAACAAGGAGGAAGTCCCTCAAGACAAGATGGACACTGGACACTAACGTCACCTGATGTGGTAGAGCACAACTGGGTATGGTTCCTGGACAAACAAGGAGGAAGTCCCTCAAGACAAGATGGACACTGGACACTAACGTCACCTGATGGGGTAGAGCACAACTGGGTATGGTTCCTGGACAAACAAGGAGGAAGTCCCTCAAGACAAGATGGACACTGGACACTAACGTCACCTGATGTGGTAGAGCACAACTGGGTATGGTTCCTGGACAAACCAGCAGGAAGTCCCTCAAGACAAGATGGACACCGGGCATTAAGGTCACCCGATAAGGCTGGCGAACTGGCGAAGAGTCACAGCATGATGCTGCCTGCCGGGCGGCAACCGAGTCATCACCTATCTCCAAGTTTTTAAATCATATGATTGTTATTACCGGGACGTTAGCGTGGTGGATAGGAAGAGACGCCGATACTGCCATGAGCGCGGCCCAATGAAAGTCCGTCGCCTAAGTTCATCGTCCCGCTAAGTGAGGAAAAAAAGACTGGCCACTTATTTCTACGTGCATTCAGGCATACCCCAAGTGATGACGCTATCACAAGACAGGTTCATAGCAGGTTCCGGCTTGCGGGCATGATTTTGTAATAGTGAATAACCCGAATCAGTGACACAATAACCCGAAGAATCAGCGTTCGAATAAAAAAACGTAGCATATAAACAGGTATAGTCCTCTGATTATCCATTGTCCGGAGGGATCTTTGTAGCAGCAGGAAGTCGCCATGGCTGAATGGATAAGAGCGTTCTTAAACATCCGGTGTACTGATGCCGGGGTGGCGAGTTGAACTCCTACACCGGTCAGTTGGGCTTAAATATTGACTTCTCGTCGTTGACTTGAGGAAGTAAATAACCAGTAAGTTTGAAGTCGGGGTGGGTTCGCTCGATGTCGAGGGACACTGATTGATTGATTGATTTAGGAACCGACATCACAGCATTCTGGGCATTCCCATAAGTGCTCCGTTCCCATCCTCAGCAGCCAGCGAAGAGTTCCAACACTAATAGTACCAGTAGCAGGAAGTATGGTGTCCGCCTCGAGTGCTGGACGTCCCGGGTTCAAGCCCCGGTGAGGACCGGGATTTTTTCACGTGGACTTCTAGTAATAAAATTTCCTCTGGTCTCTGAGTAGTGAGATTGGACGCCCGTGTGTATTGTTGCGCACGTAAAAAATCCCTTGGAAGGTGGAAATAGAAAAAGAGCAGACTAACGGCGCTGCCCGGGAAAATTTTCGAGTTAAAAATCTACCCAAAGTATTTCAGGATTCCCGCCGGTGCTACGGAGTTCGTGGACTGAGCTGAGGTTCTCCAGACTCAGGTTTGAGTTAGGAGGAGCATGGAGCACTTATGGGTTACACCCGTGTGCCGTGATGTTGATCCATCGACTAAACTATCTAAGCGAGTGAACGAAAAAAAAAATTGTAGCAGCAGTTCCGGTTATTAGGGTACGGCGCGTCGTGCAGCACAGTGAAAGAACTCACAAAGAAAGAAATGCATACTTCATACGCTCAGTGCAAATATTAGGAGCTTTGAATGTGGCAAGTTTCACCCTGCTTCTGTTACGCCTTGATAGTCAAAGTAAAGATCTCACGGCCTACCCCGTGTACTTCTAAATTAAAGTTAATGTGCACCATATCCTTTACCGGACGTCGCAGTCAACCCCAGCATCTATTGGCTTTTGGTGATTTTCTAGGTTTGTCCAGTAGAGTTTGTAGTAGTGTCATTATTTTCTGTACGATCTACACATATACCCTTGTGAAATTAAACGCAACGCGATTTTCTCAGCAACCATTGTGTTAGGAGTTGGGTTCACTACTCCTAGGCCAACCGGCTATGTACCGAAGGGGTTCCGGACGCAGTTCGTAATGCTGCATACCGCGTTCGAAACACAGCTGCGGAAGATTTACCAGCATGCCGCCTTGCGTTGCTTTTTATAAAATGGTATGGGTGCCGGTAGTTCAGAAAGCCATGGCAAAGTACTGAACGTCAACTTGATAAGAAATCTCAAACAGCCAAAAGTTGCTGTGGTTGACTGCTACGCCCTGTAAAGAACATGCAACTAATTTTTAATATACTCGGCCACTAATGCCAAACGCCGACACTTTTAAATGGCTGATTTGAAAACTGTTACATTGTGTTGGCTCAGAGAAAGAAAGACACATGTAACATTCAAATCATCTGGGAACACCCGGGCCTTTAAGAGTTAACTCAGTCTGTACTGGGAGTCACCGTGGCCTAGTGGTCAGAAGCTGGCCTGTCTGCCCGGCGGTCATGGTTTTGTTCCGCATCTGATGGAATTCAAATGGAGAAAAAAAATGTGTACTGGACATCCACGTGGACCCAGGATAAAGTGTGTACTGGACATCCACCTGAACCCAGGCTAAAATGTGTACTGGGCATCCACGTGGACCCAGGCTAAAATGTGTACTGGACATCCACGTGGACCCAGGCTAAAATGTGTACAGGACATCCACGTGGACCCAGGCTAAAATGTGTACTGGGCATCCACGTGGACCCAGGCGAACATGTGTACTGGACATCCACGTGGACCCAGGCTAAAATATGTACTGGACATCCACGTGGACCCAGGCTAAAATATGTACTGGACATCCACGTGGACCAAGGCTAAAATGACCACTGGACAACCGCGTGAACCCAGTCTAAAATGTGTACTGGGCATCCACGTGAACCCAGGCTAAAATGTGTACTGGACATCCACCTGGACCCAGTCTAAAATGTGTACTGGGCATCCACGTGGACCCAGGCTAAAATGTGTACTGGGCATCCACGTGGACCCAGGCTAAAATGTGTACTGGGCATCCACCTGGACCCAGGCTAAAATGTGTACTGGACATCCACCTGGACGCAGGTTAAAATGTGTACTGGACATCCACCTGGACGCAGGTTAAAATTGTACCAGAAAATGACTTGGGAAGTAAAGACGACGTAGTGACACTGACCACATCGCACACACAGTGCCCACTGAGATACACAAATATGGAGTCTAGCACCCTATGTCCAAATGCACCTTTTTTGGCATATCCTTTTAATAGGACATCGCAGTCAACACCAGCATTTCCACCGCTATGATCTCTTGGCAGGTTTACGTTCAGTAGTTTGCCATTGCTTCTGAAAGACCGGTACCGATACCAACGCAAAACCAAGGCAACGTGGTCTGCTGCTAAATCGTATGCAGATGTGTTTCAAAGGCGGGTATACGGGATTACGAACCGCGTCCGCAAGCCATTAGCCATGGGGACCAGCAAATGCATCATATAGCGTGTAAACAGGTCCTTTATTTACTTGACTAGATGGAGGAGTGAGATGAGTTAGCAGGAGAGCTTGGTTTGGTGTGACATATCTAGGGGATTATACTCCACTGGGAGATAGAAAGAAGGAGGAGGAGGAGGAGAAGAAGAAGAAGAAGAAGAAGAAGAAGAAGAAGAAGAAGAAGAAGAAGAAGAAGAAGAAGAAGAAGAAGAAGAAGAAGAAGAGGTGGTGGTGGTGGTGGTGGTGGAGGAGGAGGAGGAGGATTAGAAGGAGAAGAAGAAGAAGAAGAAGAAGAAGGAGGAGGAGGAGGAGGAGGAGTGTCGTAACTGTTAACGTGAACGTTTCTTGTTACTTTCTCTCTTTCATCTCCATATCATTTTGACGCCTTTGTGTGTCAAAATGGTACCTTAAAATAACTAGGCGAAACAGAAAGTGTTTCGAATTATAAAATATGAAATAAAGTACAGAAATATGAAGAATTCGGACAAACAGACAGACAGATGCACAGACTGCTATGCAGACTGTCCGACAGACAGATGGTAAGAGAAAAGAACAAGGAAGAAGAGAACAAGCTAAAAGAACCCCGTGGTAACCACCATGAAGAGAATTTGTGTACCCTGTTAGTGTTACGCCTTTGATTCGATGCTTGTGGACACTGTGAGGCTGTCTGTTTGCTCTCCTTCCCTCGCCATGCCACAGCCGGCTTTGTCTTGTTTAACTTAGGGATGTAGGATATTGTAAGGTACCTGCATAGTCTGTCGACACACAGATATGAATATGCCCCGTTAATTAGACCCAGGTTGTTCTATCAGTGCTCTAGCACGCAGTTCCAGATTCTTTCTTTCTTTCCTCCGTTGTTATCATATTACATTTTTGCTCGGGGTTCTTCTTCATCGACCGCGCACACCACAATCGCCATGATAATCATTATTACTACCGTTATTGCCATCTTCATTGTTGTCGCCATGATCGTAATCCTAATTAATCATTGTGCATTACTTCATGAGATCTATTCAGTTAAGTATGCCCGGTGGTTTCTTGAGGATTTATGGTGGTGAATAATGTAGCGCGACTTGACACAAGGCTGTAGTGGTCAGTCTCTCCCAGAAGTTGATTGGTGTGGATGTTGATTGCAACTTTTGCAGTAGAGCAAGCTAGACGTCGGATTTCGTCATGATCTGCAGTCATTGCGACGAGTCATATGATTTCCTACACAAGCAGTTTTAAAAAACTACAGTAAAGTACATCTGAAGTCGGAGTGAGTTCGCCTGATGACGAGGGGCACTCGTAATAGGAAAAGCTAATCCACACACAGGGACTCATTGTACACGTGCTAAGGTTCACAGTATAGAAGTGGCTAGCTCCATATTTCATAGACCTATCTGCAATGGAAGGGGTATCGGAATAAAAATCCACAATATTTATTTGCGTTGCACTCGCTTGCTTTGAACGTAAGTGTAGTCCATACAGACTACTTCTAGTAGCATTGGACTGAAGTTTGCGTGTGGATTAACTTTCCCTATTACAGTGTTCCCCGCCATCAGGCGACTCCACTCCAATTTCAGAGGTGTTTGTAATTTACACCCCCAATTCAAGGACGAGAAGTCAACATTTCAGTCCAGCTGTGTAGGAGTTGAACTCGCTACCTCGACATTAGCACACTGGGAGTTTAAGGTCACGCGTTCTGCGAAATCGAAAAGTCAGCTAACAGAAGACGAGTGAAACTAAACCCACACACTGAACCACCACAATTATAACCAATGCTGGTTGAACGAGGTGGAAAGGTTGTTTTCTTCTACATATCGGATAGATCGTATCCATTAGGCCATAATGACCTCCAAATCCCACAATATGACTTAGAAGCTCGACGGGTGGGAAAAAAAAACACACACACAGATACAGACAAACGTTTCGAGCCAAGTCTTTATCAACGAAACAACAAAAATGAATCAATGCAAACATATATAAAATCTGAATACCACAGAGGGATACTTTCCTGTCTAATTCTGGAAACACGTTTCTCTCCATTGCAGCTTACTGGTCCTCTTCCGCTTTCGATATTTCCCTTTTAAGCTCCCAGTCTTCTGGATTGGACACCGTTTAGAGAATTATTCCTCTTTGTTGTTCGCGATGTTATATGTGTATTATTGTTTCGTATTTGTTTTTCGTTGATAAAGAAATCGGTCGAAACTTTTTGAGTCGGTGAAGAAAAGAAACAACAAAAACTGTCATCACTGTGTTTAGAACCCTGCGGTGTAGAACATGGGGGGCTTGGGGCCGAAGTAGCCATCTGGCTAGTGAGTTCTCCGCGAAATGTGAATGTTCGGGTTTTCTTCCCATCCCGCCTATGACAGAAAAAAAATGCAACAATTTAACGATGATTCGAACCCGGGTCTCCAGGATATAAACAGCTGTATTTTAGCCACTTGACCAGCCATTTTCCCCGTCTATACCTGTGTATATTTCTCCAATGGTCAAACTTCTCAGTCATAAGTTTATATGTGGACTCCAAAAACAGCTCGGTAGCCGCCAACAACCCCCTCTCCCTTTCCTTTCTAGGTACCATAAAAGTAAAGAACCCTCTTTCACACGTTGTAAGACTTATCAGACATACGGTGCTAGCTCTTTATTTTATAGACCAATCTGCACTGGACGGCTGATGGGGTCGATGTGTCATAGTTCGCCTTTACTTCCCCAGCTGACAGTGGCCATCGAGGAAATGCATCAACAAACGTGTCAGCACACACCGCCTTGTCATTTATTGCCCGCGGTACAGCCCCGAATGTCTACTTCCCTGCCTCATCTTTTATGAATGTTGAGCAATACCTGCGAATTTATGGCTCAATTTAAACGGCCTCAGGGTTTTCTTTGGAACTGGTATTATTATCTGGTCTAGCTCCAGGTGGATTATGTCACTTTTCATAATTCACACTTTGACTGGTGGGGCAGGGGTAGGGGGTAGGGGGGGGGGGGGGGTAGTGGTGAGTCTACGCTTGCGTCCCGGTGTAGGATTTCCCAGTGTTGCCTTTGTTGTGTCGTATCCGTGATTTTATGTTTATTACTCTGATGTTGTTTGTCCGCCGTTTTCTCGGTCTCTTTCTGGCTCCGTATCCAGTACTGTTTTAGTTTTGTTGAATGTTTTTGTTTTGTTCGATGTTCTTATTTTGTTGAATGTTCTTGTTTTGTTGGATGTTCTTGTTTTGTGGGATGTTCTTGTCGGTAGTTAATCGGGTCTTATTTTCATGAGATGTCCCTGCCACTTCATGTTTCAGGTTAGCCGGAATGTTATGACGCGGATCTCTAATCAATCAATCAATCAATCAATCAATCAATCAATCAACCAATCAATCAATTACTTGATTGATCGATCGATCAGTCAGACAGCCAGTCAGTCAATCGGTCGGTCAATCAATCCATCCACTCATCACCCATCCATTTGTCCGTTTTCCCTTCCGTCCGTCCGTCCGACCCTCTGCCTGCCTGCCTGTCTGTCTGCCTGCCTGTCTGCCTTCCTGCCTGTCTGTCTGCCTGCCTTCCTGCCTTCCTGCCTGTCTGCCTGTCTGCCTGTCTGTCTGTCTGTCTGTCTGTCTGTCTGTCTGTCTATCTGCCTGCCTGCCTGCCTGCCTGCCTGTCTGTCTGTCTGTCTGTCTGTCTGTCTGTCTGTCTGTCTGTCTGTCTGTCTATGTGTCTGTCTGTCTGTCTGTCTGTCTGTCAATTGATCAATCAGTCAGTCAATTAATCTCTCTATGAAATCCGGGAATTATGTACCACCTATAATATTTATGATGTCGTTTCCCATCCCGCCTCTTTACCTCACACCGGCCGGCTTGTCTAAAGAGGTATTTACTGTCCTGGAACGGTTGACAGGCTCAACTTGCACAATGGGCCGCCTTTTGTTTAAATTTTGGGCCCTTATCCGAGAAGGCATGATCCTAAATGTGCAATTAAAATCATCATCATCATCATCATCATCATCATCATCATCATCATCATCATCATCATCATCATCATCATCAGCATCATCATCATCATCAAGTGCCATGCCAGTTGGCGTAGGCGTTCATGTCTCCCCACATATCTCGATCTTTCGTTAGTTAGTTAGTTAGTTGGTTGGTTGGTTGGTTGGTTGGTTAGTTAGTTAGTTAGTCGACAGTTCATCCTTATTGCACATCAAACCATTCAGTCCATAAGTGCTCGGATCCCCTCCTCAGCAAATCCCGCAGCGTGTAGCGGCTCACGACACCAGTTCTCTGTTGGTTTAATACTCTTGTTTGGCCACACCTCTTTTAGCTTGCTGTTCTCGCAGCCTGACCATGGTTGTAGTCATTCGCTTGGTGATCTGGATCAACTCTGCAGCACCTCCATGCCACCGTCTCGTGACTGTCCCTACCGGACGAGGATGTCCTAAGACCGCCGTTAACGTTGTTCACTGCATCTGATATGTGACTATTCATGAACTTTTGGGAAGATAATGTGGTGGTTTCCCCTTAACTTCCACATCCAAATGATGGATCTTTTACCTCTGCCTTTGACAGCCATTTCCGGCTGTCAGGACAAGTGAGTGCCATGCTCTGCTCAGTTGCAGGGTTGTCCACTTGTCCCGGTGACGTTATGTTGGGGCAAGTGCAGAAATTTAGATATCTGGGCACACGGATAACATCAGATGGAAGATGCATCAATTTCGCCTACGCGCCAGCTAAATAACAATATCATCATCATCATCATCAAGTACCATGACAGCTGGCGTAGGCGCTCATGTTTCTCGACATACCTCGGTCCCTGGTGTTGTGAATCAAATCTGCTGCTGGTATTCCCCCATGTCACTGTATTAGTACATCAAGCATCATTTCTATTTGTCTGCCTATGCCTCTTTTCCCCTCGATCTTTCCAGTAGTGACGATGTTCTTCAATGCCTCTCTTATCATCACATGTCAAAAGAATACTGTTTGTCTTTTTCTTATTGTTGTATATATAATGTTCTAGTCTTATTAGCCACTTTCAGGCAATTGGAGCCAGTGTAAGGAATTCGCTACACTCTTCTTAGGAACCACATCTCTGTTGCTTCCAAGTTCTTCATAATTTGTTCATTTACATTCAAAAATACACTGCCATAAGCAAAACAGGTTCTATATAGCACTTCAGCACTCTATTCATTCAATAATTGTGACTTATTGCATAAGATATTTTTCATTTTCTGAAATACAGCTTTTGCTTGCCCTATTCTGCTTTTATTCTCTAAATAACAATATACAAAACTGTAACTTCGACAAAATCTCATCGAACGAGAGGATGGCGAGTTATGATCGCCGACGTCTGCTCCAAACACGCACCGGAAGACGAACCATCGCCTATATTTTTTAACTCACGAAAATAACTGCAGATAAATAAACAAGGCAGCCTTTTGCAAATTAACTTTGGGGCCCTGAAAATTAACTTCACCGAGCTGTTGGCTTGAAAAGTTTCTACCACAATGGATTGTTACAAGCTTTGAATTCACGGACTCCTTGACTTGTGTCAACTCTCCACCGACGCCCATCTCCAAGAAGCACAGAGCGCCTTTAAACAGAAAGGTGTAGTTGGCATTCACATCCAGCCTCCGAAACTCGTAGTCAGTGTATTATTAAAATAGTTATACTTGTTGAAGCTTCATTACCGATCTCCAAAGTCCTCGACAATCTGTCCAGTCTAGCACTTTCATTATGTGCTTCCACAGACTAAGGATATTATACCTCGGGAGAGACAGAATCTCAAGGGGGAGACGATCGTACTTTCAGATCCCGTCACTACCCCTGTTTTTTGTATGTGCTCAGTGTCACTGTCATACGACATTCACGCAAACGTCACTCTTCTCTTTATAGAAGCAAGTGTCATCTATTTCTGACTTTATAACACAATATTTCCAACCAGTTTCACTTGGGCAGCTTTCGTATTCAAATGGGAGTTTATTAAGCCATGACAAACGGTCCCGGTGCTTCAAAATGTGAAAGTCTTTCTTAGTTTTGTGGCTTTTTTGCCCTATTCATAACTGCACAGGGGGCGAATGTTTCATAATTGGCCATTCTAGACTTGCCAGGAAGGCGGTCTAGCCATGAGACCCTTAACTGTTTGGCCTCATAGATGAAAATCGCGACCGCGTTAACTGGAATAATACCTAACCCTTTTTACACACAGCGCTGACGTTTACCTGGAGAGGTGTAATCGCGGCTGGTGGAAGCCGCCCGTTTGAAACAGCTTTCTCTTTCTCTATGTGGTATGTGTTTTGTTCCAGGGCTCTTCCTTTGGGAGTTGATTTGTTGAACGGATGGCATCTTTTAAATGGGGCCCCAACTCGTGACAAATAAGCGGGATGGAACGGTTGACACAGCAAGGCGCCAGAAAGTGAGGTGGAGAGACCAGTCTTCATTTGGGAGGTTATTTTTTTTTTTTAAAGAGGCACTGTTAGCGTAATTATATTAATATTTATCGTGTTTGCTATCGGGAGGGGTGCGGGAGGGTACTGATGAGGCTTGTGTGGGGACAGAGAGGGTGGAGGTGGGGAAGGGGCAACTGTTAAAATGTGTTTACGGAAAAAGGGGGGAGGGGTGTACAGATAGATAATATTCCAGGGGGAAATAGAGAATGTGTGTTGTATCGGGGGGGGGGGGGGGGGGGAGGAGGGACGGCCACAGGTAGGTAATATTCACTATTCACGGGGGGGGGGGCATATAGAGAATGTGTGTTGTGCAGTGGATCTATCGGGGGAGGGGGGCACAGATAGAAAATATTCAACGGGGGGAGGGGGGGGGTGACAGATAGAGAATGTTTGCGTACAAAGAGCAGGGGGTGGCACAGAGAGAATATTCCATGGCCGGGGGATGGGGGAGGGAACATATATACAATGTTATGTTTGCTGTACAGGGGGTGGGGGGTTTAGAACGTTGTACGGTGGAAGGGGAAGGCAACAGATAGTGCATATTTGCTATGCAGGGAGGAGGTCAGACAGATAGACAATGTGTGATGTACATACACATGGGGGTCAATACTTTATATTCGAGCAGCATCAGAGACCATGTATTATAAGTAATTTAGCCACAGTATAATTCATGTATCTCAACAGTATGCACCTGACGAGATGCCGCCACATATACCAGGCATTAAATCGTGCAACCTTTTGTCTGTGTCTGTTTATAAGGGAATTAAATTGTTTTGAATACATTTATGTGTTGATTCTTTTCATAATGTGCCTGGGACGCAGAGTTGTTTCCAAGGCACCAGGGCCAGGTTCTATAACCAAGAACTACTAACACGGCCTAGTTGTGTGTTCTGGGCAACAGGTCCCTTCTGGATCCTGGCTAAAGTCAGTAGGATCGCTGATTCTTCCGAAGTCGGAGAGTATCTGCCTGCACGGCGAGGAACCACCAGTCTGCACACCAATAAGCCAGACATGGGACAATGGATACTCACGCAAACCTCAGGTCCTGTATGACATCACGCTGATGTTGGACAACAGGATGTCTTCATCCGACATACAGGACTTCACGCTGGAGTTCACAGCCAGCAAACGCAAGCAAGCAAGCAAGCAAGCAAGTGGGCAAGCAAGCAAGCAATAATCTGCCTCATCTGTGAAATTACCTGTATGATGATGATGGTGATGATGATGATGATGATGATGATGATGATGATGATGATTATTATTATTATTATTATTATTATTATTATTATTATTTTTGACGCTGAGCCGCCAGCGTCTGCAGCCTACCTTGTTCCAGACGTATTGGCTATTGGTTACCCATTCCTCTGGAGTACGCAAGGCAAGGCCGAGAAAGGGAACATGTCGTTTGGGCACCACATGTTTCTCTGAAGCTCTGTCCAGGAATTGTGATGGAATTTTGGCCACATTCCAACTCACATACTTTGGTCTGTCAAGACTGTAAGATGCCACTCATTATTATTATTATTATGCAAATGAAATCGGGTTCCCCTCTGTTGCGTATTCACATTGACATGATAGAGGGACCTGTGTGTTACAACGGTCACAAGAACTTTGCGATAGTAGCGCAACTACTGATAGCCTTCCATAACCGATAGGTTGCGGGATAGAAACCAGACGAAGAGATATTAAAATCCTGTTGCCTTGTGGGTAGACTGGGGACAGTTCACAGACTAGGGTAAGAGAACCAAATAATGTCGAAGTCGTATGCATGCTTGACGAAAACAGTGCAAAGCAGTACACGTTATACTCTTCTGGTTTTGTCCTGCTGCTTTTTCAGATGTAATTGTCTGTGTTTCGCTTGTTTTGTCGCTTGTACTAATGTCGTATTTGATTTCTTCAGTGTCACTTTCACTCCATCTAGAGATTATTGTACAAAGGGGAGAAGAGTGAGTCACAGATAAAGAATGTGTGTTTTGCTTGGGAAGAGAGTTGGGGGGGGGGGGGGGGGGAGGCTGTCGGATGAATTAGCGCGGGGTTGGGGGGCGGGGGTGTTGAGAAAGCCTTTTGTACAAGGGAATATCACATACGTGTTATTCTTTGAAATTTCCGCGTACAGCACAATGGAATATAAAACCTACTATCAGTGATATCATCCGTGGAAAGTAAAGCAAAGGGCCTTATTTCACGCCTTAAAACCCATTAGACACAGGGTGCTGGACGCATATTGTTATGCGCCATCGGTACGCATAGGGTGATATTTTCAGTATCACACCGTTAGCTTTTACTTCTTTAGACATTACCCCGTACCCACTGTTGACTGGGTCGACCCAGGAGCCCGGGTCAATTACTTTACAATCCACAGCAAAGAGACACCAAACCCATGACCATCTGGTCAGTGCAACCCATTAAGAATCAAACCCCGGACCTATTTGACAGCCGAGAATGGTCTATTCCAGCGGCGCTGCACAACCATGGACATAGAATTATGAACACATCCACGCATATATACTACACACGCATATATACAGGGTGTATCTTTAATGACTGCATGTTTGAAAATATTGCCGGTCCAAGTTTTGTATTTACCTATTATGTTGCATGAACTTTACAGACGGTGAATACAAAATTTAGACCGGCAATATTTTCAAGCACTGCACAGTCATTAAAAATACACCCTATAGTTACAGGTAGCTGTGAAGGTAAGCAAACACATGGCAGAGAGGAGATCAGCTTGGCCGAATCGACAAGAACCCTCATTTTTAAAAATCCGATGTCCCCGGGAAGGTTAACCCGGTCAACAAATGCCCGTAGAAGTCGGATGTGTCGTCCTAACGGCGCAAGAAAGCAGCTTTGCTGTAAACAGGCACAACGCAATCGCGTCCGGAAAAAAACTCCAGATGAACGCAGAAGAAGAAGAAACATCCGGTGTGCTGATGTCGAGGTAACGGGTTCAACTCTTACACCAGTCAGTCGGGTTATAATGTTGACTTCTCGTCCTTGACAAGCTCTCTCTTCCATTCGACCATACTGACCTCCGTCAATTTTTTATCACCCCCCCCCCCCCCCGGAATTCGAACATATGGCCACAAGATCGGCAGGCAAACACGCTAGCTACTATATCACCACGCTCCCAAAGAACAAATGACAAGACTTTAAAGCAGGGGTGGCCAACACGAGGCCCGCGGGCCGCATGCGGCCCGCCGGGAGTTATTTTGTGGCCCGCAGAGTGGGAAACGACGATGTGGTCGAAGCTGTAGCACGCTTGCTTGTTTACTTTAATTTAAAAAAAATAAAAAAAATAAAAATTAGGTGCGTGGCCCGGCAGGAAATATTATTTCTGAAATTTGGCCCGCCTGCTGAAAAAGTTGGCCACCCCTGCTTTAAAGCAATATCGCTTAAATTACTCATCCAACAAAAGAGATCCACTAGGAAAAACACAAATCACCGCAACGACTGGACAGGCTGTGGAACGACCAGACATCAGTCGGGCCGCCACCCAGAGCATTGCGCATACTGTGCTAGCCGAATATTGTATTGTAGTTTAGTTAGGTTAGTTTAGTTTAGTCCACGGATCAACATCTCGGCACACGGGTGTAACCCATAAGTGCTCCGTTCTCCTCCTAACTCAAACCTGAGTCTGGAGAAACTCAGCTCAGTGCACGAATCCCGTAGCACCGGCGAGGGTCCTGAAAATACTTTGGATAGATTTTAAACTCGACATTTTGCCCTGTCAGCACCGTTAGGCTACTCTTTTTCAATTTCCAACTGCCATGGGATTTTTTACGTGCGCAACAATGCACACGGGTGTCCGATCTCACTACCCAGAGACCAGGGGAAATTTATGTTACTAGAAGTCCACGGGAAAAGATCCCGGTCCTCACCGGGCTTGAACCCGGGACCTCCAGAACTAGAGGTGGACACCATACCTCGAGACCACTCAGCCCTCCGATCGATTTTTTTGTAGACCAACCGGCACTCGATGAACGATGTGGCCATTAACACGCCGGTCGTTGTTACTTTCCAGAACATTTCAATTTCAATATCAATTACATGAACAATCACATGTCGTCATGGCCGAATGGATCAGAATGCGTATTCTTAAACATCCGGTGTGCTGATGCCGAGGTAAAGGGTTCAACCCCTACACCGGACAGTTGAGCTAAAATGTTGACCTATCGTCCTTGACTTGAGGACGTAAATTACAAGTACCACTGAAGACGGAGTGGGTTCGCCTGATAGCGAGGGACACTGTTAAAAGGGAAAGCTAATCCACAAGCAAAATTCAGCCCAGCACTACTAGAAGTAATGTGCTTGGACTACGCTTGAGTACAAAGCGAGCGGGCGCAAAAAAAAAAAAAAAAAGATAAATCCTTTCCTGGATAGGGATTCGTACAGTCGACTGCGGGGTCATTACGCTACTGTTGCTCACAGAGAACAAAAGCCCAGACTTTTACCCGTATCTCCGAAAGTACTCATACAACATTCTGAGATCCGCTAGGAAAAACACAAATCCCAGCAACAATTGGACATGCTGTCCATACGGCCAGACATAAGCAGGGTAGCCACACAGTCTCCGGCCAACAATACGGCCGCTGATTGCCGGTGATATATCCCGGTTTCTCTTGGTCTGCTCAACATTGCACCTTAAGCCGGCTGTCGCTGTGGTCATTTCCTATCCCAGACACCGCTACTGAGGCCCAGACGGTTTGGGAAGGATTTTCCCAGCTAATTTTCGCCTTGGGGGTCTTTTAGCATCGTCCATGCGTTCAAGGAAGAAAGCGGCCGCCAGATACGGTTAGCGGTGTTATTTTCATGCTGTTGGTCCATTGTTCATTTGTGCATAACATCAAATCAGCGGAAGCTGCCTTTGAAAGTCAGTCAGCATTATTTCATTACTTCTTATGTTCGAGTCCTGTCTTTAATTCCCGCCCCAGCCAGTTATTATATGAACCTATCCTTTGTGTCTCGGCGGCTCTGGCTTAGAGGATAGTGATCGCAGTTTCAATATTCAACGACATGCCGAGGCGGGGGTTCCAAATCAGCTACAGGTGATTTGGAAGCAATCCGCTTTGCGTTTATTTTGATAGTATGAGCGTCGACAGTTTAGAAAGCAAGGTCCCGCAGAAGTCGGATGTGTCGGCCTAACGGCGCAAGAATGCAGCTCTGCTGTAAACAGGCACAACGCAACCACATCCGAAAAAAAAACTCCGGATGAACGAAGAAGAAGAAGAAAGCAAGGTTAAACTATTTGTTTTTATTTACCTTGTCTTTTGCAAGATGTTTCAATCAAGCCGAGCCCATATTGATCGTTTGTGAATTGGTACTCCCGCGGTAATCGTAAATTTATACAGAAGTCTTACTGTCTGCTTAAATGCTTTACATTCGAAAAGTATCATTAAGTATTTCAACAAAAGTATAATTCATGTATTCACTTCATAGGATCTATAATTCCGCATTATGCACCTGACGAGATTCCCCCATATTTGCCAGGCAATAAATCGTGCAACATATTCTTTGTGTCTTCTGTGTTTATATTCACTAAGGGAATGCATTGTTTAAAATACATTTATTAGTTGATACTTTCATAATCTGCCTCATATATGGCAATTTCTGAATAAGAATCTCACCCACAGATACGTGTATTATTATTATTATTATTATTATTATTATTATTATTATTATTATTATTATTATTTGGCAAATGAAATGGGGTTCCCCCTCCGATGTGTATTCACCTTGTCGTGATAGAGGGTGGCGCATCTGCTGGTAGAGTCTCCAATAACCGATAGGTCGAGGGATAGAAACCAGACGAAGAGATACCAAAGACCTGCTGCCTTGTGGGTATACTGGGGACAGGTCAAAGACTAGGGAAAGAGAACTAGAGAAATGCTTGTTGAAGTCGGATGTACTGAGCCACATGCAAGGCAGTTCACGTTTTCTTCTTGCATTGTCCTGTTTTTTTTTTCCCGAGAAGCGTGGCAGAGAGAAGAGTGTAATTTTTCTGTGTTTGGCTTGTTTTGTTGCTCGTACTAACTTGGTACATAATTTCTTCAATGTCTCTGTAACTTCATTTAGCCATGGCTTTCTATGTCGTCCTCTTACTTTTTATCCCGATGTGCGCACGTTAAAAACGCCAGCCGCTGGTTGAACTTGTTCCGTTCTAACTAAATGTCCGAATTATTTAATTCTTTGGTCATATCCATCCATCATGTGCCATGCCGATAAGCGTGGGCGGTCATGTTCTGCCATCTCACTCGATCACCAGAGTCGTGGATCAACTCCGTGTTTCAGTCTCGACCATGCCACGTGGCCAAGCCATCCAGGTATTTACTTCTCGGTCTTCCCCTTGGTCTCTTTCCTTCAATCATATATAAAGTCAGTAATAGGAGTTATCTCTACACTTGTTCTTAGTTACTCATTTGTCTCTATATTGCTTCTTCTTTTCCAGATGCAATTCATATGCACTCATCCCAGATGATGTCATTTTCGCCTGTGTGTTTCTAGGACTGTCCATGTTTGGTAATGATAACACAGCTTTGGGTCGGGGGGGGGGGGGGGGGTGGGGGGAGCATCTATCAGCTTCTTCTACTGTTTTGGTATGCATGTTTTAGAATAGGAGTTTTTTGTTGTTGTTGTTTTGGTTTTTTTTTTTTTTTGTTTTATAGTAGAAGTATTCTTTTTCTAACTGTCTATCTAGTCTTCCATCCTCCGTGAACACACTGACCAGATACTTGTACTCGGTACCTTGTTGTAATGATTTTCTAATGCATCTAATTTTAATGATATTGCAATGGCTTTCTTAGAATTGTTATGAATTCTGTCTTATTGATGTTAATTTTCATATCAACATTCTGACAGCAATTGTCAAGGCAATTTATATTTTACTGGAAATACGTATTGTTCTCATACAGTAAACGCATGTCGTCTGTAAACAGCAGCTCATTTAAACTCCCTGGTTGTGGATTTATTTCTTTAGTAATCTTATCAATACAGGTGATGAACAAAAGTGATGCTAAAACACATCCTTGTCTGACGTCTGATGTTACTTGGAGCCAGTTTTGTCGTTATGACGTCACAAACTCTGGAGTCAACAAGCTCATGGTGGCTGGTGTTCTCTTTAAATATATTCAGGTTCACCCCAGAAGGTGTGCGATGGAGAAGAATAAGAAATAACGTTCATTACTGTAAAGCTGTGAAAATGCAATGAACAATAATTTAAAAAAAAAAAGTATAATGTGTAGAAGATTGCAAGCGCACGAATTCAGAAAAGAAGAACTTTACAGCAACGCCAGGTACATCTGCGTCGCGATACGCCATCAGTGTGTATGTGTTTGCTTTTGATTTGGTAACTGTATTTCTGTAAAGATAAAATTACACATCTCTTATTTTACCTATTATTCTGTGTAATATTTTCTACAGATCATTTTCATTATCATATGCCTTCCCAACTCTCCTCGGCGTTCATGTCTCTCCATAGATCTTCGTTCTTGGTGTCCTGGGTCAATTCTGGTGATGATAATGTTACATACCACCGTCTCAGTCTATCTAGCATAGTTTCTCTTGGTCTGTATCTGCCCCTTTCTCCCCTGAATCTTCCAGTTGTCACAATGTTCTCCAATGTCTCTCTTTTCTGCACGTGACCAAAGAATGCCGTAAGCCTTTTTTTTTTTTTGTGCATATCCTTTACAGGACATCGCTGTCAACACCAGCATCTTTCAGCTGTATGTTGATTTCTTGGCAAGATTACGCTCAGTAGTTTGCCATTGCTTTCTGAGCGGCCGGCTCACATACCCCGTAAGTTACCAATGCGATTCGAACCACTGCTGATTTTCACCGTCATCACGTTACCCACGAGAGTATACGAGATTACGGAGAAAAGTCGTAACCTCTAAGCCACGAAGCCGGCCTCTTTCTTATAGTGGTATAAAATACTCTAGTTTCAGTAGCATCTTCCAGGCAGTAGTTAATTACTCTGGCAGTCCAGATAATTCTCGACATTTCTGTTGATAATTTCATAAAACCACACATGACGTGAGCGCAAATCTCTACAAATGGGTGCCATGTTCTAAAGACACATTGTTCTTTTCTTTTTTTTTCTCCTTTAAACATTAAATATATCTCTATCCACTTTGTGTTACATTTGACAACATCGAGCTTGTACAGAAAACGTATTTGAAATGAATGGTGTTTCGGTGACTCGTCCTTCCCTTTCAATGAAAAAATTACACTTTGTTTTTCATAAATATCAACAGGGCAGAACTGCATAATTCTAAATTAAAGAAGAGGAAGAAGACGAAGAGGAAGAAGACGAAGAGGAAGAAGAAGACAAACAAGAACAAGAAGAAATAATAGTGCTAGTAGTAGTTGCTATTAATATTATTAACGTTAATGTAGTAATACTTGCTGATGTTATTATTATTAGTGTAGCTGTAGTAGTAATATTAGCAGCAGTAATAATAGTAGAGCTAGTTATATTTGTAGCAATGATATTAATATTTGTAACAACAGTAGCATCAGCAGCCACAGCAGCAGCAGCAGCAGCAGCAGCAGCAGCAGCAGTAGTAGTAGTAGTAGTAGTAGTAGTAGTAGTAGTAGTAGTAGTAGTAGTAGTAGTAGTAGTAGTAGTAGTAGTAGTAGTAGTAGTAGTAAAAGTAATAGTAGTAATGGCAGCTAAACTAGTACTAGTGTTACAGGAAATCAATTGGAGAATCCGCTAAGGCCACTGAGACAGTTACATAAATAAACACATAGCATTGATTGGCGCTCACAGAAGGACTAGTAGAAGTAACAGCATCGACAGCAATGAGTGATTTCTTTCTTTTAAGAACACTCCACTGTGTGATACCAAGACCCCTAAATGAAGCAAACTATAGTACAGCGTACCCCACCAAGCGTGTCGTAAGTGGCAACTAAAGAGGGTTGGCATGAAGCTTGGAACCTAATTCAATTGAAAAGCCTTGCTGCAACATCTAAGAAACTTAAACTGTGAAGAAGGATTCCCGTTGTGAAATACTTTAGCCACCCACCTCGCACTCAGAATGTCGGGGACTCGTGTTTGGGCTCCGTCAGTCGGTTCAGGGCAACTTGAGGATGGTCGCAGAGCTGCTGAGTTCCTGGTCTTTGCGACGCGTTCGTAAGTACTCTCCGCAGAAAGAGACTGTGTCAAAAAGGGATAAAACTCAGTGTGTAGGTCAGCATGGCCGAATGGATATGAACGCTTGTTCTTACACATCCGGTTCAACCACTACACCGGATAGTTGGAATAAAATGTTGACCTATCGTCCTTAACTTGGGGAGGTAAATTATAATTCTCTCTGACGTCGGAGTGAGTTCGCCTTATGGCGAGGGACACTTAATAAGGAAAGCTAATCCACCCTCAAAATTCAGTCCAGCACTACTAGAAGTATTGTGCATGGACTACGCCTAAGTTCAAAGCGAGCGAACGCAGAAAAATAAGAAAGAAAAAAAACACACTCAATTAAGTCGATTCTCCTGCTTTTAAACCTAGTTTTTAAAAAAAATTAATAAATAAATAAAATAACACCCGTAACACATTTTTGGCTGGACAAGTAAAGCCTAGCTGTGTGCTTCTATCCACAACGTCTCTAGTGTGCTAATTAGTTACTGAGAACATGGACCTACCACCAATTCTGTAAGAGAAGGCCTCACTAACACAAAGGAAGTCTCATGAGGAAAATACGACATTACAGGCTAGTAGGCAGTATTGGAAGACCCCAACTGCGATGGTAGCGGCCTGTACTATCCTTTAAAATATACTGGAAAGTTTAATAAATGCCATTATAGCTTGAAGGAGGGAAGATACTGACTTTACATCCAAGTGGCAGAGGACAGAAAATACTACGGTGTGGAAACCCAGTTTTGGGGACCGAGCATTCACTGGGACGAGTGGACACCTCAAAGATGCCCGTTGCGTTTAGCTACCACAGCGTATGGTTCTCTCTTACCTCAACAACATGAAACTGCTAATACTTGAAGACATTGTTCAACTACACTTGGATGTGGAGATCGGCAGGAAAACCACCGGATTATCTGTCCCAAGAAACTCATCGTAAAAACCCTGAATGGCAAAGAAGAAGAAAAATATAGATTTCTAACAAAAGCCGAACCCCAATGATCGCAAACAACATGTTTAGAAAACTGGAATATTTTGGTCACATAAAACGTCAGGGTGCTTTAGAAAGAAGAGTCCCTGGAAAGGTTAACCCGGTCAAGAGATTCCCCCAGAAGTTGGATGTGTCGGCCTAACGGCGCAAGAACGCAGCTCTACTGTAAACAGGCACAACACAATCACGTCCGAAAAATATTATCCGGATGAACGCAGAAGAAGAGGAAGAAGAAGAAGAGGAAGAAGAAGAAGAAGAAGAAGAAGAAGAAGAAGAAGAAGAAGAAGAAGAAGAAGAAGAAGAAGAAGAGTAACGACAGGCATGCTTGTTGGTAGAAGAAATAAGGTCATACCAAGACAAAGATGGAATCATGACGTTTTCGACACCCTGGGTATGACAATGTATAAGGCAGAGGAACCGACTAAGGAGCTACATGTATAGTCTTTAGAGCGAGTTATTTAAAAGTGACTTTTCCCAGATGATCTACAACAGGATAATGATGATGATCGTGATTACGCAGCCCAAAGAGAACAATTCTGAGTTTCCAAATGCCAAGAAATTATCAATGCATGAAATGTGCACCCGGGATCTCCTATTTTGAGCTCTTGTTAGAGATTACCAGACACCCTAATCACTACCCGAAGATAAGCGACATCCCAATAATGCCCATTGCCCACTCAACGTATGGTTCTCTCTTCCCTTAGCAACATAACACTGTTCTAACGGCTGAGGACGTTCAAACACACGTGAATGTGGAGATCAACAGCAAAAAAAAAATGTTTTGCATATCCTTTACAGGACATCGTTGTCAACATCAGCATCTTTCAGCTGATTGTTGATTTCGTGGCAAGATTACGCTCAGTAGTTTGCCATTGCTTTCTGAGCGACCGGCTCCATACTCTCATAAGTCACTGGCGCGACTCGAACTTCTTCCAATTCTCGTGCGCTCACGTCAACCACGAGAGTATTTAGGGTTACGGAGAAAGGTGCTAACACCTCAGCCAGGGAGACCGGTCCCGGATCAACAGGAAGCCACCGCATTATCTATTTCAAGAAACTCATCATAACAACCTGAAGATTCTCTGAACAGAAAAATCGTTCTGTTAGATTCGAACCCTGCAATTTAAAGTGGGATCGGAACGCTGAAGCTCTAAGTTACTCACAATACTCCATGGATCGGCAGATGTAAACTGAGATATATATATATTTTAGGCGTTTGAGCCTTGGGCATAGTGAATGCAGTTCACAATCCCGACACACTCGACTCGAAGTCAGCTCCAGACCATTTGGGTGTAGATCGCTTTGCGTGGATTTTACAAGGTATAAGCGTCGGTCGTTCAGAAACCAATAGCAAATTCATTTATTAATTCAGTAGCATGTCCTTCGCAAAACCTCGCTCCCGAAAACCTCTCGGTCATAAGCAAGATGTCCCGCGTCCGATCTGGGGATCATCTGCCACATCCTACACCCATCTTCTCTTTGGCCTCCCTCTTCCTCCCTTCCCGGGCATATACCCCAACGTTATTGTTCTCTCCAAACTTTCATGACGTTTCAAGTGACCAACATATTTCCCTTTTCTTTTGTTTATCGTCTTTAATAGCTAACCCTTTTAAATATTCAGATCTTGTCGTATGGCTGCATTTGTTCTTTTCTGTATCCAAGATATTCTTAGAAGCCGCCTATAACATTTATAAAGATAAATTGCAAACTTCTAAATGTAACATTGTCTCATCATCATCATGTGGCATGCCGATAAGCTTGGGTGGTCATGGTTGGCTATTTCACACGAGCACCAATCATGGATCAGGTCTGTGTTCTTGTTTCAGTTATGCCACGTGGCCAAGTCATGCAGATATCTATCTCTCTGCCTACGCTTGGCTCGGTTTTCATCAATCTTACCAGTTGTCACTACGTTTCCGATGTTTATTTCTCCTCAAAATGCGGCCTAAAAAGTCTTGACCATCTACGCTTAATTTGTGAAATGAATTTAACGTTTTCATTTGTTTCTTGTAGGATTTTATTTGTTTTTCTGTCCATTCATGGCATACTTTACATTTTCCCCAGAAATCAGATTATCACTGCCATTTGATGCTTCTCAACTTGTCTGCCTATTGTTGATATTTCCCATACACACAGCAATATAGACTCAATATTGTATTGTCAACACTCTTTTTCTCCATTTTCACCTTGTATAACATTGACTAGAAAATCACAGTCAATGAAAGCTAGGGTTGATTGCGACGTCCTGTGAAGGACACGTTAGTT
>JACEFZ010026142.1:187500-270000 GCA_014155875.1 Cepaea nemoralis | reverse complement strand
TAGAAAGTTCATCCCTTACACCGGTCAGGTGAACTAAATTGTTGACTTCTCTTCCTTGACTTGGGGGCATATGTTACAAGTGCCTCTGAAATTGAAGTGAGTTCACCGGATGGTGAGGAATAGCTAATGCCGTCTTCCCTGATCTGTGGTACACCAGTGCTAAATACGAGTGAGATGGCAATATAGACTAGAAATAATGATATGAAAGAAAACAGGGCATGCTGGTGTGCTGGGAAATGAGTAGACGGACAAATCGGCTAGGTCTGCCCCGCTGGGTAGGCTACTGTCGCATGATAGTGTTTAGAGCCCTTTGACACCGTGTGTAAAACGTTGAAGACACTGTTACACGGTGTCCATATATCGCTGTTCAATGTGGTAACGTGTGACTATCTATCCACACTTGTCTGGGGAGAATGGTGCGTCAGATAGTGAGTGACAAAACGATCTGGCCGACACTCGGTTCTTCGAAGAAAGACCAGACGGACGCAATAATATTGCTACCGGTGCCATTAGTATTGGAACTCTTTACTGGTTGTTGAAGATGATCACGTAGGGGAATTTCCCAAGTGCTGTGATGTCGGTTCTTAACTCAACTCAACTCAGCTTAACTCAACTCAGTTCAAATCAGCTCAGCTCAACTCAGTTCAACTCAACTTAACCCAACTCAACTTGATTCAACGCAGTTCAACCCAACTCATCTTAACTCAACTCAATTAAATTCAACTCAACTCAACTTAACTCAACAGCAAGTGAACATCCATTGACAACCATTCATTACTTGCATGGACACGTCATCACGTGAATTGATACGTTATGTTGGATATTGTGGGGTGTGCAGAAGCATGGTTGCCCATTGATGAGGATGCTGGTGACATTGTAAATAATATAATGTGTCTTCCTAAAGCTAGTGGCAGCGAAACAGACATACAGCAAGATAGACAGCAAAACACTCAGGGAGACATTAAGACAGGCAGTAAGACAGACAGAGAGACAGCAAGAGAGACATACAGACTGATAGACAGCAAGACAGAAGGACAGACAGACAGACAGGTAGGCAGACTGGCTGGTAGGGAGATATGTAAGGAGATGGATGGATGGAAGGATAAATGTATGGATGGATGGATGGACGGATGGATAGTCACACGATTGCCACATTAAACAGCGATGTATGGAAAATGTGTAACAGTGTACAAAGCGGAAGTCAGACAATAATAAATGGTATTGGGGAAGAGCATAGAGAGGAGGCCAGCAAATGTCAAGATATATTTATAGGGTGTGATTACACAGATTGGATTGCATATTATTCGTCAAACCGTGCGCGCTGGTTTTTTATGATTGCGCATCAGCGGGGTGCGCATATGACAAGTCTCAGGAAGGTGGTGATAACACGAGAGTAATCTGATCTTCGCTGTTTGGAGAGGTGAAAATTTCTGCCACGGTGATTTCGTAATTCTGATGAAAATTGGAGCTTTAGATGCAGACTTGCTAATGTGTTTTAAGGACGCTTGTGCCGCTTTTATATTGTGTGTAGAATATTTCGTTGGGTGCACTAGCTGAAGAAAGCCGTGGTGTGAAATCTCACATGGTGATTGAGTGGTTTCCTTGTGTTACAGTAATAATACTCTGTTACCTGAATGAGTTCTTACTTAACGGCCTCCTTGCCTTGCCAGTATGACTAGCTACCTACGTATCTATCTAGCTGCTTGCCTTCCTGCTTATATGCCTACCTACCTACCTACCTACTTCATTACCTAGCTACCTATTTACTTACCTCGGCGCTTACCAAACTCGAATGAACATTGTGCCAACGGCTTGGGGCGGAGGAATGCAATTGAGAGGTTACAAGCCTTACCCTGGTGCAAGGAAATGCAACATAAAGGCTAAATGTCCTGGCCTTGGTTGGTAATTGGTTTAGGATCGAAGCTCCGATTGGCGGACAGTTAGAGCATGCCTTTGCTGATCCGGCAGCTTCTCCAGCTTATCTTGTTCCAGATGTATTGGCGCACGCCAGGATTGGCTCAGTAAAACTCTTAAAAATTATTTTCATTACCTCGATTGACAAATATCAACTGCAGAGAATATTCTTTATTTTGTGAAATGCTGCGGTGTCTTGGGCTCCTCTACATTTAATTACATTAATACATCATCCATGTGCTGCTATTAAGTTACTAAAATACGTTGACTTTCAGAGTGGTTCCTTTCAATTTGATGTTGCATTTTTGTATACAGTTTCCTTGTAATGACCATTACTCCTGTTTTCCTGTTATTCAGACTAAGTTCTTTGTTTTCACTGTCTGTTACAATATTATATCTATCATTTCTTGTAACTGCGTTTCCTTTTCAGCGACCAAAACCATGTCATCAAAAATATCCAGTAACTGTAAGAACACGTGGCTAACAGCCATTACAGTTGAAAGGTCATGTGATCTCGCAAGCATCTTTAAGCAACAGTGATTGCGTGAGGCGGTAAATATTGCATTTCTATCTTTGGTTAATGTTGCCAAATCTTGATACAACAGACCATTGCTGCGGTAATTAATGTTATTAATCCCCCATTACTAGAATCACTAATTCATATCCGATTCCTGTGAAATTGCGTGTGATGGTTTATAGAAATCAAATCAAATTGACTTCCGTGTTTTGATTTAAAAATAAAGGAGTTTAGTAATACTAGGAGATGACACTTGATGAATTGTACTGTAGGACAAAAATGACATATAATTCAGTAGTTTTGGCGTGTTAGAATTTTTAAACATGTTATCACGAATTGTTGGCAAGATGTTACCGTTTAGCGTTACCGCGATGGTTGGTAAGGAAATTATGCTTCCATTTCTTCGCTTGGCAACCGGTCTTGGATCGTAGCTCCGATGGGCGGACAGTTAGAATATTGCTTTACTGATCTGGCAATTTCGTAGCTTGTCTTGTTTTAGATGTGTTGGTGTTACCTATCCTCAGGAATAAACTAAGCAGGCAAAAGATGGGGATCATGCTGCATGGGAAACACAAAGTTTCAACTCTTACACCCCATGCTTTGTGCTATTACATTGTATCAAAGCCTGAGATTCTTAGATAAGAAGCACAAGTTTTCATTGTGTGTGTGTGTGTGTGTGTGTGTGTGTGTTGTGTGTGTTTTGTATTTGTTTGTTGTTGTATCTTTCCATTAGCATAGAAGTGAGAAATTATGTATCCACATTATTTGGGCATGTCATTAGAAGAGGGAAAATTAGAATATATCACCAAAACGGGAAGGTTGGAAGGGAAGAATGGTAGGGGGCGACCAAGGGAGAAGCTGTTGAACACTCTGGCATCCTGGCATGGCGGAACATCGGTATAAGAAATCATTAGAAGCACAACAAAGAAGGTAGGTATGTGGTTTAGGTAGGTAACTATGTAGCTATGTATGCATGTAGGTAAGTTGATACTATATTGGCACATTGCCGTCTTGAGAGACGATAGTTTGTTAATACTGTCACTGTAGTGCCTTCCCCGTGTTGACATTTTGTTATCTGTGTATTTGTTTGCTGAGGAAGTCTAGTCCCGCAACGTCCTATGTTTTCCGCAATTGTGGTCTGTGAAGCGGCATTACTTCCAGTATATTAAGGAACATTTAAAGAAGAGACATGATTGATCGGTTGCCATGTGGTAAACGTACTACACAGAAATATCAGTTGGGGAACACCGCTGAGTACTTAGGTTTCACTCCGGAAAGGAAGTTATGATGTTGTCATGGCTTGGACGATAGTTTATATACCCAGGGGAGTCATAACGGTCATTACTGAATACCGGCCACATGGGATGTTATTATTATATATTTTGGAACACGAGCTCCAAGTGCTATTCAACTTGTATGTAATATATGGGCCTCAGTGATTTAGTATTACTGCACAGTGCTTATCGTTATTTCACAGTTTTCTGCTCAGTAAATCTGTGTACTTTTCAAGCCTTGCAACAAGGTCTTGTGAAGTGAACTAAGTTACTATTTTACATCTGTTTTCCTATTCTGTTATTTTGCGTGTAGATTAACTAGCACTAACTAATTTGTATTCGGCACCAGTTCAGAGCATTTCGATTTCGATAACACTTCACAAAGTTTTCACATCGCCTGGCAACAGAATTAACATTACCACTTCATTACAGAATGAGACCCCGCTCGTATCACACACACTGCTGGTCTAAGAGCCTGGAGAGGGGAAGGAGACTGTTCAAACACAGTCCCCGTGGAGATGGTACGTCTGTAACGGATCAGAAGGAGGTACATACATCAACCTACTTCTAAAGATGCCATACTTTTTTCGGGACTAAACCATCCTGAACGGCTGAGAATCATTTTTATCCTTTCTTTATCATGTCCTTTGCAGCTCGTTGTTGCCATTAAACACATCTCCAGGTTGATTTACTCGGGAATTTTACATTCAGTAGTTTGCCATTGCTTTCTAAACGAGAAGTCAATGTTGCAGTTAATCTGACCGGTGTAAGAAACTCACTCCGCACTGGAAGCTTAAGAGAAAATAGCATTAAGCCTTATGGCCAATCACATGACTTCAGACTAAGCTAAAACAGCTTCAAATTGATTCACTATGCACCAGTCAACCATGACCAGAGCTTTCTGTGTTGGTTTATGCATCGATAGAAGCAATTCAAATGGTTTGGCCTTGCAAGTAAGTTACCAACCAACATTAAACCACAACAAGCAATGATGTACAGACCAGACGGAAGCAGAGGAAGAGGCCGACTACGTAAAAGATGGACGCAGGGAATAACAGAGGCCATGGGAATATCGATACAAGAAGCCCATAAGCGGGCACTCTCCCGCTGTTTATACTTCACCTCAACACCGCAAGGTACAAGAGGAACATGATGAGATGAAATGAGATGAGAATCCTTTTGGATGGATCCGGCTGCCCTGTTGTTGCCAATCCTTTTTCTTGAGTGTCGGACATCAGGCATCCGACCGTTCGGGATGGACTAGATTGGATGTAAATCTAGTGATTCAACGACGCAGATGGCTGTAGTGTGTGTAAAGAATGAATGTCGTATTAGTTACTTGTTCTTCTTCACCACTTTAGTGTCGTCCCTGGAGTGAAGAGAATCGATACCCACATTTGTTTTAATTCAATATCTCTATTCTGGAGATATCCAGCAGACTCCGTCCACACACTCCCTCAATCTGAAGACACCTTCCTCTCACTCTTACTCACCCCTGGATCATGCCCCCTCTCATTCTTTTCCAAGATAACACACTTGACATCTCTCGCTTCAACAAATAAAAACAAGAAATTTATTAAAGCAAAGAGTATATGTAGGAGAAGTGTATGTGTGTATAAGGTGTAGAATGTGTGACGTGTATTCTAAATCGTCTATAGACTCAGATCAGTGTTCAAGAGTAGTTCATTCTCATCCCTGTGCTGAAGACACACCAGCACCATGTATCCCATACAGGTAGCCTCACCCAGGTGATGCTCCTCCGGTCACGTGAAGACTTCCTCCGTTGTCTCTGGAACCACTAGGATGCTTGGACACCCCTGACAAACACTGTCTAATTAGAGTCTGATTCACACTATGAACTTCCTCGGTTATTTAACGGATTGTTAATCAGGAAATTCTAATCCTATTGTCACTGTTAGTGGAGAAATCTTAATGGATCTAGAGTCACTGGTTCTAAAGATTCCTCATATTAACACCACAATCTAACTGTTCTGGGTATCAGTATAAATTATGCAATGTTCTGATTGTTTATTGGTACATCTATCACTTGGCTAAACCTCCCTCTCGTCAACATGCCCTGCTCAGCAGAAGCCAGGTTCCCGCAAACCAACTTGGGTATAAGCCCTATGTAGCGGCCTCTCAGCAACCTCTGTCTTCAGATGCTGAGCCATCATTGTCAAACTTTGAAACTGCTTCTTCGAAGTAAATCCTCTCCCACTCACGTGGAACACTCAAGGGGAACTGTACATGGAACCTGTAGAGCAGATAACATCATGGTGAGGGCAACTCAGTCCTGGCCAGAATTAGGGCAAATGTAGGCCAATAACAGCACTCAGATCTATAACAGAGATCCGATCTCTGTCATACGGCCAAATAACTCAATCATATGATCTGAGACATGGCAACACCAGGAAAGACTAAAGGAACGGGTAGAAACCCAGCAGATGCCCTACTGAAGATCCTACCATTACACATTCCCCTCCTCCCTCTCAACCATCCTTAATCTCTCTAATTATTATTCCACTACATTGTCCTCAACTTCCCGAGTAAAATGATATATAACACAAGCTACATGAAGCCACACAATAGAATACTAGTGCCGACGCTCCTATGATACTTTCTAGCACCGCACTTATAGAACATTCTATCACTAATCCTAATACATTATATCACTACACAGTACTGTACTCTATTCCTAATCATACTCTTAAGTTAGATATAATTAATTGCCTACCATATGTCTATTCCTGTTGTTACTCGAGAAACTAGGCAATCCGATTGGATCTATGTCCGTGGATAACTATCACTACTTAGATAGGCTAGTCCCTCTAATATACCACAACTGGGAATTATCCCCAATTCTACACTTCAGAATGTTTTCCTCGACTCCATCCACCTGTTTACTGCACTGGGTTTTATATAGGTGCTTGAGTGAGTCACCGGAAAGTCCAGACGCCAATCAGTCCAGAATCTGGCTTTGTCCTCCTGTTTCCAGACTAACCAGAGTCAATTAGCTGTCAAGTTTCCTTTTCATCTGTGGAGTTCTTTGTCTCATCCAACAAATATCCGGGTTGTCTGTAAGCCAAAGACCTTTCTCCCATTACATAATCCTTCTGACCTCTAGCAGACATCTGTCTATCACTTGCAACGACCAACTTCCGTTTTGTAGACAAATGTTGCCAATACACACCTCTCGAACAACATCCTGTCATCAACTTGTTGACTATGTGTAGTCAACTCCACGTGACTCCCTTTGATCTCATACACACTGTTGACCAGGTGTCGAGAATCTGTACCGACGTATTTCCCTCAGTTTGTTCACCATAACAGAGTCAATTGTGTTAGCAAAATAATGTCGGGTTTGGTTATCATTGATCGACTGACAAGTTACTTTATCCTGTGACATAGGCCCCCTCCTAAGAGAGTGGTCCGCAACAACTCTTTCTTCTTGGAGGTTCGATCCAGATGATCTATTCCTCTTCTTCAGGAGCTGGATGTCTAGACAGGAAATTCGCTCCAACAGTTTCTGTATTTCCTCCTCCAGGGCCTTTTCTTTAGAGACTGGCACTGGGTAAACCTTTTGGCGAACAGGCTCTTGAGTGGTCAAAGTCATCTCGAACTCCACCAACCTCGTTCGTCCTGGTTTATCAGTCAGTATCTCCTTATGAGACTCGAGAACCTGGGTAATCTTTTCCCTCTCCTGGGAAGTCAGATCAGGGTTCACCTGTACATCCTTGTAGGTTTCCTGGTGTACCAGGGGATATTCCCTTCCCTCGTTGGTTCCCACTTCTGTCTCCACTGCAACTGCCATTGCCATGAGGTGAGCTGCTTTTTCTCCTGGTCTCTCTTCGTATTTCCGCAAGAGATTGATATGGAAAATCTTCGACTTTCCCCTTATCCGGATCTGATAGTTCGTTCTGGATATCACCCTTTCCACGGGAAATGGTCCTTGCCAACCTATCTCCAGTTTGTTGTTTCCCGTTGGGAGTAGCAACAATACTTTATCTCCCACCTCTAGAGATCTGTCTTTAGACCTACGGTTGTAGTAAGCCGCATGTCTTTTTCTGGCCTTTTTCAAGTTTTGATTCGCCAGAGTCCATCCCTTGTGAAGTTTTTCTTTCAGTTCCTCCACATATCTGTAAGAAGAGATCACTTCTTCTGATGTCCCCTCTTCAGTCCAACTCTTCAACATGGCTTCCAACGGTCCTTTGATTGGACGACCAAACAGCAACGTAGCGGGTGGTAGTCCTGTTGAGCCATGAGGAACTTCCCGATAGGCAAAGAGGGCTGCTGGGATATATTCATCCCGCCTATCAGGTTTTTCCTGCGCTAGTTTCCTGAGCATTGTCATCAACGTGCCGTTGAAACGCTCTACTTGTCCATTGGCTTGAGGGTGGTAAGGGCTGGTATGGATATGGTTAGAGTGGAACACCCTAAATACCTCCTCCATAAGTTTTCCACAAAACTGGGACCCATTGTCCGTCAGTATTTGATCAGGAAAGCCTAATCTTGTAAAGGCCTCCATCAGTGCGTCCGCCACTCGTTTCGAGTCAATCTTGGTCAACGGTATGGCTTCACCCCACATTGTACAGCAATCCACCATGGTGAGTATGTACATGTTCCTCTTCCTAGTCCTAGGAAGTGGACCCACAATATCGATGGCTACCCGCTCGAAAGGAGAGTTCATGATGGGCATTTCACCCAAGACCACCGGCGCTGTCCAGTGTTTCGGTGCCACCCTTTGGCACTCAGGGCATGACTTCACATACCGACGCACATCACCTGTCATTCCCGGCCAATAGTAATGGCAGGAAATTCGCTGCATCGTGGCGGCAATACCCATATGCCCACTGAATGAGATGGTATGCCCCATATGAAGAATCTGGGAACGATGGGCCTTTGGGACCACCAACTGACCATGTAGGTTGTCTCCCCTTCCGGCTCTCCTGTAGAGTATCCTATTCTTCATATAGTACTGCCCCCGTTTGGGTGGATCAGCACTTTTCTGCAGCTTTTTGTAGCAAGGACGTAGAGTAGCATCCTCACTCTGGGCAGTTCGCAACTCCCCTGGCAGTGGGTTAGTCACATTGGCTTCTGCCTCATCCGTTTTCGTCTGAGAGCGAGTCTGAATTGCTCCCATATGGATTGGCTCCCTGGGCATTCCCAGAAAGACATACCGGCAACCGAGGATTACGGGAAAAATGGGATCAGTCAACACCGCGGCCTTGATGGTGCCGGTGACATATCTTGACCGAATCTCCACTCTGGCAATGGGCAATTTCATGGCTACAGCACTCTTCTGTGCAGGCTGTATCTCCATGGTTTCACCTGTGAATTGTTCTGGATGTACCAGATCCGCAGAAATCACGGCCTCCCCGTCCAGTCCTGTGTCGTATAAACACTCCACTTGACGACCGTTAACTTCTACCAATTCCACTACAGGTGGTTTTTCCTGGTCTGGAGTCTCTTCTTCGGCCTCGACCTGTTCGGTGGGCTCCACCTTAGGTTTTCCGGGGCACACGACGAATTGAGTGTCTCCTGACTTTCCTCTGCAGTCAATAGCATTGTGTGTATTCGACCTGCAGTGTTTGCACCATTTCCCTGTCCTAGATTTTCTTGTGCCGGACTTGAGTGAGCTCTCCTGGTGGTGAGCTTCCTTATCGACCTTGGCATTGTCAGTGTCCACCTGCGTTGAAGTCACTTGACATGCCGCGAAGTGAGGGTTCTTAGCCTTCGATTTGCAATCCCTCGTATTGTGAGAAGGTGACTTACAAATCGAACACCACTTCTCCGACCATGGTCGTTTTTGTGTAGAGCTCGAAGTTTTCTTGCTTTCCCCCTTCGTCTTCTCCGAACTCTCCTCTGAAGTTTTGACATATGGTTCCACCTTTTTAGTTCCTGTGCTTTTTGCTTTCTTCAGGTTATGTTTTTCCTGACTTTTGGTGTTTGTAGAAATGTTTTCTGCTGCCTCCCCATGGACCTCGACGAACCGTTCCGCCAATTTCGTCACCATGTCGATTCGTTCCGCCCCTTGTTCTCCCAAGAATGTCCTGAGAGGTTTCGACATTTGCTTCCGCATCTGGTCGACTACCGTGAGCTCTTCCAGACTCTCATAGTCATGCGCAAACCCAGCCAAATCCATCCACTTATGGAGATATGCTTTCAGACGCAGACTATAGGCGGCGAACAACTCCCCCGGTTCTCGTTTCGCTCCTCGAAATTTTTTCCGGTAGGTATGGGACGTAACTTCAAAACGTTTCAGCAAAGCCGTCTTCAACTCGTCATAATTGTTCTCATGTCCTGGTGGCAGGCGAGAATAAACCTCGTAACCGGTCCCGCGTAAACCCTGGGATAGCTTGAGATTCCATTTGTCACGCTCCAGACCCATAGCAACTGACATAGCCTCGAAGCGTTGAAGGTACTGGTCAATCTTCTCTTTGTCCTCCTCGTAGATCGCTAGAGGGAACTTCATAGCATGGTAGCTATGTCCACTTACTGGTGTTGAGCCAGGGAGAGAGGAACCTCCCACTGCTCCCTCAGTTTCCCCACCTAGATTGCCTCTTGAGCTCGAGTTCCCGCATCCGGTACTCATGCTCCCTTTTCTGAGCCTCTTGCTCCGCTTCCCGTTGCTTAGCAGCTTGCTCAACCTCAAGTAACTTAGCAGCTTGCTCTGCTTCCAATTTTTTAGCTTCTATTTCCAGCCTTCTCATGGCTTGCTCAGCCTCAAGTTGCCTAGCAGCTTGTTCTGCTTCCAATTTTTTAGCTGCTTGCTCTGGCTCCATCCTTCTCAATTCCAACTCGGCCTTTCGATCTTCCCTTTCTGCTTGACGATACTCCCTCTCCACTTCCTGTATGTAATCCGTTAGAGCAGAACCCGACAATCCCATGTCTTCCCCCTTTGCTCTAAGTTCTGCCGTAGTTAATCTAGGAGTGGCCATTTTACAGAGAGGTAACTCAGCAGATAGAGTATAGATTATCTCTAAACCAATATATAGCTAATGACAAAATACTATTAATCTATATATTTATAACACACCATACAACACAACACAATCACTCAGTGACAAGAGTAGAATCAGGACCACAGACCTATGCAGACGTGTGAAGTGTGAACAGGTAAGATAAGTCCTAACACCTATCCACATTCACTCTAGCTGGATTCTCACTAATAGGATATCTCCATCCTCTAACTAAAGATCCCGTGTTAAAAGATCCCGTTGTCTAAAGATCCCGCTGTCCAAAGATCACGTTTACGAGCCCCCAATAAATGTAGTGTGTGTAAAGAATGAATGTCGTATTAGTTACTTGTTCTTCTTTACCACTTTAGTGTCGTCCCTGGAGTGAAGAGAATCGATACCCACATTTGTTTTAATTCAATATCTCTATTCTGGAGATATCCAGCAGACTCCGTCCACACACTCCCTCAATCTGAAGACACCTTCCTCTCACTCTTACTCACCCCTGGATCATGCCCCCTCTCATTCTTCTCCAAGATAACACACTTGACAGCTCTCGCTTCAACAAATAAAAACAAGAAATTTATTAAAGCAAAGAGTACATGTAGGAGAAGTGTGTGTGTGTATAAGGTGTAGAATGTGTGACGTGTATTCTAAATCGTCTATAGACTCAGATCAGTGTTCAAGAGTAGTTCATTCTCATCCCTGTGCTGAAGACACACCAGCACCATGTATCCCATACAGGTAGCCTCACCCAGGTGATGCTCCTCCGGTCACGTGAAGACTTCCTCCGTTGTCTCTGGAACCACTAGGATGCTTGGACACCCCTGACAAACACTGTCTAATTAGAGTCTGATTCACACTATGAACTTCCTCGGTTATTTAACGGATTGTTAATCAGGAAATTCTAATCCTATTGTCACTGTTAGTGGAGATATCTTAATGGATCTAGAGTCACTGGTTCTAAATATTCCTCATATTAACACCACAATCTAACTGTTCTGGGTATCAGTATAAATTATGCAATGTTCTGACTGTTTATTGGTACATCTATCACTTGGCTAAACCTCCCTCTCGTCAACATGTCCTGCTCAGCAGAAGCCAGGTTCCCGCAAACCAACTTGGGTATAAGCCCTATGTAGCGGCCTCTCAGCAACCTCTGTCTTCAGATGCTGAGCCATCATTGTCAAACTTTGAAACTGCTTCTTCGAAGTAAATCCTCTCCCACTCACGTGGAACACTCAAGGGGAACTGTACATGGAACCTGTAGAGCAGATAACATCATGGTGAGGGCAACTCAGTCCTGGCCAGAATTGGGCAAATGTAGGCCAATAACAGCACTCAGATCTATAACAGAGATCCGATCTCTGTCATACGGCCAAATAACTCAATCATATGATCTGAGACATGGCAACACCAGGAAAGACTAAAGGAACGGGTAGAAACCCAGCAGATGCCCTACTGAAGATCCTACCATTACACATTCCCCTCCTCCCTCTCAACCATCCTTAATCTCTCTAATTATTATTCCACTACATTGTCCTCAACTTCCCGAGTAAAATGATATATAACACAAGCTACATGAAGCCACACAATAGAATACTAGTGCCGACGCTCCTATGATACTTTCTAGCACCGCACTTATAGAACATTCTATCACTAATCATACTACATTATATCACTACACAGTACTGTACTCTATTCATAATCATACTCTTAAGTTAGATATAATTAATTGCCTACCATATGTCTATTCCTGTTGTTACTCGAGAAACTAGGCAATCCGATTGGATCTATGTCCGTGGATAACTATCACTACTTAGATAGGCTAGTCCCTCTAATATACCACAACTGGGAATTATCCCAAATTCTACACTTCAGAATGTTTTCCTCGACTCCATCCACCTGTTTACTGCACTGGGTTTTATATAGGTGCTTGAGTGAGTCACCGGAAAGTCCAGACGCCAATCAGTCCAGAATCTGGCTTTGTCCTCCTGTTTCCAGACTAACCAGAGTCAATTAGCTGTCAAGTTTCCTTTTCATCTGTGGAGTTCTTTGTCTCATCCAACAAATATCCGGGTTGTCTGTAAGCCAAAGACCTTTCTCCCATTACATAATCCTTCTGACCTCTAGCAGGCATTCTGTCTATCACTTGCAACGACCAACTTCCGTTTTGTAGACAAATGTCGCCAGTACACACCTCTCGAACAACATCCTGTCATCAACGTGTCGACTATGTGTAGACAACTCTACGTGACTCCCTTTGATCTCATACACACTGTTGACCAGGTGTCGAGAATCTGTACAGACGTATTTTCCTCAGTTTGTTCACCATAAAAGCGTCAATTGTGTTAGCAAAATAATGTCGGGTTTGGTTATCATTGATCGACTGACAAGTTACTTTATCCTGTGACAATGGCGTTAGTTCATTGAGAATGGAATGTCCTATTCAACGGACGCAGATGGCGTTAGTTCATTGAGAATGGAATGTCCTATTCAACGGACGCAGATGGCGTTACTTCATTGCTAATGGAATGTCCTACGAAGATACGCCCGAAGTTGAGCCGGGTAACAAACTTCAGGATGTTTGTCTAAACTGCAAATACCGCAGCTCTGCTGTAAACAGACAACGCAGCCATCTTCCTACACCGGACAAAGGAAAGAGAATAGAAGAACAAACTACAAGAGATCACCCACCACTGACAATACTGCGAGTCAACCAACATTCACAATTTTAAAAAAAAAATAAGAACTTTAAAATGGCACAACCTTCAAAAATTTTGACTATATATTCAACACCAATGGGGACTATTCAAAGGACGCAGAAATACACTGGCTACCCATGTACAGATGAGACAGCTGTAGAAGCTGTGATACAACATCAGCAAACACAGAGTAAAGTTACATTTTGGGGAACGAGCATCTATTCCATAGCAAACTACGGATGTCATCACGACCGAATGTATACAAGCGCTCGTTCTTAAACATCCGTTGTGTTGATGACGAGATAGCAGATTCAAACCATACACCGGTCATTTGGACTATAATGTCGACTTCTTGTCTGTGACTTTAGAATTAAAGTTAGTGGCATTTCCTTTACAGGACGTAGCAGTCAACCCCAGCATATTTTGGCTGCTTATGATTTCTTGGCAAATTTACGTTCAGTAGTTTGTCATTGTTTCTGAACGGCCTGTACTCATACCACTGTATGAAAATCAACGCAAGGTGGTTTGCTGCCAAATCGCCAGCAGCTGTGTTTCGAACGTGGTATGCGGGATTACGAATTGCACCCGTAACTCCTATGCCTCAGAGCAAGCGTTGACTTGGGGACGTAAATTACGAGTACCTCTGAAGTCGGAGTGGGTTCTCCTAATGACGAGGGACACTGGTAATAGGGAAAAGCTAGTCCACAGGCAAAAATCAACACAAACAGCATCATGTCTCTGAAACTGGAATACCTTGACCATTGTAACGTAAAAATGGTTTGGAAAGAACAACGACGGAAGGCGTGGTTTCCGGAAGAAATGGCACAGCTTGACCTGCACGAAGATGGACACAGAACATATCCGCCATAGGCATGAAAATGAGCGAGGCATGGGAACTAGCAATTGATAGAGAATCTTTTTCGGCCGTACGTGATAAAAGAGACTTCTATACACAACCTGTTACACAGTGATAACATTGAAGTCATTCAGCGATGGTTACTTCAGTACCAGTGTTTATATTACCCCGATGCTTGTTTTTGTGTTTGTTTTCTCGCCATAATATTGCTGCTATTCGTTTATGTGCCTGCGTTTTGAAAGCATTCAGTGTTGTCCAAACATTTCTTATTCATTGCCAATGCTGTCGAATTAAAAGCGTTACAATTACCTTAAAGAACTGTGTGGGTGTACGTGAGTAGAAGCTGCGTCGAATTGTGTTTGCCTAAACACTTAGCAACATACTCTAGATAACAGACAGGTTAAACTTTCAACAAACAGGGTTGGCGTCTGCAAGACCACGGGTCATTTAGCACCTACGGACATTGCCCGTTGGTCAGCCCTTGTGCCTTTGTGTGAGGATTAAGTACTGGGTTTCCTCCTTTGACACTGATATATATATATATATATATATATATATATATATATATATATATATATATATATATATATATATATATATATATATATATATATATATATACGTGGGTAAGTTAATAAGTAAATCACAAATGAAATGGCTGAGGAAAAATAACTAAATATGATAAACTGAAACCAGTTTATTTGTATACATACATTGTCCCTTTATTTCTCAACATAATTTCCACCAACACTGATGCAGGTTTTCACTTCACATTCAACTTCGGCGTCATTCGCGAAATGTCTCCCGCCAAGTTGAGTTTTCAGTGTTTATGCTGACAAATGTTTATACCGTAAAGCGGTGCATAGCTGGATACAAACACGTACGAGGGCGAGTCAATAAGTAAGTCACACAGTTCTGTGGGATGGCAGGTACGTGAAAACAAAGCACGCAGTTCTATGCAGCCGGTTTGGGAGAGCTGATAAAACGATTGGATAAGTGCATCAATGTTGGTGGAAATTATGTTGAGAAATAAAGGGACAATGTATGTATACACATAAACTGGTTTCAAGTTATCATATTTAGTTTTTTTTCTACAGCTATTTGTGACTTACTTATTAACTTACCCGTGTGTGTGTATGTGTGTGTGTGTGTGTGTGGTATGTGTGTGTGAGAGTGTGTGTGTGCGTGCGTGTGTGTGCGTGTGTGTGAGTGTCTTTTTATCCATTTATGTAAAGAGTGATAAGACTGTATATGTTATCTACTTTCTACTTCTTCTTTCACGCTGTATACTCCATGGGGCATAGGCCTTCCCCAACTTACTCCAATTCCTAAACTTAGCTTCCCGAGCAGCTCCTCCCATATCCTCTCCATGTTATAAATTTGTGTCTCTAATGTTCTCCTTCATGTGTTTGTATGTCCTTTTTATGAACTGAAAACATCACTGTTTTACATGTACTTTGAAGCTTTTCCCTTGCTCCACACCATCTTATTTCACATGATCCTTAAATGATAATTTCACAGTATTTCTTTTCTCAACCCCTGTGCTGTCTTTCCCAATTCATACATAGTTGTAACATCACAGGTGCCAATTCCAAAACTTTCTTTTTCGTGAAAGGAAGAAAATCAGCTATCCAGACTCCCAGTGGCTTTTTCCTAATTGCGCCATACTTCGTCTAAAAGAGCCTCCCTTTCCTCTTGGTGGCTTGGTTGTACTTTTTATTTATCTTTATAATAGCTCATGGTTAGTTGGGTTATGCAGCTAAAGTTCGTTTTAAAGAATCGGGAAGCCAGCCAGAGATACCCAGACACAGACACACTCAGACACATGCATATACACACCACATATACACACAGAAACACCTACACGTTTCCACGCCTATAAAAACGAAGTTATAAACCTTTTGTTCCCCCCATTCCCACCTGATAATCACTGCGCAGACCTCCCATAGAGGAGTCCAAGGCATCTGTCTAAGTCAGCTTTACCTGGGCCTGTAGCTAGACTGGGGACAGCCGAAGCCCCGGGAAGACAGTCCGGGCAGAAATGTCTATAAAACTGGGGTGCCCTGGCGTACATTTCTGAGGTAACAGTGCAATATAATTCACTTTATGGTGATTATGTTTCAACGGACTAGCTTAACAGGGCGACTATCGTGTCATCATACACCATACTTATGACGCGAGTGCCGGCGTTTTAATTTTCCCCCAGGTGGCTCATCTGTCAGTCTTTGGTTCATCAAATACAGCCAGAGCCTGTTTCTGCCTTTCTATTATGTATATCCGAAATGGAGGATGACTTTAAAAGCATTGTTTATTGTTTACGATTTTGATTGCTGAAAATAAATGACACACTGTTACAAGAAATTATAGACATAAATGCAACGGAAGCATAGGTTATAATGTGAATAACAAAAAAAAAAAAAGTAAGTATAATCAAAAGGAAGAAAATATCTTCCCAATAGTAAAATCAAATGGAAGTAGCCTAGAATAAGCCATTGTATTTAAGTGTTTGGGTACTGTCATAACATTAGGTGGAAGAAAGAAGTTTAATGTAGAATAGCCCAATCAAAACGAGCACTTCACGTGATGAAGAATGACTAATGCAATATCATCATCATCATCATCATCAAGTGCCATTCCAGCTGACTTAACGTTAATGGCTCGCCACGATCTCGGTCTTTGGTGTTCTGAATCAACTCTGCTGATGATATTCCCCTATGCCATCGTCTCAGCCCATCCAGCATAATTTCTCTTGGGCGCTATCTGCCTCTCTTTCCCTCGATCTTTCCAATAGTCAAGAGGTTCTCCAACGCTTCTCTTCTCATCACATGATCGTCTCTTTCTTATTGTTGTATTGATGTATGTAATATTTTAGTTTCATTAGCCTCTTTCAAGCAATTGTTGTTAGTTACTTTGTCAGTCCAAGGAATTCGCAACAATCGTCTAAGGAACCACATCTATGTTGCTCCTAAATTCTTCCTAATTTGTTCATTTACATTCCAAGATTCACTGCCATACAGCAAAGCAGGTTCTACATAGCACTTCAGCACTCTCTTTGTAAATCGAAGTGAGAAAATAGTTCTTAATCGCCAAATCCAACCTGTTCTGATGTACTGAAGTAAATCATTGACAGGTATCAAACTACAATGGAACTATGTGGAATATGCAGGGATTCAGCTATGTAGGCAAATGATGAGAAGACATGGGCAAAGAAAAACTGTAAAGTTAACTCGCAACGATTGCTATCTACTTTCATCAAAAGAAGACAGTCCACAATGAAGGAAAAATAAAGGGAAAGCTAAAGTGTATAATAATAAACAATTCGGAGGAGAAGAGAGGCAGGGGGAAAACCGAGAGAGAAGAGGCTAGACAGTCTGAAATCATGGGATGGATGAATATGACAATCAGAAATGATTGTCTTTACACGAGTCAGAAGGCTGGAGATAGCCATGATAACCAACACCACATAGCCTGTACCTTTTGTCTGTTTTGGACATTAAGAAGTGTGTATGGTGGCACGGTGACGACATAAGACTTAGTTGTTGGAGATTTACTACTGTCGGCCTTCAACGTTGATGACGTCTGATTAGGTTAATGATATCAACAAGCGACCCTTTCCAACAAAAAAAAAAAACCACGACAACAATACAAACAGAAACGCCATAAATAAACAAGGCCCGGGAACAGGTAACATAAAGACCTATGAGCATTAAACTATTAGAAATATTTCATGCAAATAACATAAAATGTTTGCCAAATCAAGTGGTTTGTATGGAACTAAGAGTTACAGATATGGTGCAACTGCCGCCCTTTACCATTGTGTGTAGCCTATTCAGCCGTCGGTGTGGGTTTTCGCGTTTATCTCCGGCAAACCATACAAAGTGCTCGGTTTTCTTAGGCGTATTATGTTACCCCACCAGGAATCTCCCAAGTCTCGCAGAAGCCTGCGGGTGTCTGGCAGACACCTACTTAAATATTGAGGAGTTCCCTGTCATAATAACACCTAAATATGAACACCTACCTGCTACGGCTAGGTAGGGCGGTACCACACACGACGCCGTGCGGTTAGGTTTTCAACTCTTTTGCCCAGAGGTGAAACAAGGCCGTGAAATGGAGATCGCCCAGTTGCCTCAGAGGCAGCTCTGCTTAAAAGGACACATGAACTACTGGATGCAAACAGATGTGTTTCTTTTCATGAAGTAGACTGCAGTTCATGTAAGAGGATGGAATAATAAACTAATTATGTTTATGTCTTCGGGACGTTTACTCCAGGGTGGTATAGCAGAAGACATTGCGTAGTTTGTTTTATTTACATAACATTGTTGTCCATAACATGAACTGTCCTGTGCAAAACCTTTGCCCCGTAATAATTTTCCGAAATATCTCTCTAACATAAGTTAGTTGTCCTACCTTTGTTGTTGTCATTTGTAACTTATTTATCGCACATTGAATCCATCTAGATTGTGGCTTTTTCCTATTCTCTATCTTCCCCGGTACGATTCCCTCCAAAATTATCCTTCGTGTCGTTTTACCCATAGGAACTATTTAATTTTCAAATTTTTTTGTGTGGTCTTAACTGATTAAGTGCCATGGGATGATTAATCGTCTCAAGCAACTTTCCGTATCTGCCATGGACGTATATACAGTTGTTTTCCTTATGCAACCTCTTTTGATTTGATATATAATACAACATGCCTGCTACCATGTCAATAACTTTTAAGTCATAACTGTGACATACCCCTACTTCCCATTTTCACCCAAATCTATCTTTTGTTTGGCACTAACTTTATTAATAATCAATATTCCTCAATATTGACTTCCTTTTTGGATAGACTATTCTATTCTATACTATGTTCTATTTTCCGCCCAATGAATTGTTAACGCTCTTATGAAACAAATATTCAAATACACATATGTGCTTTTCAGTTGTATGATACTTGAAAATATTAACAGCAAGAAATAGAATTGGTTGAAGAACAGTTTCTTCTTGTAGTCCATGTCTTAGGGCGTTGGTGATCTGTTCACAGCCCTCTGTCTCGTGTGCTGCCAATCGATTGGTGTTCCTCCATGCTATGACATCAAACTGTCCAGCAACTTCTATCTTGGCCACCCCTGCTACTACAGTAGTACGTTAGCGGGTAACTAAGTATATTTTCAGGATTGACCTCTAAGGATTGACCCCAATCCTTTTCGGTCTCGGAGCTGGGGTGTGTTGGGTAGGGTAGGGTAGGGTAGGGTATTTAGGTCATATGTAAGGGTCGATAATTCTAATAAAAGACGTGTTTTTCTAAGGGCAGATAACTGAGTTTGTGTATAATATTATAAATAATAAAAAAAAATTAAATTAAATTAAAAGACAATCAGAGGTGCGCGGGGCGGTCGAGCGAGCAGAGGGGCGGGCGCGGGCGGCGGTCGACCCCAGTAAAACAATGTCTTTTAGTAACCAATTGGCCGGTCATTGCTGAGTGACCACAAGGCCGGTCAGTGACGAGTACTGTGGTGGGGTTAGGTGGGTCGAAGTCTCGAATCGCGCCGGGTGTCATATGAGTATTATAATAAGTAAAAGAGGTATATATGGCGTGTATATGATCTGTAGTGGGTCGTAGTGGCTTATAAAACTATCATCATATAGATTACACCTCTTCAAATGAAAACCTTAAAACAGTAAAGATGGCCGGTAGTAACGGTTGTAAGGGGGCGTGGCTTCGTGGTATTCGTTGTTAAGGGGTTGGTGAGCGGAGAAGTAGCTAAAGAAGTGCTTCCGAACAATTTAAAGGGATGGGCGAGTGGCGAAGTGGCTAAGTAAATGCGTCGGTTCCTTGCTAAGAGACAGAGGAGTTGCTAGATAAAGGTTCGAGGTCGTTGTCAAGGGGTTGGTGAGTGTACAAATAGCTAAATAACTGCTTCTGATCCTTGTTAAGAGGTGGGCGAGTGGCGGATTGGTTGGATAATTACGCCCGTTCCTTGGTAAGAGCCAGGGTGATCGAGTGGAGAAGTGGGTAAATATAGGCATGGAGGTATACCACCGACACATTCAACGCATAATTTCGGCGTCGGTCGTCAGAAGACCAAGGATATTTTCATTATATGTCTATTGTAAAGGGGTCGACTGTTTGTTATAACGGGGTTACTATTATCTATAGTGGCTGGGCCTTAAATACTATCAGCATACCGGTTACAGCTCTTCAAATGAAAACTTTGAAAGTGTAAAGATGGCCGATGGTTTTAGTGGGTATGACTTTGTGATATTCGTTGTTAAGGGGTGGGGTGAGTGGATGCGTAACTAGATAAACGCTTCCGAACACTATCATCGGGTTCGAATCCCAGTGAGGTGGTCTAGTGGTAGAAGAAATATTGACATTAGCTGGTTACTTAGTTGTGATTTCGAGCTCTGGTGTTATTAACCCGGCTATGTTTAGAAAAGTAGAGGTGGTGTGCTGGTTTCGGAGTATGTTTAGGGGGTACCCCAGACACTGTGGAAGTGACAGGTTCGAATCTCGGAACTTTGTCGTGGGTAAGATTTCCAGTCATCAAGGTGTGGGTGTCGTTGCGGCCACAAGTCCCACCGCTGATGAAAAACACAGGCAGCAGATTTCACCCTTGTACCTAGGCGGCACAAAATATAAGCTAACTTAACATTCAGAATATGACCTCAACAGGTGTTGCCAAAAATCAATACTTATTCTCATAACGGCTAATCCAGGGGATTATCGTCCTCGTAATGACCAAGTCAGGTTAATAATATTTCTTATAGCTCCGCCATTGCAAATAGTTCGCGATATTAATAAAGGTTCATATAAAGGTTGGAAGGGGATTAAAAGATTAACACCTATTGTCGGGACATCCAGTAAAAATCAATAACACTACCCTCGATTTTTCTCATAATTGCCGATTGGAGATTATGGGCTAGGTGTATGTGTCCTTATTTAGTTAAAACAGGTGGTATGAGTAGGAGATATCACAAACAGTATCAGCATGTGCCACTCTGATCTTAAATATCAGTATTTCGTTATTCTTGTGACATTGAAAACGCTTGTGGCTTGAAGACGGATGGTGTACTATGTTATTGGGTGGTTTATATAGATTGACCAGTATGTGAAGTTGATAAGGGCACCCTTGTCAGCGCATCGTAGCTGTGTTGTGACTTGTCGCCTATTACATCCGGGTGTAAAAATAACCAAAAATATTTCACATCAACTCAGCCATGCCTCTATATAGCTGCACTGCGAACATGGCTAGAGTCTACTTTAGGAAAGTATCGTGTATCTGTGTATACGGGTTTACCACTGCTTATAGATGTGTGCAGTATTATTAGAAAGCGGCCGTTATGTCTACATTATCAAAGTATGTTGCCTTACAGAGCTGGTATAGTATCTATGTGTCTGCTACGTTGTATGTTTTGTCATGTTGCCTTGTAGTATTTGGAGGGAGTGTCATGCGGTTGTCTAGTGAACTTTTTAAAAACTATGTCTCAGAATCCACAACGCCACTGGCATTAGAGGCTTTTCAACTTGTCTGCTCATTGACCACGCTTCACAGTCATACAAAAGTACGGGTTCTATGTAGTACTTAAACACTCCTTTTATTTCTCATTACAGTTGTCAACTTTATATTAGTCAGTATGTTTTCCAATTTGCAAAAGACAACCTTCATCACAGCGATTCTTGTTCCAACGCTTTAAAGCCACCTTCTATCAGACATTTTTTTCCTTTCCTTTTATGCTCACGGCTACCGTTTCCCCATTTCAAGCTCCATGCCTCTACTCGTATGTATTAGTGTGGTAGAAGTAAACCAACATCTCACAAGATAGACATGTATTACCACAATGTATATGGACCTGTGGGAAACGGCTACATCCGGGCAAAGAGGGCGTTGTATCTGTCACATGCGTATGGATACAGCCGAGACACGTGGTTAAGAGGGATACTACAGAAAAAAAAAAAAAAAAAAAAAAAAAAAAAAAAAAAAGAAAACAACAACGGTTTTATGTTGGCGATCGAACCAGGGGACCTAATTCGTGATGACCACCATGTACGGGAGTGATTCTGCACCCTCGTCAACAGGGCGTCGGAGGTTTAAAAGGGTGTTCATTCTCTCGCTTTTCTATTTCCGAGTCGTCATAGGGTCACCAAGTAACAGTAAAGAACACGAAACTACTACTACCAAGGCCTCTATACACCACAAGGCAGTTTCGAATATAATATACACAACTATAATCAAGTCATCACAGTATTCAACTAACCCGTTCTCATAGACATAGAGGAGAGATGTGAGCACCGAGGCCAGTTGGGGGAGGGGTACCTTTTACTTAACATCTATCGGGTCATACACCGACGAGTGTTTAGCTATATTTATCATATAATATTACCCGTGAACACAACAAGCTTCCCCGGATCAGTCTTAGGCTTCTCATATAACATGACATATCACGTACCCGCTGTCCTGACCAGCAAAGTTATCGCTTCTCAGAGCAGACATTTACACTTTCATTAATTCTTCTGCCTGGCCAAAGGGGGTCTTTGCATCTTTCCGCAGAAACCTAGTTCCAAAGCTAATATATGTTTTTCAATGTGTCGGCTCATTACCACATTTCACATCCTGACAAAAGTACAGGTTCTATGTTCCACTCCAACAGTCAAATAAGAAACAAAATGTTAGCCAAATTATTAAAATGTTGGCCAAATATAGAAATATATCGACCAGACGTATAAAATATAGTAAAATTTGTTAGCCAAACTTATAAAACTCGGGGTCAAAATAAGAAATAGCTCAACCAAGCGTATAAGAAATAGGAAAAAGGCTAGTCAAACTAATGAAAATGTTGGCCAAATACAGAAATATCTCGACCAACTTATAAAATGTAGGAAAAATTGTTAACCAAACTGACAAAACTGTTAGCCAAAATAAGAAACGTCTCGGCCAACTTATAAAATGTAGGGAAAATTGTTATCTAAACTGACAAAACTGTTAGCCAAAATAAGAAACGTCTCGGCCAACTTATAAAATGTAGGGAAAATTGTTATCTAAACTGACAAAACAGTTGGTCAAAATAAGAAACGGCTCGACTAACATTGTAAAAAGTAGGAAAAATTGTAACCAAATTAATTTAAAAAGATGACCAAAATAGGAAATATCTCGACCAAACTTATGAAAAGTAGGAAAATTGTTCGTCAAATGTGACAAATATTGGGCAAGTAGGAAATCATGTTAGCCAAATAGGAAAAATATCGATCAAACTTATAGATGTATCGGCCAAACTTATAAAATGTATGAACATTTGTTAGCCAAAGGTGAAAAAACATTGACCAAGTAATGAAATATCTCACCCGAATTTATAACAAGTAAGAAAATATGCTAGTAAAAGCAAGAAATATGTCGACTGAAGTTATACAATAGGCGAAACGATGGACAAACTTATAAAGATGTCGACCGTTATAAGAAAATGTATTACCCAAATTAGGAAAAAATATTGACCAAGTTTTGAAATATCTCGACCACAAACTTACAAAAAATAGGAAAATATGTCGACTAAAGTAGGAATATTTGTTAGCCAAAGATGAAAAATATTGGTCAAGTAAAGAAATATCGCATCCAAACTTTTAAAATGTAGGAAACTTTATTAACCAAATGTGAAAAATATTATCCAAGTAAAGACATGTTACAACTAATCTTATAAATATCTCAACCATACTTATGAAAAGGAGGAAAAGGGGAAAATATTGGCCAAGTGAAGAAATATCTCATCCATTCTTATAAAACTTAGGAAAATGTGTTAACCTAATGAGAAAAATATCGCCCAATTGAAGAAAAAAGTTACACAAAACTTATAAAACTTAGGAAAATGTGTTAACCTAATGAGAAAAATATCGCCCAATTGAAGAAAAAAGTTACACAAAACTTATAAAACTTAGGAAAATGTGTTAACCTAATGAGAAAAATATCGCCCAATTGAAGAAAAACATACACCAAACTTCTGAAAAGTAAGAAAATTTGTTAACCAAATGGGAAAAATATCGCCCAAGTGAAGAAATATCTCAACCATACTTATGAAAAGGAGGAAAATGTGTTAACCTAATGGGGAAAATATCGCCCAAGTGAAGAAAAAAGTTACACAAAACTTATAAAACTTAGGAAAATGTGTTAACCTAATGAGAAAAATATCGCCCAATTGAAGAAAAAAGTTACACAAAACTTATAAAACTTAGGAAAATGTGTTAACCTAATGAGAAAAATATTGACCAAGTAAAGAAAAACATACACCAAATTTCTGAAAAGTAAGAAAATTTGTTAACCAAAAGGGAAAAATATATGGGCTAAACTATGAAATATGTTGACCGAACTAAGAAAGTGTGTTAACCAAAGGGGGAAAATGTTGGTCAAAACATGAAACATCTCGACCAAGCTTATAAGTATCTCGTGTAAACTTATAAAAAAAAAGTAGGAACAAATATTGCTTCTGTAGTTATGTCAAACGGGTCTTGAACTTTTATCTGAACAGACATTTCACAAGACATAATCATCAACGTCAACACTTTCCCTCTTTTACATTACCGAAAGTTTCAACTTATCAGTCCAGAGTATCCACTAAAGAAGCACTTATGCATACTAATCACCCAGCTCTTCACACTCTTGGTTTTTTTTTTTTTTCTTTTCTAACGCAAAGTGTCTCTGTCTTTCATAGATAGCTTCACAACTTTTCTATGTAGCATCACTAACAACGCCAAACCTTCGTTTCACATGAGCTGTAATGAAACAGTCATAACAACATTTAGGGCAATCTGTGGCTCCACCTGGGATAGTTTCAATATCATCTGAGTATTCGTCAGCAAAGATCCACTTCCCATGGCTGATATCTTCAACTTTCTATACCACAATGTCTGCTACACTAACCTTCCATTGGTCCATCTTTCAACAATACAAAGAGTGTTCTCGAAGTCTAGCTAACATAACATTGCTTACTTTGTCCACCTCTATCACACTTTGTCATTTCACAGCTGCAATAGCGGCAAGTCTGCAACCAACCAACAGTGTCTGTTATGAAGTCGACCTTTCTTAAAGCCACGTCTGCCTTACTGAACCCTTGAATACCCTCTACCACATCGTCTAACCGACTTTCAACATTTCATACCAAATAACATTAACATTCTCTTTGATTACAGAACAACTGATTTTCTGCTGACTAAGCAGATTTTCCAACCCCGTGGAGATAAATCATATGCCCCTAACCTACTAGGCGCTATTCTAGACAACGAATATGGTCATCGACCAGCACCCCTAGGCAGAACTTGAAAAAACAACAGAGCTTGGGTTATTGAGACGAATGAATTGCATTCCTTGGACTACCAGAAAGACATCAAACACAACAAACTCTTTCTTACTAACCCTAACCCTAAGTATACATCAACTAACCCTAACCCTAAACCTAAGTATACATCAACTAACCCTAACCCTAACTATACAACAAACTCTTTCTTAAGAGACATAGATACAAACCAAAGTTAGAAATGAAAAAGTTAAATTTATGTGATTAAATTTTAATTAAAATTTAAAACTAATAAATCGCACTTTTATTGCGCGCTTCACTTAATATACAGATATAGGGTAAGTACAGGTATAAGTTAGGTATAGGACATATATCAAACTTACATCTTGCGAAATAAAAGTGCGATTTATTAGTTTTAAATTTTAATTAAAATTTAATCACATAAATTTAACTTTTTCATTTCTAACTTTGGTTTGTATCTATGTCTCTTAAGAAAGAGTTTGTTGTATAGTTAGGGTTAGGGTTAGTTGATGTATACTTAGGTTTAGGGTTAGGGTTAGTTGATGTATACTTAGGGTTAGGGTTAGTAAGAAAGAGTTTGTTGTGTTTGATGTCTTTCTGGTAGTCCAAGGAATGCAATTCATTCGTCTCAATAACCCAAGCTCTGTTGTTTTTTCAAGTTCTGCCTAGGGGTGCTGGTCGATGACCATATTCGTTGTCTAGAATAGCGCCTAGTAGGTTAGGGGCATATGATTTATCTCCACGGGGTTGGAAAATCTGCTTAGTCAGCAGAAAATCAGTTGTTCTGTAATCAAAGAGAATGTTAATGTTATTTGGTATGAAATGTTGAAAGTCGGTTAGACGATGTGGTAGAGGGTATTCAAGGGTTCAGTAAGGCAGACGTGGCTTTAAGAAAGGTCGACTTCATAACAGACACTGTTGGTTGGTTGCAGACTTGCCGCTATTGCAGCTGTGAAATGACAAAGTGTGATAGAGGTGGACAAAGTAAGCAATGTTATGTTAGCTAGACTTCGAGAACACTCTTTGTATTGTTGAAAGATGGACCAATGGAAGGTTAGTGTAGCAGACATTGTGGTATAGAAAGTTGAAGATATCAGCCATGGGAAGTGGATCTTTGCTGACGAATACTCAGATGATATTGAAACTATCCCAGGTGGAGCCACAGATTGCCCTAAATGTTGTTATGACTGTTTCATTACAGCTCATGTGAAACGAAGGTTTGGCGTTGTTAGTGATGCTACATAGAAAAGTTGTGAAGCTATCTATGAAAGACAGAGACACTTTGCGTTAGAAAAGAAAAAAAAAAAAAACCAAGAGTGTGAAGAGCTGGGTGATTAGTATGCATAAGTGCTTCTTTAGTGGATACTCTGGACTGATAAGTTGAAACTTTCGGTAATGTAAAAGAGGGAAAGTGTTGACGTTGATGATTATGTCTTGTGAAATGTCTGTTCAGATAAAAGTTCAAGACCCGTTTGACATAACTACAGAAGCAATATTTGTTCCTACTTTTTTTTTATAAGTTTACACGAGATACTTATAAGCTTGGTCGAGATGTTTCATGTTTTGACCAACATTTTCCCCCTTTGGTTAACACACTTTCTTAGTTCGGTCAACATATTTCATAGTTTAGCCCATATATTTTTCCCTTTTGGTTAACAAATTTTCTTACTTTTCAGAAATTTGGTGTATGTTTTTCTTTACTTGGTCAATATTTTTCTCATTAGGTTAACACATTTTCCTAAGTTTTATAAGTTTTGTGTAACTTTTTTCTTCAATTGGGCGATATTTTTCTCATTAGGTTAACACATTTTCCTAAGTTTTATAAGTTTTGTGTAACTTTTTTCTTCACTTGGGCGATATTTTCCCCATTAGGTTAACACATTTTCCTCCTTTTCATAAGTATGGTTGAGATATTTCTTCACTTGGGCGATATTTTTCCCATTTGGTTAACAAATTTTCTTACTTTTCAGAAGTTTGGTGTATGTTTTTCTTCAATTGGGCGATATTTTTCTCATTAGGTTAACACATTTTCCTAAGTTTTATAAGTTTTGTGTAACTTTTTTCTTCAATTGGGCGATATTTTTCTCATTAGGTTAACACATTTTCCTAAGTTTTATAAGTTTTGTGTAACTTTTTTCTTCAATTGGGCGATATTTTTCTCATTAGGTTAACACATTTTCCTAAGTTTTATAAGAATGGATGAGATATTTCTTCACTTGGCCAATATTTTCCCCTTTTCCTCCTTTTCATAAGTATGGTTGAGATATTTATAAGATTAGTTGTAACATGTCTTTACTTGGATAATATTTTTCACATTTGGTTAATAAAGTTTCCTACATTTTAAAAGTTTGGATGCGATATTTCTTTACTTGACCAATATTTTTCATCTTTGGCTAACAAATATTCCTACTTTAGTCGACATATTTTCCTATTTTTTGTAAGTTTGTGGTCGAGATATTTCAAAACTTGGTCAATATTTTTTCCTAATTTGGGTAATACATTTTCTTATAACGGTCGACATCTTTATAAGTTTGTCCATCGTTTCGCCTATTGTATAACTTCAGTCGACATATTTCTTGCTTTTACTAGCATATTTTCTTACTTGTTATAAATTCGGGTGAGATATTTCATTACTTGGTCAATGTTTTTTCACCTTTGGCTAACAAATGTTCATACATTTTATAAGTTTGGCCGATACATCTATAAGTTTGATCGATATTTTTCCTATTTGGCTAACATGATTTCCTACTTGCCCAATATTTGTCACATTTGACGAACAATTTTCCTACTTTTCATAAGTTTGGTCGGGATATTTCCTATTTTGGTCATCTTTTTAAATTAATTTGGTTACAATTTTTCCTACTTTTTACAATGTTAGTCGAGCCGTTTCTTATTTTGACCAACTGTTTTGTCAGTTTAGATAACAATTTTCCCTACATTTTATAAGTTGGCCGAGACGTTTCTTATTTTGGCTAACAGTTTTGTCAGTTTAGATAACAATTTTCCCTACATTTTATAAGTTGGCCGAGACGTTTCTTATTTTGGCTAACAGTTTTGTCAGTTTGGTTAACAATTTTTCCTACATTTTATAAGTTGGTCGAGATATTTCTGTATTTGGCCAACATTTTCATTAGTTTGACTAGCCTTTTTCCTATTTCTTATACGCTTGGTTGAGCTATTTCTTATTTTGACCCCGAGTTTTATAAGTTTGGCTAACAAATTTTACTATATTTTATACGTCTGGTCGATATATTTCTATATTTGGCCAACATTTTAATAATTTGGCTAACATTTTGTTTCTTATTTGACTGTTGGAGTGGAACATAGAACCTGTACTTTTGTCAGGATGTGAAATGTGGTAATGAGCCGACACATTGAAAAACATATATTAGCTTTGGAACTAGGTTTCTGCGGAAAGATGCAAAGACCCCCTTTGGCCAGGCAGAAGAATTAATGAAAGTGTAAATGTCTGCTCTGAGAAGCGATAACTTTGCTGGTCAGGACAGCGGGTACGTGATATGTCATGTTATATGAGAAGCCTAAGACTGATCCGGGGAAGCTTGTTGTGTTCACGGGTAATATTATATGATAAATATAGCTAAACACTCGTCGGTGTATGACCCGATAGATGTTAAGTAAAAGGTACCCCTCCCCCAACTGGCCTCGGTGCTCACATCTCTCCTCTATGTCTATGAGAACGGGTTAGTTGAATACTGTGATGACTTGATTATAGTTGTGTATATTATATTCGAAACTGCCTTGTGGTGTATAGAGGCCTTGGTAGTAGTAGTTTCGTGTTCTTTACTGTTACTTGGTGACCCTATGACGACTCGGAAATAGAAAAGCGAGAGAATGAACACCCTTTTAAACCTCCGACGCCCTGTTGACGAGGGTGCAGAATCACTCCCGTACATGGTGGTCATCACGAATTAGGTCCCCTGGTTCGATCGCCAACATAAAACCGTTGTTGTTTTCTTTTTTTTTTTTTTCTGTAGTATCCCTCTTAACCACGTGTCTCGGCTGTATCCATACGCATGTGACAGATACAACGCCCTCTTTGCCCGGATGTAGCCGTTTCCCACAGGTCCATATACATTGTGGTAATACATGTCTATCTTGTGAGATGTTGGTTTACTTCTACCACACTAATACATACGAGTAGAGGCATGGAGCTTGAAATGGGGAAACGGTAGCCGTGAGCATAAAAGGAAAGGAAAAAAATGTCTGATAGAAGGTGGCTTTAAAGCGTTGGAACAAGAATCGCTGTGATGAAGGTTGTCTTTTGCAAATTGGAAAACATACTGACTAATATAAAGTTGACAACTGTAATGAGAAATAAAAGGAGTGTTTAAGTACTACATAGAACCCGTACTTTTGTATGACTGTGAAGCGTGGTCAATGAGCAGACAAGTTGAAAAGCCTCTAATGCCAGTGGCGTTGTGGATTCTGAGACATAGTTTTTAAAAAGTTCACTAGACAACCGCATGACACTCCCTCCAAATACTACAAGGCAACATGACAAAACATACAACGTAGCAGACACATAGATACTATACCAGCTCTGTAAGGCAACATACTTTGATAATGTAGACATAACGGCCGCTTTCTAATAATACTGCACACATCTATAAGCAGTGGTAAACCCGTATACACAGATACACGATACTTTCCTAAAGTAGACTCTAGCCATGTTCGCAGTGCAGCTATATAGAGGCATGGCTGAGTTGATGTGAAATATTTTTGGTTATTTTTACACCCGGATGTAATAGGCGACAAGTCACAACACAGCTACGATGCGCTGACAAGGGTGCCCTTATCAACTTCACATACTGGTCAATCTATATAAACCACCCAATAACATAGTACACCATCCGTCTTCAAGCCACAAGCGTTTTCAATGTCACAAGAATAACGAAATACTGATATTTAAGATCAGAGTGGCACATGCTGATACTGTTTGTGATATCTCCTACTCATACCACCTGTTTTAACTAAATAAGGACACATACACCTAGCCCATAATCTCCAATCGGCAATTATGAGAAAAATCGAGGGTAGTGTTATTGATTTTTACTGGATGTCCCGACAATAGGTGTTAATCTTTTAATCCCCTTCCAACCTTTATATGAACCTTTATTAATATCGCGAACTATTTTGCAATGGCGGAGCTATAAGAAATATTATTAACCTGACTTGGTCATTACGAGGACGATAATCCCCTGGATTAGCCGTTATGAGAATAAGTATTGATTTTTGGCAACACCTGTTGAGGTCATATTCTGAATGTTAAGTTAGCTTATATTTTGTGCCGCCTAGGTACAAGGGTGAAATCTGCTGCCTGTGTTTTTCATCAGCGGTGGGACTTGTGGCCGCAACGACACCCACACCTTGATGACTGGAAATCTTACCCACGACAAAGTTCCGAGATTCGAACCTGTCACTTCCACAGTGTCTGGGGTACCCCCTAAACATACTCCGAAACCAGCACACCACCTCTACTTTTCTAAACATAGCCGGGTTAATAACACCAGAGCTCGAAATCACAACTAAGTAACCAGCTAATTATCAATATTTCTTCTACCACTAGACCACCCTCACTGGGATTCGAACCCGATGATAGTGTTCGGAAGCGTTTATCTAGTTACGCATCCACTCACCCCACCCCTTAACAACGAATATCACAAAGTCATACCCACTAAAACCATCGGCCATCTTTACACTTTCAAAGTTTTCATTTGAAGAGCTGTAACCGGTATGCTGATAGTATTTAAGGCCCAGCCACTATAGATAATAGTAACCCCGTTATAACAAACAGTCGACCCCTTTACAATAGACATATAATGAAAATATCCTTGGTCTTCTGACGACCGACGCCGAAATTATGCGTTGAATGTGTCGGTGGTATACCTCCATGCCTATATTTACCCACTTCTCCACTCGATCACCCTGGCTCTTACCAAGGAACGGGCGTAATTATCCAACCAATCCGCCACTCGCCCACCTCTTAACAAGGATCAGAAGCAGTTATTTAGCTATTTGTACACTCACCAACCCCTTGACAACGACCTCGAACCTTTATCTAGCAACTCCTCTGTCTCTTAGCAAGGAACCGACGCATTTACTTAGCCACTTCGCCACTCGCCCATCCCTTTAAATTGTTCGGAAGCACTTCTTTAGCTACTTCTCCGCTCACCAACCCCTTAACAACGAATACCACGAAGCCACGCCCCCTTACAACCGTTACTACCGGCCATCTTTACTGTTTTAAGGTTTTCATTTGAAGAGGTGTAATCTATATGATGATAGTTTTATAAGCCACTACGACCCACTACAGATCATATACACGCCATATATACCTTTTTTACTTATTATAATATTCATATGACACCCGGCGCGATTCGAGACTTCGACCCACCTAACCCCACCACAGTACTCGTCACTGACCGGCCTTGTGGTCACTCAGCAATGACCGGCCAATTGGTTACTAAAAGACATTGTTTTACTGGGGTCGACCGCCGCCCGCGCCCGCCCCTCTGCTCGCTCGACCGCCCCGCGCACCTCTGATTGTCTTTTAATTTAATTTAATTTTTTTTAAATTATTTATAATATTATACACAAACTCAGTTATCTGCCCTTAGAAAAACACGTCTTTTATTAGAATTATCGACCCTTACATATGACCTAAATACCCTACCCTACCCTACCCTACCCAACACACCCCAGCTCCGAGACCGAAAAGGATTGGGGTCAATCCTTAGAGGTCAATCCTGAAAATATACTTAGTTACCCGCTAACGTACTACTTACTACTCCCCTCTAACTTTCCCGTTGTAACGACATACTCCAGCTGTTCTCTTCTCTTTACATGCCAAACATTTGAAATGTTTTCTTCTGATTCGAGTAACCAGTTCTCTTTTTGTGTTAGCTTCGTTCACGATATCATTATTGCTCTTTCTGTTCGTCCACGGTGTTTTTGTCATTCTGCCATAAAACCATATCTCCCCAGCTTCAATTTAATACCTCATTTGTCTGGTAAAATGTCGCTTAAACGTCGACAGGGTCGACTTCATTGCACCGGGTTTTATCAGCACAAAGTACTAACTCCATAACTCCACGAATCTTAGTATCAGATTCGCTGGGCTGGTCACTTGACTCGCATGCAAGATCACAGGCTCCCTAAACGAATTTTTTTACGGCGAGTGGTAAACGCTCCCAATGCGGCCAGAGGAAACGCTTTAAAGACACTGAAAATTTCACTGAATGCTTTTGGAATTCATCATGACACCTGAGAGACTGTAGCCGGAGACCGAAATTCGTGGCTTGCATCATTACGCAAGGGTGCAGTCACTTGTGAGGCAACCAGGACTGCAAGAGCTGTGAAGAAAAGACAGAACAGAAAAACCACTGCAGAAAATCCTCCTCCAGAAACGTCAAGCATTCTTTGTCCACATTGTCAAAGAACATTTCGAGCCAAAATAGGCCTTATCAGCCATCTTAGAACTGACGGCTCCATACTTTCAACCCCACTGGATGAAATGAATGGTCATCATCATTCTTGATGGACAAACAACAACACAACACTAACTCCATAGATCCAGCGACGACCCCATGAGTATCAGAAAAAATATCACCCGTGAACCGAAGGACGCGGTCCGGAATCGAACCCACAACCTTCGGAACCCGAGTCAGACGGCTAGACTACTTCGGCACGGATGATTCGCTTTTGTACATCAAGATTGGCTTAATACAGCTCTTAAGAACTCTTTCCTCCACCTCGATTGACAAAGATAAACAGCAGAGAATATTCTTCATCTTGTCAAATGTGAGAGGTCTGCTCATCCGCATGGCTAAACGCACTTTTCCTAAACTTCCGGTGTGCTGACGCTGGAGTAGCGGGATCACTCCCTACCCCACTTCAGCGTTAACTTCTCGCTCAGAAGGCAATGGCAAACTACTGAACGTAATATTACCTAGAAGATCATCCTGGGATTGATGCCAACATCCTGCAAAAGACAGGCAACCTATTCTTTTGTATAATATTGCCTTTGAGCTATTCTACGTTTAACTTGTCTTAATACAGTTTCAATCTTTGGTTATTACTAAATACTTACACGCATTGACTTGTTTCAGAAAAGACAACCACTTGGACAGAAAGATTAATTAATAGAATCTAGTGAAGCGGTCAGCATGGCCGAATAGATCAGAATGTGTGTTCTTAAACATCCGGTGTGCTGATAGCGAGGTAAGGGGTTCAACCCCATAAACCGGATAGTTGGACTAAACTGTTGACATCTCGTCCTTAACTTGGGAACGTAAATTACAAGTACCTCTGAAGTTGGAGTGGGTTCGCCAGATGGCGAGGGACACTGATAATAGGGAAAGCTAATCCACACGCAAAATTCAGTCCTGCATGTGTGTATGGACTACGCTTGAGTTCAGAGCGAGCGAGAGCAATAATAATACTAATAATAACAACAACAATAAAAAAACATAATCGCGAGAAGAAAGCCCACATCAAAGAAAGGTGACATTACCTTAGAGGACACAATCAAACAACCACGCTCCAGATCTGGCAGGGAAGGCAAATCTAGAAGGATTCCAGAGTTTCCCCTCTGGCTGGGGCACTGGCATTATGTATTCATCAAACAGATAATGAAACAGCTATAAAGCTGATATTTCTGTCATAGAAAACAGCTGACGCCATGCTTGTGTAACTGAATGACGCCTTACAGAGCTGTTACATATCGGATTCGTTTCCTGTACTGTGGGGTACGTGTGAATGGCAACGTTTCTCCGCTGCATTTTTATTGCAGCGTCAACGACTGGTTGTTATTGTGCTACCTCGACAGGGTATGATGCCGGACAACAATTAGGCGTCTATGACATACGGTAGGAACTTCTTTGTCTGTTTGGGGATTATTTGCTTTAAAGGAACAGTAAATGTTTTTTAATTTGAGGATGCTGAGAACATTTCGGAAGCATTAGAGCGTATCACAGTTATAGGATAAACTCTTTAAGGATCTCACAGTAAAGAATTTGAATAGTAACCGATTAAGTGCAAAAGGATAATATATCGCCAAATGTGAACTCCGATGTGGACAGATGGACGATATGTCGCCGTACTAGTCATCGTGTTGTTTCTTTTGTTTCGTCGTATCTTCCTCAATTTTAATGCTCAGTGAACGGGCATTTACATTATAATACTGGTTCATTTGAACGTGAGCCATGTTTGGTCCACACCTAATGTTCGTTTGGCACTGAATCCATACTTGATTTACTTAACGTTTAGGACAGTGGTTCTCAACCGGTGGGGAATTTCCCCCCCCCCCTCCCCTAGGGGGGCATTTTAGGGTTTCCAGGGTCGGTTTGGGGGGGGGGGGGGGGAATGAAGATTTTTTTCAATTTTTCAAGATCGCGTTAATAAAAAAACCGATTGCTTGATATTGTTTTTCCCTCCATACTTCACGGTTCTGTACTCCTCGCCCTCCTGATATTCGTCTTATAACGTAAGCAGACCCACAAATAACGTTTTATGTAGACGTCTAAACTTATTCTAGTATGTGGTATTAAAATTAGCTTTCATTTTTACGTATACTATAAGGGGCACTGGGGGGGGGGGGGGATTTATAGGGAGGAAATACGAAAGGGGAGGAATGACATTCTCAACATATGGTGAAGGGGTCATGGGCCAAAAAAGGTTGAGAACCACTGGTTTAGGAGCTGGGAGGCTGGTATCTCAGGCTGATATTTTAAAAGTTTAAAATATGTAGCAAACTGCCAAATACTTCAAAATATGTAGCAAACTGCCAAATACTTCAAAATATGTAGCAAACTGCCAAATACTTCAAAATATGTAGCAAACTGCCAAATACTTCAAAATATGTAGCAAACTGCCAAATACTTCACAATATGCGAAGCAAAGAAAATTACTGTGGCTAACGCCCGCTCCAAATGTGGACAAACTCCAACGAGAGACGCCAACAACCTCAAGCTGACTGCGCCTTTCTTGAAATATAATCAGACTGACGGTAGACGGTGTACATGGAAGCGGTAGAAGTACAGGACGGGCGGACGGACGGACGGACGGATACACACTCTCTCGCGCCCACACACACACACACGTGCACGCGCACGCACGTACACACACATAGTTAGTTAGTTAGTTAGGTAGTTTAGTTAGTTAGTTAGTTAGTTAGTTAGTTAGTTAGTTAGTTAGTTAGTTAGTTAGTTAGTTAGTTAGTTAGTCGAGGTTCTATCTTCACCGCAACGGGTCGTCCCCATTATGCTCCTTTCCTGTGCCAGTGAATATCACACAAAATGCTCCCCACTGTCCAATGTGAAAAGTGGAACAGACAGGAGTCTCGGTAATCCAACAGCCCGCACCGGTACACAGTGCATGATGCCGCCGACAGAAAGCCAACACTAAAGGCACCCACAAAAATTACAGTTCATTGTTGATGGAATCGGCAGTCACCAGAAAGACTTCATAGACCCGGGTTTTCTCACATGGCTCGGTCTCTTTCCGCAGGGCGAGCTATCAAAGTGCCGCACAAAGCAAGAACTCCGTAGCTCCAGCGTCGACTCCCAGGAGTCTCCTGAAAAATGCACTCGTGAACCGAAAAGGCACATCAGTCAATTCGGCACCAGCCGGTAGTCATTATTCCGAACATGCAGTTCACTGTAAAAACAAAAGCGGACAGATGTAAAAGCATTCCATATGAATTTCACAGCTCACAGAGTCGCGTTACGCACTCACTCAGTAGCAGGGAGACGGAACCATATACTACCAGTCCAACATGAGGAAATGCGAATGCAAACCGCAGCCACAAGGATAAATACTCCAGAGGCCTTAGCGGTCCAATGCCTAACCGCCATGCTGGGGACCGGAAGTCACCAAGTTCTCCAATTTATTTATTTTCATAATGTGGCCAAAACATTGTGACTGTCTACGTCTAATTTCTCCAATCAGTTTACTGTTTTCATTTGTTTCGTGTAGTACTTACTCATTGGTTTGTTTGTCTGCCTATGGTATTCTTGCATTTTCTTCAGAAACCACGCTTCCACAACCATTAGATGTTTTTAAAATAGTCTTCTCATACTCCACGTTAAATATCCATACAAAAGTACAGGTTCTATGTAACACTTCAGCAGTCTCTTTCTCGTTGCAGTTGATATCATGTTATTATTTGGACAATATGTTTTTCTGTATTGCAAAATGCTACCTTCGCTATGGCAATTCTTGTTCTAATCTTTTCAAGGCACCTTCCAACAGACGTTATGACTGTTCCGAGATAGTTGTACCGATTCGCTTGTTTAAGAATATTCCCATGTACCCGTATATCACATTGGTGTATTTCTTTCTTCCTAGTGACGACCATAATCTGTGTCTTCTTACAATTTAATTCTAACCCTAGTTGTTTTCACTGTGTGCAACAATCGCATCTACCAAATGTTTGCATATCCTGCTCATTGTCTGCTATCAGCACTGTATCATCCGCATATCTAATGTTATTGATGTTACGCCTCCTCCGCCAGAAACCGTTGGCACAATATGGGGTGTTGGGTTTGGTAAGCGTCGGCAACCATTCGGCGCTAACAGAAGCAGGAAGTACCGAGAATAAAAATAATAACTGTGAAAATAATAATAATAAATAATAGTAATAAGAGGCAGACAAAGAAAAAGACAAAGGAAAGAAAGAGCAAACATGAGAAGTAATAATAACAAGAAGATGAAGACAACAAAATATACAGAAAGAAACAAACAAACAAAGAAAGGGAGGAATAATACGACAAAAGGAAGAAAAAAGAAGAAAAAAAAGAAACTAAAAGAAAGAAAGATAGAAGAGGCCGAGGAGGAAGAAGAAGAAGATGACGAAGTGATGTGTGATTATGACACCATCATGACACCAAAATGACGCGAAATTTATAGCACCACAGATCTCGAATTTTCGGTTGAAAGCAGAATAGTAAAATAAACCGTTACATAAAAACAAGTGAGATGCCGATACCAAGTGTAGTAAGCTAGGAACATTGAAGCAAGAGATAAGACAGCTCGCTGGTATTATGCTGACGAAGGTCGTCTAATTCTAAATTCATACCAATTCAAGTCTTCATTTTGTTCTGTTAAGTCTTGTCATTTATCTTCTCTGACGAAGACGTGTAATCCGAGACGTTGGCGCTTTGTTATCGTCTCCATCACAGGGTGGATTACATACTCGTTTACTCTGCGTTCTGACTTTATTACGCTGGCTCGAATATACCGACTAGGAGTATCTTCTACATGACGTGCCTTTCACGCTGGCGTTGGCGATAATGCCTCTTGGGCCCTCTAGGAATTGGGTTGGAGTGATGGAACTACAGGTGGAAATGATAAATCCGCGTCGGTGCCAATTCGAACTCATGATCACCGGGCTTGCAGTTAAGCTTTCATAGCCACTGCGCTAAGGAGTCTCTCTACATTAGAATTGATCATCATCATCATCATGTGCCTTTCCATCTGGTTCATGTCTCTCCACAGATCTCGGTCCTTGGTGTTCTAGATCAACTCTGCTGATGATACCCCTTATGCCAATGTCACAGTGCTTCTAGTATCATTTCTCTCGGTCGGCATTTGCGTCTTCTCCCAGTGTTCTTTCCGGTCCTCACGATGTTTTCCAACGATTCTATTCTCATTATATGACCAAAGAATGATATCTGTAAAACACAGGACTGTATACACATGACTGTCTTTAGCACGTGGGCCTCGAGGTCTCGTGGCCAGTAGCTTTCCCACCCTACAGGAATTTAATGGCTTTTCTATTATTTTCTGAATAAGGCTTCTGGTATTTTATATCCAGCTCCACTTCTACATTCTGCGGGCTGGATACTTTGCCAAGGAGGGTCAAGCTATCTGTTAATTTGATCTTTAATGTTAGTGAGACTTGATTGATGCCGTTCATCTGCTATTTTTCTTGTGATACTACACAGGCCTCTATGGTTTGCTTTAGCTGCTGCTAATTCTTCCTCTCCTGATAGACAATCTAAATATTATTTTTTTTTCCGTTTTAAATCAACCTTACTTATTTGCTAACTTCTTTAGTAGCTTCTACGTATTTTTGAAAGGCCATGATTTGGTAACTCTGGTTTTGGCATCTACTTGTTATTTTGCCCTTCTTTTATCTTTTAAGGGTTTCGATTGTTAAACATTCACGTTTGGCGAAACATGTTATTGCTTCTTTTTTTTTTTTTTTTTTTTTTTTTTTTGGGTGGGGGGGGGGGGGGGGGGGGGGTTCTTTGTGTTTGTTTCAGAAATTTAATTAGGTGTGGGCTGCAGTAATGTGTATACATTCTTTTAAGACACCCTGTGCGCGCGCGTGTGTGTATGAGTGTGTGCATGTGTGTCTGTGAATGTATATAAAAAGTAAGTCTGAGTGTATGTGGGTGTGTGCCATGCACATCAGCGTGACTATAGTGATTTGTCGATCACACGATCACAGCAGAGCCTCGGATCAGAGCATAGTTGTGTGTGTATATGTGTGTGTGTGTGTGTGTATGTATGTGTGTGTGTGTGTGTGTGTAGTAAAGAGCTTCATGTACCTAGGAAGTATAATATCATCAAATGACAAATCAGAAGACGAGATCGAAAATAGATGCAATAAGGCAAACCAACTCATTGGACAAATGGCACCAATACTAAAGAACAATAGTCACTAAGAAAGCACTTTACAACACAATATTCTTACCAGCTCTATGCTACCAATGCCAAATCTGGACAATGAAAGAAAAAGAGAAAATACACATCACAACAACAGAAATGAGATTCCTGAGAAGAATACTCAATGTATTAAGAAGAGATAAGATCAGAAATGAAGAAATCTGGACTAAAGTAGGGGTTATAGCAGCGCTAGATTCTATTAGAAGGTAGCAAGTCATATGGTTTGGCTATGCAACTAGGTTACCAACTAACAGCATACCACAACAAGCAATGATGTACAGACCAGAGGGAAGCAGAGGAAGAGGCCGACCATGTAAACGATGGACGCAGGGAATAGCAGAGTCCATGGGAATATCGATACATGAAGCCCATAAGCGGGCACTCTTCCGCTGTTTATACTTCACACCGACACCACAAGGTACAAAAGGAACAAGATGAGATGAGATTGATTGATTGATTGATCTAGGAACCGACATCACAGCATTCGGGACATTCCCATAAGCGCTCCGTCTCCATCCTCAGCAACCAGCGAAGAGTTCCAACACTAATAGTTCCAGTAGCAATGAGATGAGATGAGACTGGCATTCATCCTTCTATCTGAAATATACAAAACACATATTCCCACAGTGATTTAATTTGCCTACCACGGTAATTAGCCTTGGTAGGCAATTAAAATTACCGTGGGTATATGTGTATGTTACATTACAGCTTGATGGATTTATTTCATTGCTTTAGTTTATGTTATTTGATTCCTGCAGTACGCACCCAGCCAGGTGTGCAATCAAGTGTTTTTGTTGTCTTTATTTAAACAGTTACATGTTTTCAAAAATAGCTATATTTCTGAATCTACCAGCGTCGTCTTCACAGCAATCTCCTGTCCGCACCATTTCTTCTTGTCCATTCTAATTACAAACGTCACTAGCAGAACTCTGGGCAAGCATTAATTAGGTGAACTGTGCAGGAGTGTATCTTTCTGTGGACAGCTTTGAAGTAGGGCGCAGAAACTGTTACTGGCCAGGGGTAGATAATCTAAAGATGCATCGTATCAGAACTCCCCCGTTCCAGGCGGTAGAGATGGTCCACAGATGCCTGGGTATTCCAATGCTGTGACAGCCAGATGCCCTCTGGGCAAGATCTATGGACAGGGAATTGGTCAATATGGGAGGGAGAGGAACGTCATGGTTGTCGTTGACATTTTTAGATAGATATAGATATAGGACATTTCTTTCTTTCTTTCTTTCTTTCTTTCTTTCTTTCTTTCTTTCTTTCTGTCTGTCTGTCTGTCTGTCTGTCTGTCTGTCTGTCTGTCTGTCTGTCTGTCTGTCTGTCTGTCTGTCTGTCTGTCTGTCTGTCTGTCTTTCTTTCTTTCTTTCTTAATTATTTCAGTGTCAGTACCCTGCCTCTGTTCATTCTCTTCCCTCATTGTCCCATGAGTTGATTTGATTGCAGACTCAAGGAGGGGTACACAGCTGTACAGCTCACGGATCAACATCAGCCGTGTAACATTGTGTAAACTTATAAGTAGTTGTATCAGCGTCTAAGCAACTAGAAAATCGAAAGTCTTGGAGATGTAGATATACAGAAGAATATGCTGTATGTCATAGAAGCAAAAACAATCAACTACAGAGGTTCTAGAAAAAACTGTTAATGCAAAGAGCGTTGATGAAAGAAATAAAAAAGGAGCAAGGGAAATATTTCTGCCACGTTAAAAGACATAACACTCTTATATAAACTACTAGCTGACCCGGCCCGGCTTCGCCCAGGCCCTGGAGGGGATCTATCTATCTGTCTGCTTGTTTGTCTGTCTGTCTGTCTCTCTGTCTGTCTGTCTGTCTGTCTGTCTGGCTGACCCGGCCCGGCTTCACCCAGTCCCTGGTGGGGAGCATCTAATTTAATTCATATACGTAGTCATATAAGCTCTCCCGTTCCCGACTATCTGTTTGTCTGTCTGTCTGTCTGTCCCGGCCCGGCTTCACCCAGTCCCTGGTGGGGAGCATCTAATTTAATTCATATACGTAGTCATATAAGCTCTCCCGTTCCCGACTATCTGTTTGTCTGTCTGTCCCGGCCCGGCTTCACCCAGTCCCTGGTGGGGAGCATCTAATTTAATTCATATACGTAGTCATATAAGCTCTCCCGTTCCCGACTGTCTGTCTGTCTATCTGTCTGTCTGACCCGGCCCGGCTTCTCCCAGTCCCTGGTGGGGAGCATGTCATTTAATTCATATAAGTAGTCAAATAAGCTTCCGTTCCCGACTATCTATCTATCTATCTGACCCGGCGTGGTTTCGCCAGCTCCTGGCGCACAGTAACTTAAAAGAATGTCCTTCCACACACCATTCAATGAAAACTGTAGAAAAAGATGGGTTACAATGTTATGCATTATGCATTATTTTTATTCAAAATTTGAAAATTCCTTAAAGATTATATCATTATTTATTATAACTTATATGCCTTAAAATAACTATAGACAAAGAGTTTAACAATAGTGCAAGTAAGTCCAACAATATGACTATAAAGTAAATAGAAATGTTATTAAAAGTTATGCCCCTTGAAATAACTTTTCTAGAGTGAAGTCCCCCTGCTATATAGACATTATATAATGAAAATGGAAAAGTAAATGTTATTAAATAAGTCGAAGATTTTACATTAAGAAATTATTATAGTCGGTTGCCAATGAATGAAAGGAAGACGTGTAGAAAATTTCATCTCAATCGGATGTACCGTTATCGAACGCATCCAATACAAAAATCCCCACACACAAACATACACTCTGTTTTATAGATATAGATACAGGAGGTCAAGGTTGAGGGTAAGCGAGCAAGAGGCAGACAACGATACCAGTGGGAAGATAACATAAAGAGATGATCGAACACCAATCTTACAGAATGTACAATCAAGGCGAGAGACAGACATAGATGGAGAACCATTGCAGCCAACCTTCATTGTGGAGACGGTACCTGGTTGATTGATCAGTGTCTGTTTATTGTTTGTGTGTTGTCGAAGGCTCTAGATGCAACGTTCATTTTACCACTTGTGATTGTGCTTAGTGTAATGTCCCTCTTTCAAATTATTTTATCTATCTATCTGTCTACTTCATCGGAGTACAGAGTGTTGACCAGATACTCTGGTAATTCCCGGTCGAACCATTCTCTCTAGGCTATGATGATGTATCTACTCTTCAACACAACACACATGACCCCAAAGGGTCATAAACACATTTAGCCTTATCATGCACCAATACCACACTCAACAGAGCAGACCCAGCCTATCTGTCCGCCTGCTAGTTTCCCGCCACACTAGCGTGTCCTGGGTGAAAAGATGCAACAATTCCTCCCTGTCTTTGAGTTTGCATTCCACTGAAGCATGCCACTCTACACGAAGCATGCATGTCTTCACAATTCTCAGCAAGCTCTATGAGTTCGTTACAATCAAGATACGTATGTGCTTTATGTCCTCCTGACAACGGAACCCCGAAGTGACTGCCTCCACCTCAATTCTCATACTAGATGTTGTGGTATCATATGCCAGGCTCTCCTGTACAAAACGCCGTCAATTAACCCACTCCTCTTCTCAACCAGTGTTTTCAAGCATATACACTTTTCTGAATGTGTCTTCTGCCTGTGCCATCCATGCTTTGTCTCTTATGAACCTGTGACCGTTAACTGTGTCCAGTGCTTCATGGAGGAGCGAGCACTCACAGATATGACCTAGCCTGCTGCCTGCTGCATCTGTCCGCAATCGTTGGCAAAGCAAGGAGTGTCCCATACAAGGATGTGTCCCATACAAGGATGTGTCCCATACAAGGATGTGTCCCATAAAATAACGTGCCCCATACAAATATGTGTCCCATACAAGGATGTGTCCCATACAAGGATGTTTCCCATACAAGGATGTGTCACATACAAGGATGTGTCATATACAAGGATGTGTCCCAGAAAGGATGTGTCCCATACAAGGATGTGTCCCATAAAATAGCGTGCCGCATACAAATATGTGTCCCATACAAGGATGTGTCCCATACAAGGATTGTCCCATACAATGATGTGTTTCATACAAGGATGTGCCCCATACAAGGATGTGTCCCATACAAGGATGTGTCATATACAAGGATGTGTCACATACAGGGATGTGTCATATACAAGGATGTGTCCAAGAAAGGATGTGTCCCATACAAGGATGTGTCCCATAAAATAGCGTGCCCCATACAAATATGTGTCCCATACAAGGATGTGTCCCATACAAGGATTGTCCCATACAATGATGTGTTTCATACAAGGATGTGCCCCATACAAGGATGTGTCCCATACATGCCTTGTGTCCATTGTGCTTCTCAGGATCACTCGAATAGTTTCATTCTGTATGCGAACAAATTTGTTTCATTGATATGTCATTTGTGTCTGTTATATGAAGTCATCATCGGCTGGAGTATTATACTAATCAATAAATACAAACTCACCAAACCCGACACCCCACATTGTGCCAACGGCTTCGGGCGGAAGATAAAAGTTGTGAGCATAGAAGTCTTACCCTAGTGCGAGGGAATGCAACCTAAATACTACATGTCATGGCAGGACAGACCAGGCCCTAAGCCCTGGTGGGCAACTGGTCTAAGATGAAAGCTCCGACAGGAGGACAGGTAGAGCATTGCTTTGCTGATCCGGCAGCTTCTTCAATCTGTCATGTTATAGACGTTTGATGTTTACCTTTCCTCTAATGTAAACTAGGCAGACCGAGAGAGGGATCAAGATGCATGAACAACAACACATGGTCTGTAAACGCAGCCCAAGCTTTATGCTATGTAGAAGTATAACTCCATTTGATAAAACTATCGTGTATCAAGACGACAAGGTGCCAGTCAGTCAAATATAGGGAGACGATTTGAGAATATGTAAATGGTTAACGAGTGAATAAAGTTCAGAAATAAAGAACGTGTTCATACGCATTAAGGTACATTTGGCATACGGTTCGATTCACAATGTAGCCAGTGCGGATGTTTACAAAATAAGACAAGGCTTATGTACCTACACGTTATCTGCGGTTAGTTCATCCCACGACTAGCCTTTTTGGAAAAGACCTAAAAACTCGAAAGACCCAAGAGCCATTTTCCCCCCGCATATCCTTTACAGGGCATCGCTATCAACACCATCATTTTACCACTGTTGTTGATTTCTTGGCAAGATTACGCTGAGTAGTTTGCCATTGCTTTCTGAGCGGCCAGCTCACTTATCCCATAAGTCACCAACGCGGCGAGAACAGCTACCAATTCTCGCGCGCTGTGTTACCCTACGTGAATAAACGGGATTACGGAGAAAGTCGTTTTAACGCCTAGGCCAGGGTAACAGGCACCCGAAAGCCATTGCACGCCTTAAAACTCTAAAACTCCCTCGGTAGTTGGAAAGGGGCGAGCCAAATGGATCGCCATTGAGGCATTCTTCAAAATGTGAACACTAACCATGGTCAGCGTGCCTGAGAGGTTCAACGGCTTAAACTGTCGCTTCTAGCCATGGTGTTTTTGTGCTCGGTCAGTTGGACTTATATCTTTACTTCTCGTCTTTGACTTGGGGACGTAAATAACAATTAACCCTGAAGTCGGAGAGAGTTCGCCAAGTGGCGAGGGACAGTGGTAATAAGGAAAGCTACCCCTACCGCAAAATCAGTCCAGTGCAATTATTAGTAATCGCATTTACTAACAGCTGTAGCATGGTGTCTGGATTATCTTCAAGTTCAAAGTGAACGAATGCAAAGGAAAGAAAAGAAAAAAAGAATTAATATTTTTAAAAAAAAAAGAAGAAGAAAACAACAACAAAAGTTGCATCATCATATGCCATGCCGATATGTGAAAGGCGGTGATTGTCCGACATCACACGCTATAATCAGAGTCGTGGATCAGCTCAGTATTCTTGTCTCGACTATACCACCTAGCCAAGCCTTCCAGGTATTTATTTTTCAACCGTCCTTTTGTTCTCTTCCCCTCAATCTTGCCAGTTGTCACAAAGTTCTCAAAATGTGTCCAAAAATTGTGACTGACTACGTCTAATTTATCTCAGTTTATGGTTTTCATTTGTTTCTTGTAGGACTTGGTCGTTGGTTTTTTCTGTCTGTCCATGGTATTCTTTGCATTTTCCACAGAAACCACATTTTCACAGCCATCAGATGTTGTTCAGCTTGTATGGTCATTGTCCACGCTTCACATCCATACAAAAGTACAGATTCTATGTAGCACATCAACACTCTTTTTCTCGTTGAAAATGACATCTTTTTATTGGTCAGTATACAAGTTTCATCTTTCAAAAGGCTACCTTCGCCAACAGCTTACAAAACTATAATTAGCATGTTTGATTCTGTTGTGAAGGCTATGAGTTCCTGACTACCTTACTTATACCGGCTACGAAGTTCGTGCACTGTGCGGACACTGCTATAATGCGTATTTACACATCCTTCTACAATGAACGTGATAATGTGCCGAAATCAAAAGTCAAAACAAAAAAAATTAGAATAGGATCGCGAGCAAACACAAATTGTGAGAACCCCTGATGGAACGCTTAGATACCCTCGTTTAACGCACTATTCAGGGACATGACCGCTTAAGACCTGCCAATTAAAACGTGCCAGATATTCCACGTTTGTGAACATCAAAGGACCGTCTATTCCTTTGACTCGCCTAAATCTGTCGGCAGCCAGTCCGTCCCCTACTCGTGGAGTGTTCACATGAACTCGGCATGCGCCCAGTGGGTTAGGAGTTGATACCGTTGTAATTACGTGTGCACATGAGCTGTTGCAAGTTTGCTGTGAGCACAATAAACTGCGGGGGTGGGGAAGTGGTGACGGGGGTGGTGGGGGGGGGGGGGGGGGGGCTGGGAAATATCAGCCGTACTTTAGAATCAGAGAAGCTAGTTCAATGTTCGGGTATGAAGTGATAATCTCATGTTAGATACGGTAGTTGGGGGTATGATGTGATAATCTCATGTTAGATACGGTAGTTGGGGGTATAATGTGATAATCTCATGTTAGATACGGTAGTTGGGGGTATAATGTGATAATCTCATGTTAGATACGGTAGTTGGGGGTATAATGTAATAATCTCATGTTAGATACGGTAGTTGGGGGTATAATGTGATAATCTCATGTTAGATACGGTAGTTGGGGGTATAATGTGATAATCTCATGTTAGATACGGTAGTTGGGGGTATAATGTGATAATCTCATGTTAGATACGGTAGTTGGGGGTATAATGTGATAATCTCATGGTAGATACGGTAGTTGGGGGTATAATGTGATAATCTCATGTTAGATACGGTAGTTGGGGGTATAATGTGATAATCTCATGTTAGATACGGTAGTTGGGGGTATAATGTGATAATCTAATGTTAGATACGGTAGTTGGGGGTATGATGTGATAATCTCATGTTAGATACTGACTGGCATCTTGCCGTCTTGATAGAAGATAGTTTGTTTAAATGGAGATATACCTCTCCATAACACAAAGCTCGGGCTGGATTTAGAGACCATGTGTTGCCCATGCAGCAAAGTCCATCTCTCCGCCTGTCTAGTTTACTCCAGGGGAAGGGTAACACCAATACGTCTGGAACAAAACAAGCTGCAGAAGCTGCCGGATCAACAAAGCAGTGCTTTAACTGTCAGCCTGTCAGAGCTTCCATCCTAGACCAGTTGCTACCAAGACTTAGGGCCTGGTCTGAGCTGCCATGACATTTAGTCTTTAGGTTGCATCTCCTCGCACTAGGGTAAGGCTTGTACCCTCCCATTTGCACTCCTCTGTCCGAAGCCATTGGCACAATGTGAGGTATCGGGTTGGTGGTGTCGCCCATAATTCGGCTCTAAAAGAAAGCAGGTAGTACCGTCTTACTGTCCTACTGTAGTTAGGGTGTAAAGTGATAATCACATGTTAGATACTTGTCGTAATAAGTGTAGTCCCTGGGGTGAGGGGAATCAACACCCCCATTCTTTTAACCCCATATCATTATCTTGAGGATCTTATGGATTTCTGTCCACAACACCCCGTCAGTCCTTGGATCACTCTCTCTCTCTCTCTTTCTCTCTTACCACTGGACCATGCCCCCCCCCCCCCCCCCACCCTCATCCTTTTCCAAAACATACTACACAACTCTAGCTTCTAAAAAAATGACAAATTAATTTAATAAAGAAAAGTGTCAGGTATGTGCAAAGTGTATGTGTAGAATGTCTGTCGTATAATCTAGTGTGTCTGCAGAATCAGACCGAACAGTTCAGGATCAAAGTCTGCTTCATCACAGTACTGGCCACACAACAGCACCATAGATCAAGTACAGAAGGACCTCACCAAATGATGCGTCTCTCCGGCCAGATGTCGACTTCCTCCAGTAGCTCTTGGATAGTTCTATGTAACATGTTGAAGCTAGTTCTATATAACATGTAAAATCTAGTTCTATATAATATGGTGAAGCTAGTGTTTTGTAACATGTTAAAGCTTTTTCTATGTAACATGTTACAGATTGTTCTATGTAACATATTCAAGCTAGTTCTATGTAACATGCTAAAGCTAATTCTATGTATTATATTAAAGCTAGTTCTATGTAACATGTTAAAGCTAGTTCTATGTAACATGTTAAAACTAGTTCTGTGTAACATCTTGCAAATAGGTCTTTCTAACATATTTTAGCTAGTTCTACGTAACATGTAAGAATTCTTTTTCTAACCTACAATGGCAGGGATTTATCTCATAAGATGTTATACCTTCTTGTAATGCAACCTTTGTTTGTTCTAGTCTGTTCTTATTCTCTGCAATACACCTTCCATTTGCTGTTATGTGTATACCTCGAGATTTGCATTTACTTGTCCCAAATAAACACAGCTGACTTTAATTGTTCAAATACACATGGTGTGTCTCGTTGTTATTACTGATACTTCTGTCTTTCTGTTATTGAAACTAAGGCTTATTCTAACAAATTTCTGGCGAGGGACACTGGCAATAGAGAAAGCTAATTCAAATGCAAAATGCAGTTTAGTGCTACTAGACTACGCTTGAGATTAAAGCAAGCGAGCGTAAAATTGAAAAAAAAATAACAACAAATCTACTTTCTACAGCAACTATATCTATGTTTGTCTGTATAATTCTGTCAGTTATTCTTGCAGTCGGGGAGCAGCTGGCCGAGTGGCTAGAATGCCGGGCTCTCATTCGTGAGAATCTGGTTCGAATCTTCGGTAAGAATTGGACTTTTTCTGTCCGGGGCAAAAAGAAAACTCCAACCTGCACAGTTCGCGGCGACCGCACTAGCTATGCGGCCTTAATTCCTGAGGCTCAGGACGCCCTGTCCTACACCGCAAGGTAATATATAGGCAGTAAATGACAGTATATTCTTGCAGTCTGTCTCTCTGTCAGCTGTTATTTACATTGGAAGCTTAACACGTGAGGTGAGGTGGACACTTACCTTCCTCGTCGCCCTGTCTGCCCAGACAGTTCCAAGAAAAATTCTGAATCTTATCAGGATCCCGTGTTTATGTGGCTATGTCGACCACAAAGCCATATGCCTAGACGAAATAAGCCTGCCTATGTGAGAGTCAAAACCCAGACTATTGTCTTGGCAGACAGGCTTACTAACCTCTGAATGGATAAAGAATGTAAATAATGATGAACGAAAGAAAACAGAATAAGAGATAGAAAATAAGGCAGGGAGTTCATTCATTCATTCATTCATTCATTCATTCATTCATTCATTCATTCATTCATTCATTCATTCATTCATTCAGTAGCATGTCCTTTGCAGAGCCTCTCTCCAATAACAACGTTCGGGAAAATGTATCGGTCATAAGCATGATGTCCCGCTACCAATACACCCATCTGGAGATCATTTGCCACACCCTGCACTCATCTTCTCTTTGACTTTCCTCTTCCTCTCTTCCCAGGAATATTCCCCTCCATTTCTTTCCAAACTTTCATAACGTTTCAGGTGACCAAAATATTTTAATCTTCTTTGTTTTATCGTCTTTAGTAGCTAATCTTCTTCAATATTCAGATCTTGCCGTTTGTATGCATTTGTTCTTTTCTGTATCCAAGATATTCTTAGAACTCGTCAATTACATTTATATTCAAAGGCATTTATGCGTGTTCAGTTTGTTTAATAAGTGTCCAGGTCTCACAGGCGTATGTTGCAATGGGGAAGATGTGTGCTCTTAATAATCTAATTTTTGTCATTACGTTCTCCAATCCATTTCTTCTCATAACATGTCAAAACAATTTTGACTACGTCTAATTTCTCTAATCAATTTACGATTTTCATTTGTTTCCTGTAGTACTTGGCCATTGGTTTTTCTGTCTGTCCATGGTATTCTTTGCATTTTCCTCAGAAACCACATTTCTGCAGCCATCAGATGTTTTTCAGCTTGACTGCACATTGTCCAAGTTTCACATCCATACAAAAGAACAGGCTCTATGTATCCCCTCAACACTCTTTTTCTCGTTTCAATTGACATCTTTTTATTTGTGAGAATGTTTTTCATCTTGCTAAAGGCTACTTTCGCCATGGCGATTCTTGTTCTAATCTCTTCAAGGCATCTCCCATAAGATGTTATTACTATTCCGAGATAATTGTACCGATTCACTTGTTGAAGAATATTCCCATTTACTTGTATATTACATTGTGGTATCTCTTTCTTCCTAGTGACGACCATAACCTGTGTCTTCTTACAATTTAATTCCATCCCCAGCTGCTCACTGTGTATAACAACCGCGCCTACTAATTGTTGTAGATCTTGTACATTGTCTGCAATCAATACTGTATCATTTGCATATCTAATGTTATTTATGTTTCGTCCTCCAATGCTGATTCCATTTAAATCTTCCACATTTCTGAAAATATTTTCACTGTATAGGGAAAAAAGATCTGGAGACATTACACATCCCTGCCTAACACTTCTCTTAATAGGCTGATATTGTCCCACTTCATTATCAATCCTTATGGCAGCTTGTTGTTTCCAATATATGTTTTTTTATAAGTCTAATGTCTTTCCCATCAATTTGTAGATCTGCAAGCATATCTACCATGTTGACATGTCTAATTCTATCAAAAGCCTTTGTATCTTATAGATATATATAAATTAGGATCTCCGTCTGTCTGTCTGTCTGTCTGTCTGTCTGTATGTACGTATATATGTCCTTTATACGTTCGCGAACGGCCCATCCGATTGAGATGAAATTTTCTACACGCCTTCCTTTCATTCCAGCGCTACCAACTGTCGTATTTTTTTTTCTTCTTCCTCCTCCTCCCTCCTCCCATTCCCAAAATACGTACGTAAATATATGATGATGATGATGAAAGAATCCCCGAACCAAAACGCTAGGGAAAGGGAAGAAAATGACGTGACTACACAGAATCGTCACACGGCAATCATCATCATCATCAAGTGCCGTGCCGGCTGGCGTAGGCGTTCAACTCTGCTGCTGATATATATGCCTCCATGCCACGGCAATATCAATAACAATTCATCTTTTTATGTGTAAGGAAGTTATCTACAGTCGTGTAGAAGGGAAGAACAATCAATGGAAGGACCGAAATCACAGAACCTAGACGAGTATGAATTCGGAATGGCGAACTCCCTCCTCCTCTCTTCTCCTCCTGCCTCTACCTCCTCCCCTCCTCCTCCCTCTACCTCCTCCCTCTACCTCCTCCCTCCACCCTCCTCCTCTTCCTCCTCCCTCTACCTCCTCCCCCTCCTCCCTCTCCCTCCTCCCTCTTCCTTCTCCCTCTTCCTCTCCCCTCCTCCTCCCTCCTACTCCCTCCGCCTCCTCTCTCCTCCTCCCTCCTCCTCCCTCTACCTCCTCCCTCTCCCTCCTCCTTCTCCCCCACCCTTCTCCCTCCTCCTCCCTCTCCTCCTCCCTTCTCCTCCTCCCTCCTCCTCCTCTCTCCTCCTCCCTTTTCCTCCCTCCTCCCTTTTCCTCCCTCTACCTCCTCCCTCCTCCTCCCTCCTCCTCCTTCCTCCACATCCCTCTTCCTCCTCCTCCCTCCTCATCATTCCTCCTCCTCCTCCCCCTCCTCCTTCTCCCTCCTCCTTCTACCTCTTCCTCCCTCCTCCTTCTCCCTCCACCTCCTCCCTCCTCCTCCCTCTCCCTCCTCCCTCCTCCTCCTTCTCCCTCCTCCTCCCCCTCCCTCTTCCTCCTCCTCCTTCACCCTCCTACCTCCTCCTCCTCCTCCTCCCTCCTTCCTCCTCCTTCCTCCTCCCTCCTCATCCCTCTTCCTCCTCCTCCTCCCTCCTCCTCCTTCTCCCCTTTCCCCCCTCCTTCTCGTAATATCTCCTCCTCCCTCCTATTCCTCCCTACCTCCTCCTCCTCCCTCCTCCTCCTCTCTCCGCCTATCTCTTCCTCCCTCCTCGCCCTCCTCTTCCTTCCTCCTTCGCCCTCCTCCTCCCTTTTCCTCCTCCCCCTCCTACCCCTCCCTCCTCTTCCTTCCTCCTTCGCCCTCCTCCTCCCTTCTCCTCCCTTCTCCTCCTCCCCCTCCTACCCCTGCCTCCTCCCCCTCCTCCCTCTTCCTTCTTCCTCCCTCCTCCTCCCCCCTCTCCTCCTCATCCCTCCTCCTCCATTCTCCTCATCCCTCCTCCTCCCTCTACCTCCTCCCTCCTCCTCCCTTCACATTCCTCCTCCTCCCTCTTCCTCCTCCTCCCTCCTCCTCCTCCTACCTCCTCCTCCTCCCTCTACCTCCTCCCTCCTCCTCCCTTCACATTCCTCCTCCTCCCTCTTCCTCCTCCTCCCCCTCATCCTCTTCCCTCCTTCTCCTCCCTCCTCCTTCTCCTCCCTCCTCCTTCTCCCTCCTCCTTCTCCCTCTTCCTCCTCCCTCTTCCTCCCTCTTCCTTCTCCCTCCGCCTCCCACTCTCTCCTCCTCCTCCCTCCTCCTCCCTTTCCCTCCTCCTCCCTCTCCTCCTCCTCCTGCGTTATCCTCCTCCCTCCTTCTCCCTCTTCCTCCTCCCTCCTCCTTCTCCTCCCTCCTCCTTCTCCCTCTTCCTCCCTCTTCCTGCTCCCTCCGCTTCCTCCCTCCTCCTACTCTCTCCTCCTCCTCCCTCCTCCTCCCTCTCCCTCCTCCTCCCTCTCCTCCTCCCTCCTCCTCCTGCGTTCTCCTCCTCCCTCTTCCTCCTCCCTCCTCCTCCCCCTCTTCCACCACCCTACTCCTCCCTCCTCTTTCAGGTTGTATTTTCTTCCTCACTCTTTGCATTATGATTCGCCTTAAGACTGATCATCTACTGGCCACTGAATGAATAAAGATCGAAAAGCACGATAAATGAAAGAAGACAGAATGAAAGATAGAAAATAAGGGGTGATAAACATGGCGGAATCAATAAGAGCGTCTGTTCTCAAACATCCGGTGTGCTGATGCCGGGGTTGCGAGTTCAACCCCTACACCGTTCAGTTGGACCAAAATGTTGACTTCTCGTCCTTGACATGGGGACGCAAATTACAAGTATCTCAGAAGTCGAAGTCTGATGGCGAGGGACACTGGTAATGGGGACACTAATGCATACTCAAAAATCAGTCCGGTGCATTAGATGTAGCATGTCCATGGACTATGTTTGAATTCAAAGCGAGCTAGTGCAATATTTTTTAAAACAATTTAAAACAAAAACAGTGAGAAGAAGACACATAACTGCCACAGAGACATCACCCAGACCATTGCTTGACAGTCAGGCTTACTAACCACTGAATTAATAAAGAACGGTAAACGAAAGAAGACAGAATGAAAGATAGAAAAGACGGCAGAGAGTACAAGAGAAACAACTGCCACAGGGCCAAAGGAAGCTTCAGCTGTAAGAAAACAACAGTCCGGATGTTCTGTGGTTGTCTACAATCATCATCACAATCTCCAAATTCAGCTGTCCACTTGCTCACTGGACAGGGCAAGACATCACAAGTAGCAGTACTTCACACGTGTGTCCGGTCTCCGTGACCGGAAGCGGTCACTTACCGCATCCACCTTCTACATAAAAGAAAACCATCAAGAAATGGCGACCCAACCACGGGACTCATCAGTCGCCAGGCTCAAGAGCTACTCAAGAAAACGACCCGTTTGTTACTTTAGCGGCGACATTCTTTGAAGTTAATGTCCGTGCCCTTGTGACCGATCCAGCAACACAACAGTGCCTTCTGAAATTTCCACAAGGACAGCTACAAGTAGTAAACAGAACTAGGTGTACAAGATAAGAAGAAGTAAATTAATGCAGTACATTATTTGTTCGGAAACGGTTACATCTGTTGATAAGAAAACAAGATTTATGTTGAATGTTGGGAAATAAAGTGATATCAAGAAGATTTTCAGCCATCTCAATGTGGTGAGCAGCAACAACACAGGTGGCAGCTATTGATCGGAGACAGTGAAAACAATACGAGACTAAACAAAGCGGGGACAGGCAAGACCAGGTGAAATACTAATGTAAAACTACAGGACTCTTTTTACAAGCCCTGAGGCCTATATAGCCTTACCTCCCTATTTGTATAAACCAATGGGCGGACACTCGATGGGAGATATGGTCAAAATAATGCCGGCGGCCTTTTCTTTCCTGCACATTTCCTGGTTACCATTTAAGGCTGGGTCGACTCAGGAGCCTAGTTCACTTAAAAATAAAACCCCTGATTTGATAACGATTCAGTCAAAATCAATTAGCTGGGGTTCTAGTCACACAGGTCCAGCCGTTCCTTTTGAGTTCATAGGGTGTTTGAATAAGTGTGATGTATTCGCACCAAGCGTGGAGTGAACATGAAAATTAAATATAATATACTGCCCAATATCAAATATTGTATATCAGTTACTCATTATCACGCCTTTGTAGCCCTGGATTATACACAAACACAGTTACCCGCAAACCCAAACACGCATACATAATTACGCACCAGCTCGAGCACGCGCATACAAACATGCAGACACATAACACATCCCGACAAACGCCATTCCAATTCCTAACAGTCATTGTTATAGACTGGGCTTCGGAAAATAAATTACTTTTCTACCATATTTACTACAGAGAGATAGAGAGGGAGAGAGAGAGAGAGGGAGAGAGAGAGAAAATAGAGAGAGAGAGAAAAAAAGAGAGAGAAAGGGAAAGAGAAAGAATGAAAGAAAGAAAGAAAGAAAGCGAGAAGAGAGAGAGAGAGAGAGAGAGAGAGAGAGAGAGAGAGAGAGAGAGAGAGAGAGAGAGAGAGAGAGAGAGAGAGAGAGAGACAGAAATCGTTTAGCTCTTTGTGTCACAATATAATTATAATAATGTAATGTTTAGACCACATTTTGCCATATTTGTTGAGCATATAGGTATAATTTTTGTATCAAACATTTGCCATACCCATCGCGGATACAGTTAGTCTTCTAGACTATGTCTTGCGGTGTTGATAATCAGTGCAAGTATGTTCTTTATTATTCTCAGATTTGTATCAACAGTGTTTAACATTTCACATATCGTAATCATTTCTTCGTGTTTAACCTTATCAAATGCTAGTGTCTAGTCAATAAAGCACAAATACAGATCTCTGTTAATTTAAATCTTTGTTATTTGATTCATAAGTAACCAATAATACATTATTAGATTTTTTTCAATCATTCGCTGTTTTCAGGATTTGCAGTCTTTCAACGGGTGACAAATAAGTCCTTGTTATGAGTTCACAATCATCCCGAGTGACATACATTGCGTTATGTAACTCATTAGACAGGAATCTGTATAATTACAACATCAAGACTCGTAGCAGAAATCTGATGTGGACATGTGAAGTGTAGTGACCATCACACTGTGTAGCGCAAGGAGGGATAGTTGTCCAGTCTCTCTTCCTCACGTAGCGAACGACGAGAGGTGGAATCAAACCTTTGTCCGACTGCATTCAAACCATTATCAGCGTAAGATCATAACGGCTAGGACCATGCAACCGTTAAGGAACACTATTCAATAATTTCAGCCATTCACCGATCTTCATGGCTTGAATAGGCGGGATATGCACGCATTCCCATTAATAAAAAAAAATATTAAAGATTGGAGAGAAAAATAATGGAGGGGCATATGTCCGGGAAGAGAAGAAGAGGAAGGCCAAAGAGAAGATGGGTGTAGAATGTGGCGGATGATCTCCAGATGGGTGTATCTGACGCGGGACATCTTGCTTATGGCCGAGAAGTTTTACGGAAGGTTGTTATGGGAGCGATGTTATGCAAAGGACATGCTACTGACTGACTGACTAAAAAAAAAGAAATGATACTGCTGTCACGTATATTATAGTTTCAGGAGCGTGCGGGGCGATTCCTTCAAAGTTTTTCCCCAGGCGACAGGCAGCATTTACACCGATGAGATACCGCGAATAGTAGAATAAGATTTTCAATGTGCACAGCTGGTTGCTGCAGCTCTCTAGCTCATAGATATCATTTGGGGAACCCTTTGTGACCACTAAGACAGTTCATAAATAAACACAGATGTATTCTTTGGCGTTCATAGATGTAGAAGAAAGAAATAGAGATGAAAGAACTCAATAGACAACATAAAAATTGAAACTTATACTTACCGACGGGGATTTGAACGTGTCCCCTCAAAATGACGACAACGCCTCGCTGCAGGAACAAGTGTACTTCAACGCGTCCTCTCCTCTAAATGACTTTCTTCTATTTCCTTCAGTGCCAAACAATTATAATGTTTATTTATGAATCACCCGGCTCATAGATCCCAGTGTCCGACCATGACATGCAATTGTGTCAGGTTTACCTCTTCTGGGAGTCGCCGCAGGGCTGTAGCTAGCACGCTTGCCTGTCTGTGCAGTGTGCATCTGTTCGAATCCACATAAAACTGAGTTATTTTAAAATCTGACCCAGCCAAAAATGGGTACCAGGAAACGCCCTGGGAAGTGGAGATGACCGGCGAGACGCTGGCCACATCGCCCATAGAGTGCCGAAGGTCTATACACACGTAAGAGGCTACCATCATGTAGCCAATACGATCAAGGCGTGTGTACACGTGTCCTTTACTTACTAGCTGGTTGGACACTGTTGGAACACTGTGGGAACTCTATTCGAACACTCTGGGAACTCTAATGGAACAGTTTGGGAACTCTATTAGAACACTTTGGGAACTCTATTGCAACACTCTAAGAACTATATTGGAACACATTGGGAATACTGTTGGAACCCTTTGCTAACTCTAATGGAACACTTTAGGAATACTGTTGGAACAATGTGGGAACTCTACTGGAAAACTTTGGGAACTCTGTTAGAACACTTTGGGAATTCTATTGGAATACGTTGGGAATACTGTTGAAACACTTTGGGAACACTGTTGGAACACTGTGGGAACGCTATTGGAACACTCTGGAATCCCTATTGGAACACTTTGGGAACTCTACTGGAACACTTTCGGAATACTGTGGAACACTTTGGGAACACTGTCGGAACACTTTGGGAACACTATTGGAACACTCTAGGAACTATATTGAAACACTTTGTGAACTCTAGTGGAACACATTGCGAACACTGTTGGAACACTTTGGGAACTCTATTGGAACACTCTGGGAACTCTATTGGAACACTGGGAGCTCTATTTAAACCATGTTGAAACACTTTGGGAACACTTTGAGAACTCTATTGGAACACTCTGGAAACTCTATTGGAACACGTTGTGAATACTGTTGAAACACATTGCGAACACTGTTGGAACACTTTGGGAACTCTATTGGAACACTCTGGAAATTCTATTGGAACACTGGGAGCTGTATTTAAATGTTGAAACATTTTGAGAACACTGTTGGAACACTTTGGGAACTCTATTGGAACACGCTGGGAACTATTTTCAAACACTTTGGGAACTCCACTGGAACACTTTGGGAATACTGTTGGAACACTTTGGGAACACTGTTGAAACACTTTGGGGACTATATTGGAACACCTTGGAAACTATATTGGAACACTGGGAACTCTATTGGAACAATGTTGAAACACTTTGGGAACTATTGGAACACTCTGGGAATTCTAATGAAACACTTTGAGAACACAGTTGGACACTCTGGGAACTCTAATGGAACACTCTGGAAACTCTATTGGAACACTGGGAGCTCTATTTAAACAATGTTGAAACACTTTGGGAACACTGTTGGAACACTTTGGGAACTCTATTGGAACACGCTGGGAACTATTTTCAAACACTTTGGGAACTCCACTGGAACACTTTGGGAATACTGTTGGAACACTTTGGGAACACTGTTGGAACACTTTGGGAACTATATTGGAACACCTTGGAAACTATATTGGAACACTGGGAACTCTATTGGAACAATGTTGAAACACTTTGGGAACTATTGGAACACTCTGGGAATTCTAATGAAACACTTTGAGAACACAGTTGGACCACTTTGTTAACTCTATTGGGAAAAAAATGTTGAAACACTTTGGGAACTCTATTGGAACACACTGGGAACTCTATTGAAACAATGTTAAAACACTTTGGTAACACACTTTGGGAACTCTATTGGAACACTCTGGGAACTATTTTCAAACAATTTGGGAACTCTACTGGAACACTTTCGGAATACTGTTGGTACACTTCGGGAACACTGTTGGAACAAATTGGGAACTATATTGGAACACTCTGGAAACTCTATTGGAACACTGGAAACTCTATTGGAACATTGGGAACTCTATTGGAACAATGTTGGGACACTTTGGGAACTATTGGAACACTTTGGGAACTCAATTGGAACACTGGGAACTCCATTGAAACACTTTGGGAACTCTATTGTAACACACTGGGAACTCTACTGGAACACTTTGGGAACACTGTTGGAACACATTGGGAACTATATTGGAACACTCTGGAAACTCTATTGGAACACTGGGAACTCTATTGGAACACTGGGAACTCTATTGGAACAATGTTGGGACACTTTGGGAACTATTGGAACACTCTAGGAATTCTAATGAAACACTATGAGAATACAGTTGGAACACTTTGGGAACTATTGGACCACTTTGAGTACTCTATTGGAAAAAATATTGAAATACTTTGGGAACTATTGGAACACTTTGGGAACTCAATTGGAACACTTTGGGAACTCTATTGGAACAATGTTGAAACACTTTGGAAACACTGCTGGAACATTGCTAGTGTGTCGGCATCCGTGGCTGAGGTTCAGTGAACGCAATTTGTCAGCCCAGGCATGCCGGAGTTGACGTCAGTCGATGGTGATTTGCGAGCAGGTATCCTTGCGTTGATTTTCACAGTGGTATGAGCACCGGCTATTCAGAAAGCAAGAACAATCTACAGAATACAAAACTGCCTAGAATGTCGATTCTACCATTGCCTCTACCACATTCAACGTCAAGAAGAAGTTATATTAGGGTCCATCTCTGGCTCGGATTAATAATCCAGTGACTGAGTCAGCCGCAAGTAGAACTTGTCTACGGTTTTACCCTCACAAGCTTATTACTTTGAAGGTGACTGTAGTCCATACACGGCAATAGTGATGTAACTGACTAGAGAATCAGAAAAGCCATGCAGCTAACTTGTCCATCAATCAATCAGTCTGTTGCCGTCTCCACAATAAAGGTTGGCTGCAATGGACCTCCAACATTGTCTGTCTCTCGCCTTGTCAGGATGATGTTCGTTCATCTCTTGGTGTTATCTTTCCACTTGTATCGTTGTCTACCTCTTGCTTGCTTGCCCCCAATCTTGCCCTGCAGTATGGCTCTTATAAGAGCATAGCCAACTTTTACAATAGTGTTATTGTAGTCCCAACAATGACATTAGTATCCTCAAGATCTGTCCCCGATCTCCCATGTGAGCATATCTCACAGAGAATTAAACTAAGAGAGGAAAGACGCTGCCCACTGCACCCCCAAATGCCGTTTATTGGTTGATGTGGAGTTCTATTATATAACAGACGTATTGCGATACGGCTACTGGATTGCCTTGACATGTATGCAATCATGATTATTGCCCTTGTGCGTGATACAGAGCTAGCGATTGAGCTCCCCTGACCTTATATCTCTGTTATTGGGAAGTTTCGCCTCAATTCTCGCCTGCCTACGCCTCCTTTTACGCCAAAATCTTCCTATAAATTCACGTGCCATCGCCTGTAAAGCGAAAAGCTTCCGAACATTTTAAAATGAGCTGTATTTTACCCATTAATAACCACAATTTGCTGGAGTTTTACAGTAAGCAAATGTGGGTATTATCACGGGCTGAAGTTACAGTTGCGAAGACCACGATGCTCCCCACACTCGGTCCACTCACGCAATCGTATAAATAACATCAGTTCGCATTGCCTGGGACTCCATGGGCAACACGACCTGCCAGCACGTTTTCCCTTAATTACAGGCATTTAATCTCGGTGGGCGATCCCACTGCACCAGACCTCGCGCACGAAGTGGGTTCTTTGAGGACCTTTATCATTATCACATAATCCCGGGGCACGAGGGCTCCCTCAACTGCCATCCCGCTGGTCGTTGGTCACTTTCAAGGGTGGTTGTTTGCAAAGGAGCCGATCATTTGATAGCTGACGGCCTGATATATTCAAGTATTTCGAGCCAGGAATCGGGGACTAGATCAAACGGTTACGTGGTGATATCTCCAGCTGACAACGTCTTGTTAATGTTACTGTCTATTCTTCAGTAGCAGTGTCTTAGGGCGATTGCTAGATTTACGAAACACGTTAAAAGCACTGTTAGCGCATGCGAGCCACAGCAGATTGACAGTAACCAGACAAGTGATAGTCGTTAAGACTGGCAGTCTGAGTCCCAGAAGAGCAGATTATTATGGACTAACGCAGGGGTGGGCAAACTACGGCCCGCGGGCCGCATGCGGCCCGGCAACTGATTATTATGCGGCCCGCGAAGGCATTTAGAAATAAAAATTGTTATTTCGTTTTTAAGTTATTTTGTTGTATTTGACAGAATTTCGTGTATCGTTATGATTGTTTTAACATTTTTGATAACATTTTTTTTTCTAATTATCTATTTTTGGAAACAGTCCTTGACCCTCGTAATGTAATACTTCTTCTTCTTCTTTCGTTCGCCTTAAATATCTCTACAACTGGAACGTTGCCTCTTGTATGAATTTAACTCTCCATTTAACTCTCCCTTTTTTTCGGGGGGCTGCGTGGTCTCGAGGTATGGTGTCCTCCTCGAGTGCTGGAAGTCCCGGATTCAAGCCACGTTGATGACCGGGATTTATTCACGTGGACTTCTAGTAATAAAATTTCCCCTCGTCTCTGGGTAGTGAGATCGGACACCCGTGTGTATCGTTGCACACGTAAAAAAAAACCTTGGCAGTTGGAAATCGAAAAAGAGTAACCTAACGGCGCTGCCCGAGCAAATTTTCGAGTTAAAAATCTACCCAAAGTATTTTCAGGATCCTCGCCGGTGCTGCGGAGTTCGTGCACTTAGCTGAGTTTCTCCAGACAAAGATTTGAGTTAGGAGGAGATCGGAGCACTTATGGGTTGTGTGGTGAAACGCCAATGGCTCATGTCCTCATGCCTTCTTTTATTTTGGGTAAACAGGGGGAAACAGCTTTCGGAAGCTCTCAGTTCTCTTGTTCGCTCAATCTCTATGAAAGATAGTTCTTTGGGTTACCTTCATAACACAATCTTTACATGGAGCGAGTAGATATAGGTCTTTTCTTTCGGGTAGACCCGATGGAGCGCCTTGCGCCAAATGCGCACTGGTGCGGCTTCTGGAGAATTCATGTCCGTTTCTACTGATCGCTACCCACTGCCTAATGTCAAGAGTTCAAGTTAAAGATTGAGACATTTTAAAAGGCAGAATACTGATGGGCTACGAAAGGTAATCTTAGGTTGTAATTAGTTTTGCACTTATAAATCTCTATTGTCTTAACGACTGAGATGATATGGCGAAACAGCAGTCTTGCCATATTGGGAGGGGGTGACCGTTAGCCAATCTGGCTGAGCTCCTTAATCTTGGAATGGCAAGGGAACAAATCTGAACAATAAATATTTCCCAAATGATATCGCTTGTTCTTGGCAGCCGATAGACGAGTGCTATCTTTCTTCCTACGGCTTACCTCTACTTAGTAGCTTCTCTCATTTAAATATAAACACATTTGATAGCTACGGTGTGCCGGAAGGAGGGAAGGGCTCCTTGGGGATGGGGTCCACCAATCTATGATCTATCTTCTTGAGCCGGAAGAGGCTACCCACGGTGCTATCTCTTTCGTCTTTTAGTCGAGAGGATGATGTCGGGAATATAAATAAACTTCTTTATCTCATTGAGAGAACATGCATTCCTCTGAATCTACGTGTTATGTGAGGCACTGCCGGTACATTGCGGCGACAGCTCAGACAAGAGCAGCGGCCGGAAGGGGTAGTATCTTCTTTCCTATTCTTGCTGGAAATGGGGAACTACACTGCGTGCCATACAACCCCACTACTATAATATTAGTTAAAGGGGAGAAACACACAGATTACTAGGCACACCACACCACAAGATATTTGTCGTGAGAAGGGCATGGTTTGCAAGGGAGAGAGAGACTGGGAAACGAATGTGCCCAATAATAATAAAGGCAGGGTATGAGTGTGAAGAGTGAGTCTTGTATGCAACAGGGTGCATAGGGTAGCCGACAGGACGTCTACAAGTTGGAGGTCTGCTCAAGCCAGGACGTAGCCAATCCAGGGGCTACCTGACATGTCAGACTCATTCAAGCAAGCCACTTATCTACTTATCTTGGTAAGCCAAAAGGTATAACTAATGTATTAACTGAGGCCAATTGGACCTCAGGATTGTGGGGCATGAGTCAGCTTGGTCCCTCACTAGTCTTTCTCATCTACAGGGTCCTTCTTTTGAAGTCTTCTCATCGACTTAAGGTCGAGTGTAAACCGGAAAGTGTGTTGAAAGACTTGACAGGGCTTCTATGCCCAAACTTATAAGTACCTGATGAAGCCAGGGCAAGTCAGTGGACATACCAGGTATAATGTTTTTTTCTAATATAAATGGAGAGGCGTTACAAAAATGTAATGAGTGACACAACAGCCAACTCAAGTCTTCTCATTGACTTAAGGTCGAGCGTTTGCTGATGAGGCGGTTTGGACCTACGCCAATTCCCATCCTTGTCCGGGACAGCGAAAGACTCTGATTCATTCCCTATACCAAATCTGGTTTCATAACTTTGGTTCCCAACCTCAATTGTGCCCAGTGATCCCATGGCACTTTCCCAGACCAGATTACTGACTATATCGTGGTGACCTAGGGAACTTGGAAGCTGTTGTTCGAACAACCGACGCTGGATAGAGAGACTGGAACCTTTGCCCGGTGAGGCAGTTGTGAAATGACTGGACAATTTCAAGATCTGTGCTATATGATGTTCAGAGTTTTCTGGATTCATTTCTGGACTAGAGTTATCACATCAGTTTTGTTTTCTGGACTTGTATAGGTTTATCTGTCTTGGTGTTCTTCTGTGTTGTCTTTATTACGGTATTAAATTCAAGTTATAGTGACTGAGACGATCGTCATGTTACGTGTGTGTCAGCCAGAAATACACTGCAGTAAATAACCCTGAGGTCGAAAGAGAGTGTGACAGTAAGTCCGGGGAACGGATGAGGGTTGGCAACAAAGATATATTCCCAGCCAGGGCAAAAGAATAAGTTTGAAATATTGTGACGGGACATTATGGGACCCTCCCCATAGCTTGTTACAATTTCTGGGGGCACGTCCCGGGATATTTGAAATCCTGGTGGAGTTCTGGCTGATATAGTGATAGGGGACAGATATCCTTGTCTACTATCAATAGGTTCTGCCTACCGTGCCTGGCTATTGTCTGTACTCTGCCTGACACAGACTGACCGACATGTGACGTGTTATGGTCGTATAAAATATCCAATTGTTATTTGAGAGATACATTTTGATATAGAATTGTATACATTTACCCGCTGAGTTTAAGATGGCATCAGCGAAATTTAATGTTGCAGAAGTACAGGCTAAAGGGCGAGAGATGGGCTACGATGGTGTAGAGTTACAAAAATATGTTCAGGAAGTTGAAAGAGACTTCAGACAGGCAGAGCGTAAAGCTAGGAAATTTGAGGTCGAGCGTGAAGCTAAGAAAATTGAAGCTGAGCGCGAAGCTAAGAAAATGGAAGCTGAGCAGGCCGTCAGAGACCATGAGTTCCGCATGAAGGAGTTGGAGCTTGGAGCTAAATCTGCCAAGGAAAGCGAGGGTGCAGTGGGAGGCACCGTTCTACCCGACTCAACAACTTCTGGTGGCGGTCCATACCAGGCAATGAAGTTCCCTTTGCTCCCGTTCGATGAACACAAAGATAAGATCGACCAGTATCTTAAAAGATTCCAGTCGATGGCTTTGGCTATGGGACTGGAACGTGGGAAATGGAACTTGAAACTCTCACAGGGCCTGAGAGGGACAGCGTACGAGGTATACTCAAGGTTGCCACCTGGTATGGAGAATGACTATGAAGCCCTGGAGAAAGCATTATTGAAAAGGTTCCAGATGACAGCTCATACTTATCGACAGCAGTTCAGAAAGTCGAAGAGAGAACCAGGGGAGATGTTCGCAGCCTACAGTGTTAGACTGAAGTCTTACCTTTTGAAGTGGATGTCATTAGCTGGATTTGCTAACGACTATGAAAGTTTAGAAGAATTAGTGGTCGTGGACCAAATGAAGAGGATGATGCCAAGGCCATTGCAAACCTTCTTGCTAGAAAATGGGGCAGAGAAGTTAGACTTGGTAAATACATTAGCGGAAAGGTATGTGCTAGCTCATGGAGATAATGGGGAACTGTCACAACCCAATCCCCGATCACCAGACACTTGGTCTGGAAAGAAGAAGAACCCTAAAACAACCCACACTAAAAAGGAGGATCCTTTCGATAAAGTTCCAATTAAGAAACCCTCTGGTAAGAGTCCACCTGGATCTCCTAAAAGAAAGTGGAGTGAAAAGTGGTGCGCCTATTGCAAATCTCCCACACACAATACGGCTGATTGCCGGCGTACACAGAAAGACTCTCACTATGCTGCTTGTCTTGTAGAAACCGGGGAAGGGTCTCACAAGGAGGTAGAAGGGAGGGGTCTTGGGAACAAAGATTCAGAAAAACCACCAGTAGTAGAGACGATACTTGTGAACGGACAACCAGTTGAGTGTCTCTATGACACAGGTCTGCAGTTTGAGGCTGTAATTTCATCACACTTAGTGAGCCCAGAGCAGCTAACCGGGGAATCTATTGAGATTCAAACGGCGACAAAGAGTGCGGTAGCGATGTCTCTTCCAATTGCGAAGGTGGATATCAATTCAAAATATGTTACCGGCACTATACAGGCAGCCGTTCTGCTCGATCCTATCTTCCCAATGATCTTGGGTTGTCGCTACGTCTTTCTAGGGATTCCAACCGAACCCATGTACGTAGGGGCGATGCAAACCAGATCTCAATCGGAGGATGAGCAGACGCCGGCCTTGATCGTGAATCCCTTGCCTGGGGAGTTACGAGCTGCTCAAAGCCAGGATGCTACTTTGCAACCTTGCTTCAACCAGTTGCCAAAAAGTTCTGACCCACCAAGACGGGGTCAGTATTATATGAAGAATCGGGTACTGTACCGGAGAGCCGGAGTGGAGGAACGCCAGCATGGACAGCTGGTAGTTCCTAAGGTTTATCGGGAACAGCTTCTTCATATGGGACACACCATTTCTTTCAGTGGATATATGGGTGTCGGGGCAACACTACAGCGCATTTCCTGCCATTACTACTGGCCAAGGATGACTGGAGACGTGCGTAGGTACGTCAAGTCGTGCCCAGAGTGCCAGCGCGTGGCACCAAAACACTGGACGGCTCCGGTAGTCTTGGGTGACATGCCCATTATGAACTCTCCTTTCGAGAGAGTTGCCATCGATCTTGTTGGTCCTCTTCCTCGGACTAGGAAGAGGAATAAGTACATTCTCAAGATGGTGGATTGCTGTTCCATGTGGGGTGAGGCGATACCTTTGGCCACAATCGACTCTAAGCGAGTGGCTGATGCACTGATGGAGACCTTTACTGGGTTGGGATTTCCCAACCAGATCCTAACGGACAATGGGTCTCAGTTCTGTGGTAAGCTGATGGAAGAAGCCTTTCGTATCTTCCAGACCAACCATATTCACACAAGCCCGTACCACCCTCAGTCTAATGGGCAAGTAGAGAGGTTTAATGGTACCTTGATGACCATGCTTCGGAAGCTGGCTCAAGAGAAACCAGACAGATGGGATGAGTATATCTCAGCCGCCTTGTTCGCCTATCGGGAGGTTCCCCATGGGTCGACCGGGTTGCCACCAGCCACTCTACTATTTGGGAGGCCTATCAAGGGTCCCTTAGAAGCCCTATTGAGATGTTGGACAGAGAAAGAAATTTCCGAAGAAGTTGTATCCTCATATAAATACGTCGAAGAGTTAAAGAAGAAGCTCCAGACGGGCTGGGCTTTGGCAGCTCAGAATCTAAGGGCAGCCAGAAAGAGACACGCGGCCTACTACAATAGAAGGACAAAAGATAGCTCTCTTAAAGTGGGGGATCGGGTTCTGTTGTTACTTCCAGTTGGTTCCAATAAACTCGAGATTGGTTGGCAGGGGCCTTTCCCGGTGGAAAGGGTTGTGTCCCGAACCAACTATGCCATCCGGATCATGGGGAAATCCAAAATCTTCCACATTAACCTCCTCAAAAAGTATGAAGAACGATCTGATGGTACTTCTCTCCCACTTATGACTATGGCGGTCGCGATGGAAACTGAATCGGGCGAAGACACGGATAGGGAGTATCCTTTACACTCTGGGGAAACCTATAGGGATGTACATATTAATCCTGATTTGTCGGCTGATGAAACAGACCGAGTCATCCGTTTGTTGGAGTCCCATCAGCAGATTCTTACCGATCGGCCAGGGCGAACAGGGTTAGTCGAGTTTGATATGACTCTGACTACCCAAGACCCCGTTCGCCAAAAAATATATCCAGTGCCCTTTTCGAAAGAGAAGGCCCTGGAAGCTGAAATCCAGAAGCTTCTGGATGATGACATCATCACTCCTTCGACTTCTCCTTATAATGCCGGGGTTGTCTTGTTGAGGAAGCCCAGTGGGGAGCACCGCCTATGTATTGATTACAGGCATTTAAACAGATGTACGACATTCCATGTTGAACCGTTACCGAACACAAATCAACTGTTTGCCAGACTAAATAAGGCAAAGTACTTTTCGAAAATTGATCTAAGCAGGGGATATTATCAGATCCCTGTGAAACCCGAGGTTCGCCCCTTGCTCGCCTTCAGTACTCCGAGCGGGCATTACGAATTCAAGGTGATGCCATTTGGGCTGAGCAATGCGCCCAGTGTGTTCACCCGCATGATGAGAATGTTATTAGAGCCTTTAAAGGATCCCTCTGTGGTTTCGTTTATGGATGATATTCTCATCGCGTCTGACAATCTGAGTGATCACCTGAAGTCCTTGGGACAGATCTTCAAAAGGTTAAAAGAGGAAGGGTTAACCGCCCGTCCAGCCAAATGCATGATTGGCTATCAATCCTTGGAATTTCTGGGACATACTATTACCCCAGGGGGACTGGTACCGGAAGAAAAGAATATTGAGAAGGTCCGTCTCGCACCCCGTCCTAAATCCAAAAGAAATGTTAGGTCTTTCTTGTCTCTGTGTGGGTTTTACCAGAAATTTATTCCGAAGTTCAACGAAATTGCGGCGCCGTTAACCGAGACCCTGAAGAAAGGATCGCCAGATCTTATAATCTGGACCTCGAGCTGTGAAGAAGCTTATGGGAGGCTGAAACAGGCTTTGGTGGATAGGCCAGTCCTGCAACTCCCAAATTTGGAGAAAACGTTTGTTCTAAGAACCGACTCGAGTAACATAGGGATTGGGGCAACTTTGTTGCAGGAAGGGCGAGATGATGCTTCGGTGCTATGTCCGGTGGCGTATGCAAGTAGAAAACTGTTACCCGCCGAACGGAATTACTCCACAGTCGAACGGGAATGTCTGGCTCTAGTGTGGGCGGTACAGAAATTTCAACCTTATCTGTATGGAGTACCGTTCAAAGTGCAGTCCGACCATCAACCTCTGACCTTTTTGGCAACTTCTAAGAAACTGAACGCGAGGTTAATGAGATGGTCATTGCTCCTACAACCGTATCAGTTCACGGTCGAATACATCCTCGGAAGGGAGAATGTGGGAGCGGATTTCCTATCACGGCATCCTATGGGTGAATGTGAGGGTGGCGCCATTCGAACAGAACCTCTGGCAGTAGAAAGTTCGTAGGGTTCGACTTTCTTAAGATGGGGCCTATGTGGTGAAACGCCAATGGCTCATGTCCTCATGCCTTCTTTTATTTTGGGTAAACAGGGGGAAACAGCTTTCGGAAGCTCTCAGTTCTCTTGTTCGCTCAATCTCTATGAAAGATAGTTCTTTGGGTTACCTTCATAACACAATCTTTACATGGAGCGAGTAGATATAGGTCTTTTCTTTCGGGTAGACCCGATGGAGCGCCTTGCGCCAAATGCGCACTGGTGCGGCTTCTGGAGAATTCATGTCCGTTTCTACTGATCGCTACCCACTGCCTAATGTCAAGAGTTCAAGTTAAAGATTGAGACATTTTAAAAGGCAGAATACTGATGGGCTATGAAAGGTAATCTTAGGTTGTAATTAGTTTTGCACTTATAAATCTCTATTGTCTTAACGACTGAGATGATATGGCGAAACAGCAGTCTTGCCATATTTGGAGGGGGTGACCGTTAGCCAATCTGTCTAAGCTTCTTAATCTTGGAATGGCAAGGGAACAAATCTGAACAATAAATATTTCCCAAATGATATCGCTTGTTCTTGGCAGCCGATAGACGAGTGCTATCTTTCTTCCTACGGCTTACCTCTACTTAGTAGCTTCTCTCATTTAAATATAAACACATTTGATAGCTACGGTGTGACGGAAGGAGGGAAGAGCTCCTTGGGGATGGGGTCCACCAATCTATGATCTATCTTCTTGAGCCGGAAGAGGCTACCCACGGTGCTATCTCTTTCGTCTTTTAGTCGAGAGGATGATGTCGGGAATATAAATAAACTTCTTTATCTCATTGAGAGAACATGCATTCCTCTGAATCTACGTGTTATGTGAGGCACTGCCGGTACATTGCGGCGACAGCTCAGACAAGAGCAGCGGCCGGAAGGGGTAGTATCTTCTTTCCTATTCTTGCTGGGAATGGGGAACTACACTGCGTGCCATACAACCCCACTACTATAATATTAGTTAAAGGGGAGAAACACACAGATTACTAGGCACACCACATCACAAGATATTTGTCGTGAGAATGGCATGGTTTGCAAGGGAGAGAGAGACTGGGAAACGAATGTGCCCAATAATAATAAAGGCAGGGTATGAGTGTGGAGAGTGAGTCTTGTATGCAACAGGGTGCATAGGGTAGCCGACAGGACGTCTACAAGTTGGAGGTCTGCTCAAGCCAGGACGTAGCCAATCCAGGGGCTACCTGACATGTCAGACTCACTCAAGCAAGCCACTTATCTACTTATCTTGGTAAGCCAAAAAGGTATAACTAATGTATTAACTGAGGCCAATTGGACCTCAGGATTGTGGGGCATGAGTCAGCTTGGTCCCTCACTAGTCTTTCTCATCTACAGGGTCCTTCTTTTGAAGTCTTCTCATCGACTTAAGGTCGAGTGTAAACCGGAAAGTGTATTGAAAGACTTGACAGGGCTTCTATGCCCAAACTTATAAGTACCTGATGAAGCCAGGGCAAGTCAGTGGACATACCAGGTATAATGTTTTTTTCTAATATAAATGGAGAGGCGTTACAAAAATGTAATGAGTGACACAACAGCCAACTCAAGTCTTCTCATTGACTTAAGGTCGAGCGTTTGTGGATGAGGCGGTTTGGACCTACGCCAATTCCCATCCTTGTCCGGGACAGCGAAAGACTCTGATTCATTCCCTATACCCAATCTGGTATCATGACTTTGGTTCCCAACCTCAATTGTGCCCAGTGATCCCATGGCACTTTCCCAGACCAGATTACTGACTATATCGTGGTGACCTAGGAAACTTGGAAGCTGTTGTTCGAACAACCGACGCTGGATAGAGAGACTGGAACCTTTGCCCGGTGAGGCAGTTGTGAAATGACTGGACAATTTCAAGATCTGTGCTATATGATGTTCAGAGTTTTCTGGATTCATTTCTGGACTAGAGTTATCACATCAGTTTTGTTTTCTGGACTTGTATAGGTTTATCTGTCTTGGTGTTCTTCTGTGTTGTCTTTATTACGGTATTAAATTCAAGTTATAGTGACTGAGACGATCGTCATGTTACGTGTGTGTCAGCCAGAAATACACTGCAGGAAATAACCCTGAGGTCGAAAGAGAGTGTGACAGTAAGTCCGGGGAACGGATGAGGGTTGGCAACAAAGACCTATTCCCAGCCAGGGCAAAAGAATAAGTTTGAAATATTGTGACGGGACATTATGGGACCCTCCCCATAGCTTGTTACAGGTTGCACCTGTGTGCCGTGATGTTGATCCATCGACTAAACTAAATTAAACTAACTCCTTTTTAGTTCACTCAGCAGTCCATAGAGTTTATCTTCCGCTGTCGTCTCTCTAGGCCAGAAGGTTTGCCTAGACATGTTGTAATTTGGGCAGTCTTTGAGTATGTGCTCTGCTGTCTGCCTCGCCAATCCACATGTGCATTGCTGATTCACGCATCTTGAATCTTGTATACATGTGGTTGCGTAATCTATTGTGTCCTGGTCTGAGGTGCAGAATAATGACTTGTTCTGGTCTGTCCATAACGTGCTAGAGGCCTTGAGCAGGTTTTGGTGGCCTTCTGACTGATTTGATCATTATTTTCTGTTGGCGGTATGTAACGGGCACATCAGGTTATTCTTCTTTGGCTTCTTCCTTAGCCAATCGATAAGTTCTGTCGTTTTCGGGTACTCCACATTATGATTTTAACCACTGTATGGTAACCTTATGCTGATTGCTAAGTTAAGAAAGTAGTGTCCATAGTACTGGCAATTTCCCAGATATCACGTCATTTTCGTTTGAGGTGAGTTTCTTGCAAGCAATATACGCTTACCTTTTATTGGTCCAAGATGTTATTAAGTTCTATTATTTTTTCTGACTCCCTCCTCATTCCAGGGCATTAGTTTTAGTCTTTGTTTGGTATGGCCAAACGCTCTATTCTCAGGTCCCCTGGCTCCACAGGACATCTAAGAAAGACCTCCAGTAGCTGGGTTTGGACCCTTTCGATACATAGGGCCCGGCACTGCACCTGCCTGTGGGTCCAAAGCAGGGCGAGCACCATAACATTTAGCAGTAGTCGACATATTTCATTATGCGTGATTGTGTGGCATCCTGATTTCTGTGATGCGCCTCGTGTCTGGTTGCCTCCGTCTTCAGCACCTTTCCTTTGCTAGAGCAGACTGTGGTCTTACTCGAGCTTAGGTGTGTAGGCACGCACACACATGTCTGAGCATGCATGTGTGTGCATACACATCTAGATCGTTCTGGTTATTTCTCAAAGCTCGTGACTCGCCGCCGCACCTTCTCCTGTTAGTTAAAACAGGTCCGCCACGAGAAGGCCAGGGGTGGACTTTTGCTGTATAGGCGATGAATGCACGAGCCATTGGGGTATTTATGCAATGTTGGGCGCACACCCCCCCCCCCCCCCCCCCACCCCGGCTACATGCAGCAACATTTGGAACCATGTATTGCTGAAATGGTAATTTATAAATTTTCATATAGAGAAATATTTATCGACATGTAAAAATTTAATAAGGATGATTTTATTGAAAAACAGATGTTTCTCCGGTGAATAAAATGATGTATTTTGCAAGTAAATATTAAATTTAAAAGAATTTTGCTGTTATAAATTATTTCCACATTTACAATGTTCAAATTAATTAATTTGTTGTAGTAGTCTTGATATATTTCTGAAATTTATTCTGAGCTTACTACTTGTTTTCCGAATATTTTATTTTCACACACAGCCAGAAGTACGTTTTGTTTTATTTTCGTTCTAAAGTTTTGTACAATTCTAACTGTTTGAATTTTATTAAAACAATGAGTGTCAATAACAAACGCAAGATTGAAGATGCATGCTGTGTTTTTAATGATGAATGGACAACTAAGTACTGGTTTATAAAACTTGGTTGCAAATCAGTTTGCTTGTTGTGTCGTGAATCAGTGGCTGTCTTCAAGAAGTACAATTTTGAAAGACATTATCAAACAAAACATTCCGATTTCGGATACAATTTAACAACCGAAGGGAGGGAAAGGAAATGCCTGGAGTTGGTGAAAAATTTGGAGAAACAGAAATCTGTTTTCACTAAAAGTCTTAAATTAAAGATGCTGCAACAGAAGCTAGTCTTGTGCTGTCAAACATAATTTTAAAACAGAACAAGCCATTTTCTGATAACGAGTTCATAAAGGAATGTCTGCTAGATGCAGCAAACATTATGTGTCAAGAAAAAACAATCAGATTTGACAACATTACTTTAACACAATGCACATGTGGATTGGCGTCGCAGACAGCAGAGCACATACTCAAAAACACAATCACAGGCCATAATATATTCAATTCTGTTACTAACTGTATTGAAAAAAACTTTGTTGGTTTGGAACAAAATGGCAAGTGTTACAACTAACGGAGCTCGTGCTTTGACTGGAAAAAATGTAGGCCTAGTAAAGTTGATAAGTGATAAGATTAAAGCAGAATATTCAGACCACACATTATTATTACTTCACTGTGTGATTCATCAAGAAAGTCTTTATAAACACTTTTGAATATCAAGCATGTTATTGACCCAGTTGTCAGTGTCATCAGCCTCATCAGATCAAGAGGACTTAATCACAGACAGTTCAAGGCACTACTTGATTATTTGGAAACTGAACATTCCGATGTCCTGTACCACACAAGTGTTCGATGGCTGAGTCTCGGCAAGGTGTTGAGGCGAGTGTGGGAACTCAGAGAAGAAATAGTGAAGTTCCTAGAGATGAAGGGCATTGAATGTGACTTTGATACTGACATTGTCAATAAAGAGTGGAAGTTAGACTTTATGTTTGCCATTTAAATTATGGAAAAGTTAAATGAACTGAATGTCAAACTTCAGGGCAATGGTGTGTTTGCACATGCATTATATATACATGTAAAATCATTTCAGGCAAAACTCTCACTGTTCTCCAGACAAGCAAGTGAAAAAAGATTTTGTCACTTGCCTTTGCTGAAACAAGAAACCATTTCTGGTGAAATGATTGAAAAGTACAAAGCCCAATTAGATGCATTGATTGAAGAATCTGGATGGAGATTCCAAGATTTCAGGAACTTAGAGCCACAGTTCAATATTCTCAGTTCCCCTTTTAGTGTAGAAACGGATACAGCCACAGAGGACATACAGTTGGAGCTGCTTGACTTGCGAGAAGATCATTACCTGAAAGAGAAATTCAAGTCAGATGGTATGCTGGATTTCTATGGATCTTTATCACAAGAATCATTTCCCAACTTTAAAAACTTTGCAGCTAAACTTTTGTTGTAATATCTTGTTAACAAATTAGTAAAAGTGTTTGTCCATATTGTTAAATATAATGTATAAGTGTGTTAGTAAAATAAAATTGCAATAATTAGTTAAATGCTTAATAACCTATAAATAATTAACAGTTACTTATTGTGATAGGTTGCTGTAAACAAAATGGACATTATATATATGTATGTATCAATCCTTATGTCTATATATCTATCTATTAAACACTGAACATGTAAAACTATCCCAAACCAATACCTTAAATTTTACGCCCAGGTTCCATTCAAACGCAGCTATGATTAACTCTGCCTCGGAATCCGTTAGTCCATGGGTTGGAAAATGTGTGTGTGTGCGGAGGGCCGCATTGACAAATGTAAAGCTATTGGGGGGGGGCGCATACACGCACGTACACACACACACACACACACACACACACACACACACACACACACACACACACACGCGCGCGCACATACAGATATATACATCTGCACGTCATGCTAAGATGACGTCAGACCGCGCGTGCTACTGCGCACTGTTGTCAACGCGCGGCCGCGAGGCAGGGATCCATTTTAACCAGTGAATTCGCCTTACAAAGTTATCAAAAAATAATCGACCTCGGCTTGCGATCTTAATGATGTTATTTTGGAATGTCCCCGCCGACTTAAATAGTCGAAAATTTCACAGTATGCATAAAAATGGATGCTCAATTGAATTATTCATGCAAGATCAATTCGCTACGTCTACGTATAACGAAATTTACGAGTCAACTTACGTCTTAAAAAGACAGGCTCTTTATCTCGGTAAGAAGAAAAATTTGAGAAGCCAAGATGTATAGATGCGTAGACAATGGAAGAAACTACAATTCTCGGTAATCGGTTTCTGCTTTAATGCGATCTTGAGATAATCGCGGAATTTAACATCATGCGTTCGATTACCGCTCAATATCGGAGACACAAAAACAAATAACCGAACGTTACCACATAAAATAAATTTGGTAACATACGGTAAACATGAACCGCAGATTACTACTGCTACTACTATTACTGCTGCTGTTACTACTACTACTACTATTACTGCTGCTGTTACTACTACTACTACTACTACTACTACTACTACTACTACTACTACTACTACTACTACTACTACTACTACTACTACTACTACTACTACTACTACTACTACTACTACTACTACTACTACTACTACTACTACTACTGCTACTACTAGTAAGTACTGCTACTACAACAACAACAACAACAACTACTACTACTACTACTACTACTACTACTACTACTACTACTACTACTATTACTACTACTACCACCACTACTACTACCACCACCACCACCACTACTACTACTACTAGGTGCTGCTACTACTACTAAGTGCTACTACTATTACTACTGCTACTACTATTGCTATTATTTCTGCTGCTACTACTACTAAGACTACTACTACTGCCACTACTACTATTTCTACTACTACTACTACTACTACTACTACTACTACTACTACTACTACTACTACTACTACTACTACTACTACTACTACTATTAAGTGCTACTACTAGTAAATTTAATGAATTGATTCTATATAGGAGCTAGCCTTCCCTATTACAAGTGTCCTCCACCATCAAGCGAACCCACTCCGACTTCAGATGCACTTGCAATTTACGTTCCATAAAAAGAACAGTAAGTCAAAATTTAAGTTCAACAGTTCGTGGATTGGATTTAACATACTAAGTCGCTGTCATCTGAGAGTGTTATTTCTGCTGGTCGTTGGTCACTTCAAAGGCTGTGGCTTTTAATGGAGCCGATCTCTTGGTACTTGGCGGCTGGATATACACAAGTACTTCGAGCCAGGAAGTGGAGACTAGATCAAACGGTTACGTGGTGGTATCCCCAGCTGACAACCTCTCGTTAATGTTACTGTCTATTCTTCTTAAACTTCCGGCGTGCTGATGCCTAGGTAACGAGTTCAACAACTACATCGGCCAGTTTGACTAAAATGTTGACTTCTTGTCCTTGACTTAGGGACGTAAATTACAAATACCTCAGAAGTCGGAGTGGATTCGATTGCTGTGGGGTGGGGGTACACTATTAATAGGTGCAGTCCCGTGCACTAGAAATAGTAGCATGTGCATGGGCTATCCTTAAGTTCAAACCAAGTGAACGCAAAAATTAAAAACAAGTAACCAGGCATGTGATAGTTGTTAAGACAGGTTGTATGGGTGTCATCGTCTTGCTCCTATCTAGGTAACTGAGCTCGGGTTCACACAGGCAACAATAACTTCGTTCGCTATGATATAGAACATTTATTGTATTGCATTGGCGCAGTGGGTTAACAGCCCGCGCTATATTACATATCACAGATAGTTAACATCAAACACATAGTTATCATACAACAATCTAGCAAACTATCTAGCCTATGTATATATATATCTATGAATATCTATTGAGTCCCTCTCAGGCAGGCCTTGTTGCCTCTCTCAAGTCCGTCTGTCCTCTGCCGGTCTCCACGTGTCCCAATCCGACACGGGCGGTAGCTCTGTCCGAGTTCCTCGTGGACCCCGCAATAGGCGGGCCACGTCAGTGTCCACGGAACCATGGACTCGATGACCAGTCTTTCGAGAAGGCTCTAGATTACTCGGGCCCTGAGCGACTCGCTTCTATCCCTTGGGCTGGAGTTGCTGCCCTCTAATAATATATCTAAAGGTGAGGCGGTGACAGGATTCCCCCCTCCCCCCTGATATGATTTGTTCTTGGGTAATTAGATCTGTTCTAATTCTGTCACCGAATCACATAAAGTTGGTGTTTGTAGTTTGGTGGACAGTAACCTGGTAACCTACATACTGGCACTAAAACTCATGTATTCTCCCATACCACACTTCTCTGATTTGGTGAAGAGATCACTCTGTCTCTCGTGTCCTTAAAAATGCTTATCTGACCGAAGTTACGTGACGTTTTAGTAGTTGTATTTACAACCCGCCCTTCTCATAGTACCCCACTGGTACCAAGACAATTAACCTCTGTATTAAAGAGGGTTAACAAGACCGAAGTCCTGGCTAAATAAGTACACCTTCAAATCTTGATCTGTGTGTGCATTTCAATACACTTTTACTCTCGTATGTTGTATAATGCTAAATATGTAGTTACCTTGTTATTTTATCCCCCTCAGACTACATGTATCCCTGTTGGCTTGTTAGTGTGTTGACTAATAAGTTGCTGTTTCTAATAAAGTGACTGTATTTTAAATTGATAGTGTTGAGTTTTAAGGTTTGTGTGTGCTGAATGTGTGGCGTATTTCCAAGCGTCACGAGTTGGGATAACCTCAATCATGAATTACTCCACTGTGTGCAATACATGATCAGGCATTCCAAGTAGTGGTGCTTAGATGTATCCTAACTGCTAAACTAAGTATATTACACTAACTACTAAATTAAACTCACTATTAAACTAAGTACTACACATGTATTAACAAATTAGACAAGTCATGCAATTTTACATGAAAGACGCAGACAAATTAAAATAAATACGTTTTGCGTACAATTTGTCCGCCAAGTGTATCGTTCTCTCATTTAATCCATTCACGCAGTCATTTACTCACCTTTCATTCACAATAGTATTTGGTTAAAATATATAATTAAAGTTGAGGTAAGTGTTATTGCCCTTAGAAAAAATGGACTAGGCGATATTTGCCCTTTAAGAAAATACGTACTTTTTGTACGATGAATCAAAAATAGGTTATAATTTAACCAGAGACAATTGTATAGGACGGTTCTTTAGCCTATGAATGGCACCGCCTGTAATATTAAAGTAGAATATGTACAAATTACAGGTTAACACATTTTATATACATCATTAATGCAAATATAATACATATGTAATACTAAAGTAATTAATTAATTAAATAACTAAATCCAACGATGATGTGCGCGTTGTCGTCCTGTTGTTAGCGTGTTATGCCATGAATGTTAAAGTTAGTATGGCTGTCTCTTGAGTGTTGTAGTCGATGTCGTTCTGTTTCGGCTGTTTGCAAAGTTTCGTAGCAACAGCAAGTATGGATGGTTCTCAATGTCCCGTATGAAATATTACAGTATTCAGAGTCAGTTCACTGGTTGATATTATTGGTTGAAACACAGTTACCGTTTCTTGCTGGGATCGTTCTAGAGCTTAGGCACTTGATAGTATAGTTCTTAAAGTATAGCTCTTAACGTATCATGTTCATGGGTGTCGTACTTAACCTAATCACTGAGAGTACTCTAGCAGGTGTAGAGTTACACTGTTATATGCAACCGACTAAAAGTATCACAGTTTCTAGTATGGCGAATGGCGAATGGTCGAATGTGCTAAGAGTCATTCTACTGGCGCATTCGTTTGCCGTGATAATAGGTCAGCCATAATGTTATCGGTGCCCTTGATATGGCGGATTTCGAAGTCGAAATCTTGAAGTAGAAGACACCATCTTTGTAACCGGTGGTTTTTGGGCGACCCATGGTTAAGGACTAATAATGGCGAACTGTCTGTGAGGACCACAAAATGACTACCCAAGAGGAACTTAGATAATCTCAATATACAAAACAATAGGCTTAAAGCCTCCAATTCCACTGTGGCATAACGGGTCTCAGCCTTCTTTAGTTTGCGGCTCACGTAGAGAATCGGGTGTCTAACTCCATCCACTTCCTGCATTAAACATCCTCCTATTGCGATAGCGCTCGCATCTGTGGTCAAAATAAAGGGTAAATTTATGTTGGGTAATCGTAAGACTGGTGGATTAGAAAAAATATGTTTCAATCTACACATTGCATCATCTAAGCTGGTACTTTTACAAATTTTTGATGGATGATCTTTAGTTAACATATCAGAAAAGACTGAGGTGAGTTCTGCCCAATGTGGAATGAATTTAGAATAATAGTTAATAAGACCTAGTAAACTTCTAATCTGTTTCTTTGTGGTAGGCACTTCTAGATTAAGGAATCTTGGAAACAATTTTATCATCATGTCAACAATTTGCCTTCAGAAATTCTATGACCAAGGAAGTCTATTTGTGTATAGCCTATTTCAACCTTGGAAGGTTTGATAGTAAGTCCAAAAAGAGAGATTTGGTTGAAGACTTGTTTGAGGGTAAGTAAGTGAGAAGTCATATCAGAAGAATGGACGCATATATCATCAATATAGGCTACTACATCTTTAATTCCGTGTAATAACAATCTTGTTAAGTCTAACAAATGTGGCCGGTGCGTTCTTCAGGCCAAAAGGAAGATATAGCCATTCGTACAAACCGAGAGGTGTTGCGAATGCTGTTATATGTCTACAAGAAGGGTGTAGTGGAACTTGCCAATATCCTTTCGCTAAGTCGGTCTTGGAAAATAAGGATGATTGAGCCATATCTAAAATAAGATCTTCACAACTGTTCATTGGCTCTGCATCCGTTGTTGTTCTTGTATTTAATACTCTATAGTCGATGCACAAACGGATTGTCTGGTCCTTCTTTTTCACCAGGACAATCGGTGAAGAATATTGAGACATCGATTTTTGAATTATGCCATTCTTCTCTAAATCTAAAATTTCTTTATCTAAATTAGATCTGTAATGGAGAGGAATAGAATATGGTCTACATTTGACCGGTCTCAGATCTGTCAGCACAATTGAATGTGTTATTTTATCAGTGCGTCCAGGTTTGTTAGAAAAGATAGATTTATACTCGTCAAGGAGAGTCAAAATGTCTTGTCGCTGTTGTTGTGTCAAAGTGTCAGAGATATGTATGTCATTTATACTCCCGTCGTCAGTCATAATTGGTACAGGGATTTCAGTATTGTCCACGTCTGTCTGATTTATCACAGATGCTACTGTTTGTAAATTGTCTTCAATGTCATTGTCGTCGTCGTCGAGATCAATCGTTAATATGTCGTCCAATTTGTCGTCGTTGTCGATATCACAGATTGTCGGTAATGTCCATATGTCTTCGTCGTTTTCGTCGTCGTAAGAGTGTGTCGTTAACGATGCTTCGTTTGTCGAGGTGTCATTCCGTTGGGAAATTGTCGTTTCGTCTCTGTCACCAGTTCGTTGCGTCTGTTCATTTGTCTCATTGTCCTGTCTAGCATAGTATGGTTTCAACATATTTACATGGAATATTTTCAACTTTCCATTTAAAGAGATTTCGTAATCTACTTCTGAAATTCTTCTAATGATCTTAAAAGGTCCCTGCCAAGAGGTTGACAGTAAATCTCTTTTGTCAGGTAGGAGTAGTAAAATATCCTGACCTGGATTTAGTACAACTGTTTTTGCACCTCTGTTGGCGTACTGCCTGTATTTAAAACCTTTCTCCTGTAGTGATGTTCTGGCCAATATACAGGAACGTATGATTTTGTCTCTGGTGTCAGTGACCAAATCATAGGTAGAAATGGGAAGTTGGATATCTACAGGTTGTGATATGATCTCTTTATAAATGGTGAGAGGTCCTCTTGGGTTCGCTCCATACATCAATTCGAAGGGAGAGAACCCTGTACTTGATTGCGGGACTTCTCTATATGCCCGGACGGGCCCCCAAAAAGCCTGTCATCGTCTTGCTCCTATCTAGGTAACTGAGCTCGGGTTCACACAGGCAACAATAACTTCGTTCGCTATGATATAGAACATTTATTGTATTGCATTGGCGCAGTGGGTTAACAGCCCGCGCTATATTACATATCACAGATAGTTAACATCAAACACATAGTTATCATACAACAATCTAGCAAACTATCTAGCCTATGTATATATATATCTATGAATATCTATTGAGTCCCTCTCAGGCAGGCCTTGTTGCCTCTCTCAAGTCCGTCTGTCCTCTGCCGGTCTCCACGTGTCCCAATCCGACACGGGCGGTAACTCTGTCCGAGTTCCTCGTGGACCCCGCATTAGGCGGGCCACATCAGTGTCCACGGAACCATGGACTCGATGACCAGCCTTTCGAGAAGGCTCTAGATTACTCGGGCCCTGAGCGACTCGCTTCTATCCCTTGGGCTGGAGTTGCAGCCCTCTAATAATATATCTAAAGGTGAGGCTCTTAGGAGAGCAGATTATTATGGACGAATTCCGAAGCAGGGTTAATTACAGCTGTGTCTGTATGGGACCTGGGTAGGAAATTTAAGGTATCGGTTGGGATAGTTTTACATGTTCATCGCTTAACAGATAGATATAATATAGACCTAACGGTTTATTGATTGATCAGACAGAGAGGCAGGTAGGCAGGCAGAGAGACGATGAAGGAGCGGGTAGATTGGTTGGTATTGCCGATTTCAGACGGCAAATACATGGATTAAACAGCAGGATGTGGGCAGGGGAGAGACATATATGAAGCACATCAGGATGATAGTGGATGAGCAATGGAACATTTTTTTTTCGCATTTCCTATTTACAGTACATGGCTGTCAACACCAGTATCTTACCGCTGTTGTTGATGTCTTGGCAAGATTACGCTCAGTTGTTTGCCATTGCTTTCTGCGCGACTGGCTCACATACCCCCGTAAGTAACCAACGCGACGTGATCCTCTACAGAATCTCGTGCAGCTGTGTTCCCCTCCGTGGATATATGGCATTACGGAGAAAGTCGTTAATACCTTCGTCAGGGAGATGTTGAAGCAGCCGTGGGCTTGCTCGGAATCCAATGATGTTAATAAGAACTGTTTGTTGTTGTTGTTGTTGTTGTTGTTGTTGTTCTTGTTGTTGCTATTGTTACTGTTGTTGTTTGCTTGTTTTGTTTTGCTTTGAATTAGAGCGTAGTGCACACTGGATTAAGTTTTCCATGTGCACCAGCTTTTCCTGTTACCAGTGTCCCTCGCCATCATGCAAACCCACTTCGACTTCTGTGGTACTTGTAAATTGTATGTTATGGTCTCCAATTTCACGACGGTAGGCAGAGAATCTCTTTTTGGAAACTGGCTACGGTATGGACCACTATGGTCACTGCCAAGATGGAAAGCAATGGCAAATTACCTTCTTTACATGCCAAGATAGTCATGTCTCTTGTACTAGTCTGGATGGTTTGGTCATGTGGTATGGTCGAGACAAGAAAACGGAGCTGATCCACGACTCTAGTAAGATGGCGAAACATGGACCACCACTCGTGGCACAAGATGAACGAACGAACGAACGAACGAACAGACTTTATTTTCAAAGGGTAACAAATTGGGCACGCAGGCCCGTCTTACATTCGGCCCTTCCAATCACTCATATTTCTTTCATCAACAGTGCATAGGAAAAAAACATTGTCATATGAATTTTGTAAACATAATCAATGCATATTACTATGTTATGAGACACATCCACCACCAACCCACACATCCCCCATTCACTCCAACTCCCCCACCCAACCACACACACACACACAATACATTCCCCAACCCATCCACCACATCCCTACACCTACACATCTCCCCACCCACACACACCTCTCACCCACCACACATCCCATCCACCCACACCCCAAGCACACATACATTCAATAACCCACACATCCCCCACCTACACACATCTCCCCACCCACTCACATATCCTCTACCCGTCCCATTTCCCACCAACAATCACTCACCCAATATCCTCCTCCACCCACACACCTCCAACCACCCAACCAAACACACATTCCTCAGCCACACACACATCTCCCCGTCAACTCACATATTCCGCACCTACCCACACACAAATTCCGCACTCACCCACATAATCTCCCATCTCCCCCAGCCCACTCACAGATCCCGAGCCCACACCTACAAACATCCCCCACCATCTCCTAACCTGCACACACTCACCCACCCACATATCCTCTAACCACCCACACATCCTCTACCCACCCATCCCCCAACCAAACATCCCTTAACCACACACCCTAACTCATATACAATCACCCACCCACACATCCTCTACCCAACCACACATCCTCCACCCAACCACACATCCTCCATCCACCCATTCCCCCATGATGATGATGAGGGAAAGGCGCTGGCCATTGATAAGGCAACCAGAGAGCAAACGTGAGAATATTGTAACTTGAAGGTACGTTCACGCGAAACTACAGGAGAGTGTAAACAGAAGGAGTCCAACAACACACAGAGGAGTGAACTAAACACAGACAGAGATGAATAATATAGGGATGGAGCTGCAGGCACGAGCTGCTGGAGGTAGTAAAAGATAGACCGGCTTGACGTCGAAGTACACTTGTTCTTGCAGCGTCGTCATTTGGAGGTGACAGGTTCGAATCCCCGTCGGTAACTAGAGTTTTCAATATTTATGTTATCTAGTGCGTCCTCTAGTCTCTATTTCCTTCTATGAGCGCCAAACAATACAAGAATGTTTATGTATGAATTTGCGTGAATTAGTTGAGGCTTCCGTCTCAGCCAATCAACCAAAATTGATACTCCAGCAATGGCTCAAGCTGCAGTCAAACTGCCATGTGTCCTTACTTTGTTTAACATCATCACCATGCGGCATGCCGGTAACCGTAAGGCGCTAGGAGAGGGGGGAGGGGGTCATGTTTCACCATCTGACACGATCAAAGAGTCGTGGATCAGCTCTGTTTTCTTGTCCCAACCTCGTCATTTGGTCAAGCCATCTAGATATTTAATTCTCTGCTTTTACCTTGTTCTTTTCCCCTCAATCTTGCAAGTTGTGACCAAGTTCTCTGGTTTATTTCATCTCATAACGGGCCCAAAACAATATGTGACTATTTAAACAAGAGACAACAAAAACTATACAACTGAGAGCATCACCAAGTCCCAATCTAGCACCGCATCCTCTACAGGTTGTCTCATCCGGGGTGCCAAAAATGGAACCTCC
>JACEFZ010026142.1:140000-182500 GCA_014155875.1 Cepaea nemoralis | reverse complement strand
GTGGTGGATGGATGGATGGATGGATAAATGGATGGATGGATGGATGGATGTGTGGGTGGATGGTTGGTTGGATAGATGGTTGGTTGGATGGATGGTTGGATGAGTGGGTGTATGGATGGTTGGATGGATGAGTGGATGGATGGTTGGATAGATGGTTGGTTGGAATGGATGGTTGGTTCGATGGATGGATGGATTGTCTGTTGAACGGATTGATACACACATACACTTTCTTATAACAATCCATATAATGCATTTAATCGTTAAGTCAGATATAGTTCAGGTATAACCCCTCAACCTTCAACAGTTATGCATTCAGCAATTAATTATTTCTTAATTTAATGGCTTAAATGCTGCATTTTGCTTGTAGGACGTTGCAATCAACCTCAACCCCAAGTTTAATTGCTAGGCAATGTTACGTTTACTAGTTCGCCATTGCTTTTTGATTGAGCAGTCAACGCTGAAGTCTAACTGATAGGCGTACGGATTGAACCCCGTACCCCGCCGTCAGCGAACTAGTAGTTTAAACGCCAATGCCTAAAACCCCCGCACAGACTTCTCATGGTCCGAATTTTTTTTTTTTTTTTTTTTTTTTTTACATATCCTTTTTACAGGACATCGCTGTCAACACCAGCATTTTACTGCTGTTGTTGATGTCTCGGCAAGTTTACGTTCAGTAGTTTGTCATTGCTTTCTGAATGATCGACTCCCATACCAACTCGTTAAAACCCAGCGCGACGCGGTCTGCTGACAAATCAGTCGCAAATGTGTTTCGAACGCGGGTAAGCCCTTAGCCACGGAGATCTCTGATTGTCCGAATAGGGACCTCAATACCAACTAAACTCCCATCGCCACCACGACTCATGACTTTGTGTGTGTGTGTTCGCTCGCTGTGAACTCAATCGCAGCCCCTACTACTTTCAGTATCACTGGACTGATTTTCCCACGTGATTTATTACCAGTGTCCGTCGCCATCAACCGAACCCATTCAGACATCAGAGGTACATGCAGTTTACACCCCCATGTCAAGGACGAGAAGTCAACGTTTTAATCCAAATGACTAGCGTCAGAGTTGAACCCGTTACCCCGACATTAGCACCCCGGATGTTTACAAACGAACGGTCTTATCCGTTTGGCCATACTGACTCGTTACCTAAGTTCAGTTTTACAAACAACGACACATACTCCATCCCAAAAGCAAACACGATCGAAATGTAATTATTGTATTCATGATTTCCTTCCTCATCATATGAACATTAAGTACGTGTTCAGCAACGTCGCAATGTACAATAATAAACTTCATTTCGCCTGTCGCCAGGAAGAAAATACACGCTTGGCGCCAATATGTGTGTCGCCTTGGTGAGTAGATGCACGCGCTGTCTAGGCCTGGGCGCCTCTGATTGCGGAGATCAAAAGACCAGTGACGTAGTACTTAACGAATCCATTATCAAGACAGTTTTTAATATCTGACAGATGCTCTCACGACATCCGGTTCTTGCCAGCTTGCGGTTATTTTAACATGTGTACACCAGTTTCCGGTAGGGTTAATGGAAAACTGTATATGTCTGAGTGTGTGTGTATGTGTGAGTGTTTAGGTACGTGAGTACGTATGTATGTACGTACTTACGTATGTAGAAGTGGGTGGGTGTGATATTTATGTTCAATGTCGTATACTGGGCAGGATTAGGTAGTAACTAACTGTCAGAGGGATATTGCTACACATCCATTTTTTTTTATATGTTGCATGTCCTTTATACAGGGCGTTGTAATCACCCCCAGCACTATTGGTAATTATTGATTTAATAGGCAATGTTATATTAAGTAGCTGCCCTTGCTTTTTTTTTTAAAATTTGAACGACCGTCGCTCATACCATAACAATCAGCGCAAAGCGATCAGCTACCAGATGGCTTGCAGCTGACTTCGAACCCTCGACTCCTTTGTCGGGTAATTGGGAGACTGCGTTCACTAACCCCTAAGTCACAGAGGCACACACGTCTACAGTTGAGTTGAGCTGAACAATGATCCGATATCACTGCACTCAGGACATTTCCAAACTCGCCCCGACCCTCGTTCAACAGCTAGCGAAGAGTCATACTGGTAATGGTTCTAACTGCCATCTTATTGAAATTTCTCTTTCAGGGCCTAGGGCACCTGCCAACCCCCCTCCCCCGACATATCATTCTCTCCACATACGGGTTCTCAATCTGTTCCTCAGCTATCTCTAACTGGTTCCACAGGCGCGCAATCACATCTCCCTTATCCATAGGTAATCTACCACCGAAAGGTGCATTCCCTGCCAACCTATCAGCCTGTTCATTCCCCCGCAATCCCACATGATCAGGGCAGAAAATCGATACAATTCTCACAATCTGTGACGTCTGAAGCGACGCAAGCCATCTACACGAAACGTTCGTTTCTTCACTTTACTAAGCATACTACATGAGTCCTTATGAATACAATGTGTGTTGCAGCGGTCTCCTCCATCTATCAGAAGACTGCTGTTACTGCTTCCACCTCCATTCTCATACTGAAGGTCATAGTCTCATATGCCAGACTCTCCTTTTTCTTGCATCGTCCATTAGCTTTCGCAAAAAAAACGTCTATTTCTCACTACAGACCCATCGATGTAGATCACTATGTCACCTTTATGTATGTTACCCCTGATCAGTTGTTGCATCTCAAACTGTGCGGCCTGCGCCCATTCCCTGCACTCATGACCCCGTGTTATTACCTTGTGCCATTCCGACACATACAGTGCCTGAACACTATTTGGCAACTTTCTGGAAAAGCAGTCTTCATGAAACTGCAATGAAATGAAATTTCTGAAATCAAAAATTCTCTGAAATGATTCCACTTTATGCAAGGTTATGTTAAAGAAACCGCGAGATCTTCTTCTCCTCTTCACCGCGAAGACCAGAGTATTTGCACACGGGATAGTGAGGCGCGCAATTTCACAATTCCCCGACATACCGATTCGATTGTGCGAAATTGTGGTGGGAGATTTGGGAGCAGACCGCTTTGCGTTGTTTTTGGTAATATGAGGCGTCTGCCGTTCTGAAAGAAACGGCAGACTACTGAATTAACATTGCCTAGTACATCACGCCAAATCTGTGGCGTAGGGTTTGCGAACGCGATTCGTAAACCCGCATACTGCTTTCGAAACACAGCTGCTGGCGATTTGGCAGCAGATCGACTCGCGTTGGTTTTCAGTCATTGGTATGAGTGCCGGCCGTTCAGAACGCAATGACAAACTTCTGAAGGTAAACTTGCGAAGAAATCACTAACAGCCAAAACATGTCGGGGTTGACTATGACGTACAGTAAAGGAAATACAACTAACATTTTATAGAAACTGCAAGATCTGCTTCTCCTATAGACCACGTAAACTGATTAGAGAAATTACACGTAGACAGTCAATGTTCTTTGGTCACGTTACGACAAGAAGTAAATTGGAGAACTTGGTGACAACTGGCAAGATCGAGGGGAAGAGAACAATGGGAAGGCAGAGACGTAAATACCTGGATGGCTTGGCCACGTGGCATGGTCGAGACAAGAAAATTGAGCTGATCAACGACTTTGATGATCGCGTGAGATTGCGAGACATGACCGCCCACGCTTACCAGCGTGGCACATGATGATGATGATGATAGACCACGTGACATAAGGGAAGCAACAAGCGAGGACAGACGTGTGCTTTAGAACCTGCCTAGGTAGGTCTTATCTGCAGTGTCAAATTTGTCACAGCCTTTTCATACATTATCTCCCTTGTCTCATCGCTGCCTTCTCGACTGTACGCTGTTCCACACCGTTCCACCCAATTACTGTATCTTTCTTTTCAATGACACTCTTCACCTCCCTCACACTAACCACATAATGTTTATTATTACAGCAAAAACATCCTAAATATTCCCGAATGCAACATTATTGTTGTCGCCATATCTAGCTGCGAAATCTTCCCCGTCTATGGCTGGTGGCCAACAAAGACTTCTAGGCACGGCCTGTGTGTATGACAAGAGTTTGAGAAAGAAAATTATCCCGTTTCTTGTTTGAGTTGCCTCCTACTTGTCATTGTCAGTTTTTTGTGCTCCACTCTGTTTCGTGCCATCACACACCCAAAACTGTCATCTGTCACCAAAGGTTCACTGTGCTGACAGTCTTCGCCAGGTACTATACTGTGATGGCACACACGCAGACACCCAGGATAATACCCTACGAGAAGAAAAGGATGATTATCCGCCTGGCTGCCACCGTTGATCGGGCCAGATACACTCAGCAGGGGGTGGACAAAATGAGCAACAGTGTTGAACATGCCAGCAAGTCTGCTAATCTTGATGCCCCACGCGGAGTCATAGAGTTTCTAGACAACCGCCCAGAACATCATCTTTGCCCCAGAGTGTCACAAAAACTGCCCAATCTGCTTGTCGTCTGATAGAAACTGAAAGTATTCACTGACGAACAGACTAAGCCTTGTTGCCTTCACTTGGGCGTCTCAGAGTGAATAATTGAAGAGCAACAGAGCAGGCATATTCAGAACGGATTACGACTTGTTATCTATCTATCTATCCATCTATCTATCTATCTATCTATCTATCTATCTATCTATCTATCTATCTATCTATCTATCTATCTATCTATCTATCTATCTATCTATCTATCTATCATCTATCTATCTATCTGTCTGTCTGTCTGTCTGTCTGTCCCGTCCGCCCGCCCGCCCACGCGTCCACCTGCCTGCCTGAATGCCTGGCTGCCTGCCTGCCTGCCTCCTTGTCTGTCTGTCTGTCTGTCTGTCTGTCTATCTGTCTGTCTACCTTACCACTCACCCACTGTCCATTCAACTGTCCCCTTGCTCGCCTTCCCGAATCAGACAGTCGGCCCTTTCTGATTGTCTGTCTGTCTGTCTGTCTGTCTGTCTGGCTGTCTGTCTGTCTGCCTGTCTGTCTGTCTGTCTGTCTGTCTGTAGCACCTTGAATTTGCGAAAACTTAACACAATGAACCCCAACGTCGGTGTCTGTTATGGTATTACATGTAACTTTTCCACACGTAGATAAATTTCTTATGTGGGTTTCATTTATACAAATATTGAGAGCACAGTTCTTGCGCCCTGATTCGTGCTTCTGTGGATTCTGGCAAATAGATATAGTGAGCATACGTCGGTAATTGGAATCGTGTTTCTGTGGATTCTGGGAGCATAGATTGTGCTGTTTGGTTCGTATTTCTTTGGATTCTTATATGTGGATATAGAGGTAATTTATCGTGCTGGTGGTTTCTTGCTTTTGTGGATTCTGGCATATCGATATAGGAAACATAGTTCGTGTTACTTGGTTTGTGCTTGTAGCGATTGAGTTTTATACACACTTTGAGAATAGTCTGTGCTACTGACTTCTTGACTGTGTGGAGTCTGGTTTATAGACATAGAGAATTTAGTCTGTGCTATTGGTTTCGTGCAGGTGTGCAGTCTGGTATATAGACACGGTTAATATAATCTGTGCTATTGGTTTCGTGCAGGTGTGCAGTCTGGTATATAGACACGGTTAATATAGTCTTTGCTATTGGTTTTATGCATCTTGAAGATCTGTATTAGAGATTAGGTTAATATTGAATACTTATTTCACCGAACAATAAGATCGTTGTTCAATCCAACCGATGACTCATTTAATCAATTAGTCAACCAATCAATCAAACATCGATAAAGACCCGCCATTAGTTGTTAGTGACATATGAGTCTGATATGTTTCAGTTGCCACTTATACTACTCCATGGCATTCTGAAATTGGGTGTCCGATCTCATTACCATTTACGTATCAACAGAAAGCCAGGTGTCCTGCTGGTAACTTCAAACCATTAAATTAAAGAGAGTAATGTGATTAATGCAAGGTGGGGCGCGGGTTCAACACTTGGGCTCGTCACTTGCCAAATTAAGGGAAACATTGCCCACCTTTTTTTCCTGTTTTTTTTTTTTTTCCCCAGGCCCACAAAATATGATGAGGATATCACACAACAGACACATAATAGGAAACTTTAGTACATTTTTATTTATAAATGTAAAGTGCAAAATAAACACAATGCAGATACTAACTGACACCGGAAATCGAGTGGTTAAAAATAAAAGCAAACAAAAGTATGCATCGCACACCAGCAGGGAAGCATATTGAAAACCTGTGCACCCCTTTCTGAATATAATAGTTTCCTGTCTTTCAGGATACAAAGACAGCAAGAGAGGAATCACATTATCACCAATATCTGGGCGTATAAACCGCAGGCTTCGAGCTGAATCACGCAGAGAGAAGTCAATGGATGTCCCTGGTATATTTTCTTTGGCGAAAGTGGTGTTCAAACACATGCCCGAAGGACTACAATTAACAGGGATGGACAGAGGAGATATTTGCAGGTGGTATTTGGCTTTGTAGTTTTTTCCCGAATGGAGTCAAGGGCGACTACATTAGTAAGGTCAGAAAGGTTAGTCAACGTCTATAGATTGTCGTCCCGGAAATGTTTCTGGTGCATTGCTTTTATATCAACCAGCTTTGTTCAGAAATATGCAGTTATTGGTTATCTCGCTTTGAACTAAAGCGTATTCCACAAACGTGCTACAACTGGAGAGTGTCGTGAATTGATGTTTAGTGTGGATTAGCTTTCACTGTTACCAGTGTCCCTCGCCATTAGGCAAAAGCCACGCCGACTTCTTAGGTACTTGAAATTGACGTCCCCAAGTCAAGGACGAAAAGTCAACATTTTAGTCCAACTGTCCAGTGTAGGGGTTGAACCCGCTACCTGACCCTCAGCACACCGGAAGCTTAAGAGCGAGTGCTCTTTCCCATTCGGCCATGCTGACCACCATTAAGTTGTTTTTTATAATGACCTCTGGACAAGTTCACCTCTATGTCACTCAATGTTTGTTTACTTTTGGACAAAGTAATGAACCGATCAAAAGTGTGTAATGGCGCCTGTTTAGGCGCATTTAGCATATATAGATATGCCGGTCGCCGTGGCAAAGACGTTACGGACGCGATTCGCAATTCCGCTTACCTGCGTTCGAAACACTGATGCGACCGATTTGGCACCAGACCGTATCGCGCAAGGTTTTAACGTGATGGTATGGGAGCCGGTCGTTCAGATGGCAATAGCAAACTACTGAACGTAAACTTGCCAAGACATCAGCAACAGCAGTGCTGGTGTTGACAGCGATGTCCTATAAATAGGATATATATATATATATATATATATATATATATATATATATATATATATATATATATATATATATATATATATATATATATATATATATATATATATATATATATACTTCGATTACCCCTAGCCCGTTCAACCGCAGAGAGAAGCATATTAGGGTCCGTCACCGGATCAGATTAATAATTATGTTGCCAGGGTGTTAACTGAAGGTGATTTTTGTAGACAGGGGGTAATGGCGAATATTACTAGAAACACACTTTTATAGACCAAACAGCACTCGCAGGTGATTTAGTCAGTTTCACGGCAACAGCCTTTCCTCTCCTAGATATTTCCCGGGTAAACACGGTGGACCAGGGAGCCCACGTCTATTTACAATTCGAGTCCTCCACAATACGGATCGAACTCTGATCTGTGGTCAGACAGACAGATATGCAGACAGATAAATCGATTAAAAGACAGACTGAAAGATGGACGGACGGACGGTCAACTGGGTGAGGGTGGGGAGGGGAGGGTGTAGAACGGACAGACGAATAGACAGACAGACAGACAGACACAGACAGACAGACAGACAGACAAACAGACAGGCAGACCAACAGACAGACAGACAGACAGAGTGTGAACAGATAGAATGCGAATCAGAATCAAACAGCGAGACATACAGAAAGGCAGACAGCACACATTCAAATAGACATACAAGAAACAAACAAGTGTTCGACAAGAGACATACAAAAAGACATTCGAGAGACACATAATACTAAGCACCGGTTCACCAGTATTAAGGTGATCTTCCACGAATCCCAAAGATTAAAAAACAAAAGCATATTGACCTAGCCTACCCCGCGTACTGTCCCGAGCTTCAACCAACAGACAATCAGGTTATGGAAGTCTTGATCCACATCAAACAAATCTGTTGACAGAGAAGGTATTACCCCTAGCATTAAATGTGAAGGCAGTAAACAACCATGGCCGCTCGCACAAGGGGAGGTCATTATCTAAGTGGCATACAGACGTCGACAAGGCTATGAAGAAGAAACCACAGAAATTCTCTTGCCATTTGCGTTTCCCCCCGTTTCATATTGTCATAAACGTTGATAATTTAATCCGCGCAAATGTCACTTTGTCACTGGCAGGCCAGCCATGAAAGCACTATTACTGTCCGTTTTCCCGAGGAATTAAGTCTTCCAAATACGGGCTTTTACTCAAATGAAGTCGAAGACTAATGGTCAAAACAGGAGAATGATGGACGTCATGAACATATTGAATTCCGGGTATTTTAGTGTCTGAATTTAGGGAGAAATGCTTGAAAACGTAGTCCATCCTTTTCTTCAGAAGTATAAGTGCATTTGTCAAACCATCAAAGAAAACAAAAGTCCTATAAAGGACAAGCAACTAACTTTCCTTTTTGTTTGGGTTCGCTCGCTTGAACTCAAGCGTAGTCCATACACATTACTTCTAGTAGTACTGGACTGCATTTTGCGCTTGAATTAGTTTTCCCTATTACCAATGTCCCTCGCGTTCAGGCGGCCCCACACCGACTTCAGAGATACTTGTAATTTACGTTCCCAAGTCGAGGACGAGAAGTCAACATTTTAGTCCAACTGTCCTGTGTAGGGGCTGAACCGCTTACCCGGGCATTAGCACACAGGATATTTATGAACGCGCGTTCTTATCCGTTCGGCCAAGCTGACCTTAACTTTCTTTTAACAACAGAAAAGCTAGGAACGAAATAAAAGGATTTCAAAACATTTTCTTATGTGTATATGAATAATAATACCTAAATAATATATTATAAAATGTTTGTCTGCCATATTTCGCAACATATCTTAGTAAATTAAGATATATGCCGAGGCGTATGCCATTTAGTAGTGCGAACCACAATTATGTAAGCAGAAAGGCATAATAGTCTCTTTACCATGCTGTATTTGACAAAGAGTATTGTTTATTTCAATTGAAAGGATTCATTATGTTACTTCATTATATGTTAAACTTCTTTTTGTAGTATGTACATGATAAACTACAGCGACATATGCCGGGCAATAAATTGTGCAATTTATTATTTTTGTCTTCATTATTCGACATAAAATAAGTTCTACAATAAATCCGTGGGCGTGCATGCGTGCGTGTGAAACCGTTATAACTATATAAAACATATGACTTTCCCCCACATCTGTCTGTTGACCCCGGCGTAACTTTATTGTAACTACACCCCAGGCGATTTATGCTCATTGCAACTGTATGTTTACTGTAATTGTATATCCAGTGTAACTAACTGCTTTTCATTTTGTGGAATGCCAGTTGCGCTCAATTCCTGATGTGATGATGTGTAAATGTGTGTGTGTGTATGTGTGTGTGCGCCCGTGCGTGCGTGTGTGTGTGTGTGTGTGTGTGTGTGTGTGTGTGTGCGCGTGTGTTTGTGTGGTTTAAAAAAAAAATTAAAGTGGATCTACGAATGTTGCTTCAGAACTATAAGATATCAGTCGGAGAGGTTATGGAGGAATTACCAGGTTATAGGCTACTCATATGTGGAGACTTCAATGCAAGGTACAGAGATTGAGACAGTAGTGGAGAAAATCGACAGGGAATTGCCCTCGCGGATATGGTGGACTCCGATGTGGTCTGCATAAATGATGGTAGGCCGACTAGAATGGCAATGAGGCCTGGCGATGCAGACACAGCTATTGACTTGGCACTTGTCTCCCAGTCATCAGTCCTGGATATAAAGTGGACTGTTTTGAATGACCATGGGAGTGATCACTTCCCATGCTCAGTCCTGATCTCTAAACCCAGGAAAGTTAGAGCTGGGAGAGCGTGCAAGACCTTCCGGTATAAAAGGACCGATTGCCTTCTTGGACGCCTCAGACAAGAGGCATGCAACAGGACTGTAAAAACTCCCTTTTTGCATCCCCCATGGTGGACCCCAGAAGTAGACCATGCTTGGAAAGCAAAGAGATCTGCAGTGAAGCAGCTAAAGAAAGTGCGACAGACACTTCAAAGCTCAAGAGAGGAAGTGGACACAGCGGAAAATGTCAAGAAAGACAAGGTGGAGGTTTTCAAGCGCTGTGATGCAGAGGCCAAAAAGGCAAAATGGGAATGTTTCATGAAGGAGATTGGAGGTGATAAAACACTGCGAAAATTCTGGAAACTGCACAGGTAAATGCAGAGAAAAGATCGGCCTATGACAGTGGGAGCAATTTATAGAGATGATGGTGTGCGCGTGACAACAGACAAAGAGAAAGTGGAGGCATTTCTTCAGAGATTTTTAGAGCTGACCAATCATAATGATGCGGACACCAGGGATGCAGTTAGAGAGGAGTTATCTGGCACCACGAAGAATATGCAGTATGAAGATATCATACGGGTGGAAGATGTTAAACACATTTTGAAAAAGTCAAAAGACACGGCACCAGGGCCCGATGGGGTCAGGTATGGCCACATGAAGGGTTTGAGCGATGCAGACCTGGAGATGATCGACTGCTTTAACCAGAGCATTAGGACTGCATCAGTACCGCAGGATTGGGTGCACAGCTATCTCATCTCTCTCCCAAAACCATTCAAGGATGAGTCAAAGCTTAGCGGCTTTAGAATCATCACCCTTCAAAATACATTTGGGAAGGTTCTAGAGAAGATAGTCGCTGTCAAGCTGCAAGAGATTTTGGAAAGCGGGAAGCTTCTTCCAAGAGGCCTGTGGAGCTACAGGCCAGGAAAGGATACCTGGTCAAATGCAGCCACTTTTGCTTTTGACGTTTATGAGGGGTTCCAAAGTAGACAAGAAACGATGGCGGCAGCGCTTGATCTCGAGGATGCGTACAATAGAGTTCGATATAATATTTTGATGACCGCACTAATGGAGAAGGGGGTCAATCCCTGGTTGGTGAACTGGATAGCAGCCGTCCTGCATTCTCGTCGGGTTGCTCTCCGTCTGTGTGCATGGACCTCAGAGCCACATATTTTAACCCCGGGACTGCCACAGGGATCTGCAGTCTCACCGGTGCTCTTTAATCTGTATACGAGCAAGACTGCAAACCTAGAAGCACCAGGGGTTGGAAGAATACTAACATTTGCAGATGATATTTTTGCATATAAGCAGGGGAGAGATAGGGAGCAAACAGCCCAGGAGTTACAGGCGACAGTAGACAAAGTGATTGACTTGTGCACTGAAATGGGTGCTGTCATCCACCCGGAAAAGGCGGCTGTTTTGTGGTGCTCTCTGGAGAACAGGATTGTGAGAGCGGATGTCCCAAGCTTCGCAATAGATGGTAGAAATGTCAGCAGAGAGAACAAACTGAAGTATCTGGGGATCACATTTGACAGGAGCCTATACTTCAAGGACCATGTGGAAACGGTTGTGACAAGATCTCAAAAGGGACTCAGTGCACTTAAAACTATGGCTGCAATGGACACAGAGCAGAGAATGCTTTTCAAAAAATAAATCTTTTTAAAAAAGTGTGTCTCCACCTTGAAATGGTAAAGCAGTTTGCACGTACCGCGTAAGTTAATAATGTATTTTGTAAACTGTTGACTGAAATGTCAACAGTTTAACTTCGTACATTAATTCCCTTACATACTGTCACATTGTTCTAACGGATCTTAGACCACCGTCATTTGACAGTAGTGATCTAGTATTTTCAAGCCATGAAAAATGTAACAAATAATATTTTATGAAATCTTTCAAATAACATAACGCTTCTAGGATCTTTCAGCGAGGCGCTGTCGTCACCCATTTGACGATAAATTAACCTTCGTCACTGAATAGGTTAATGGTTAATCCTCTCATGCTGTAGTAAGCATACACGTCAATAATGACGTTTATTTATTTTATTGTGTTTCCGTTTATGACGTCCAAATGGAACATCATAGTTTGGCAAGAATGAGGCAGCGAGGAGTGACGAGGGGATCTGGCCGACGCTCGACGCTCAGAGGAAAGGCGAGACGGACATATAATCAGATTGCTGCTGGAACTATTGGTGTTGGAACTCTTCGCTGGCTGCTGAGGATGGGGACGGAGCGCCTATGGGAATGCCCTGAATGCTGTGATGTCGGTTCCTAGATCAATCAATCAATTAATCAATCAATCAATCAATCAATCAATCGTTTATGAAGTCGCGGTTTTCTCTATAACACTCACCCTGGCAGCACAAAAACATATAAAACATAACATAAACACAGCTCGAGGTTGTTGGGGTCATTACATTTTGCGGACCTGAATGAGCGGCGTAATAGATGACCAGTCGTCTCCCATGTTGAGAGAAGTGACGAGCATAGGAGTCGCAACATAGTCTGACAGGGCTCGTGAGATTATCAGCGTAGCTTCATTTGAACTACATGGACGCGCCAAAAGACACGCTGTGAACGTCGGCGTAACACCAGCCAGTCCATAAATTAGTTAGTTAGTTAGTTACTTAGATAGTTAGTTAGTTAGTTACTTAGATAGTTAGTTAGTTAGTTACTTAGATAGTTAGTTAGTTAGTTACTTAGATAGTTAGTTAGTTAGTTAGTTAGCTAACTAGCTAGCTAGCTAGCTAGCTAGCTAGTTAGTCGGGATTCAAGCTTCGCGGCAAAGGGTCGCTCCATTATGCTCCGTTCCTGTGCCATTGAATTTAACACAAAATGCTCCTCACTGCCCCATGTGAAAAGTTGAACAGATAGGAGTCTCGACAAACCAACAGCTCGCATAGGTATATTATGCATAAGGCCGCTCTGATAATTGTTTTTTTTAAACTTTTTTTTTGTTGTTGTTCGCATATCCTTTACAGGACATCGCTGTCAACATCAGCATCTTTCAGCTGATTGTTGATTTCTTGGCAAGATTACGCTCAGTAGTTTGCCATTGCTTTCTGAGCGACCGGCTCACATACCCCTAAGTTACCGACGTGAAGAGAACCGCTACCGATTCTCGCGCAACGTCACGTTACTCACGAGAGTATACGGGATTACGGAGAAAGTCGTGTAACCCCTAGACCAATGAGACGGTCGGAATGCCAACACAAAATTCCGCCTTGACAAATACAGTTCATCGTCGATGGAAGCGGTAGTCACTAGAAACCAGCAAGCCACACATTACTGCATAAGGCAACCCGGTTAGTTCAGCGATTGACCAGCCGCCATTTTTCTGAGCATACAGTTCACGTTACAGATGTAAAACGGACGGATGTAAAAGCACTCCACACGAAATTCACAGATCCTTACATGCTCTGTTGAATCATAACCTTGTTACATCTTAAAACGCCTCTTTCAGGGTGCGAATTTCTAGTACAAGCCTGACATATCCCATAGTGCCTGAGCTTGAAGAGAGGAAAGAGACTTCTTTAAATCAGTTCCGTGGAGATTGTGCTTGTGTACTGGGTAGGGGGATACTTATTTCCGTTAGCCTTATTCCGATATATGCATGCCCTTTTCTAGCTTCGGAAAATAAATACATCGGACTTAAACTTAACATTGTCTCCAACAGCTGTTTAATCAAAAAGGTAACCAACAAATAAACCAACCAACAAACCAATACACTAATCAACCAATAAAGCAATCAATCAATAAACCAACCGACCAAACAACCAATACGCCAGCAAACAAATAAACTAACCAACCAATAAACCAACCGACCAAACAACCAATACGCCAGCAAACAAATAAACTAACCAACCAATAAACCAACCAACTAACCAAACCACCAACCAACTAACCAAATAATAAAAAAGCCAATAAACCACCCAACCAATAAACCAACCAACCAATAAACCAACCAACCAATAAACCAACCAACCAATAAGCTAACCGGCCAACCAATAAACCAACCAACTGACCTATAAACCAACCAATCAACAAACTAATGAAGCATTCAATCGATCAATAAGCCAACCAACAAATACGCCATCCAGCCAACCAATAAACCAACCAACCAACCAATAAACCAACCAATAAGCCACTCAGCCAACCAATAAACCAACAAACTACCAAACCAAAACACCACTAAACCAACCAACAAAACTAGCAATCAACAAAGCAATAACCCAACCACCCAACCAGTAAACCAAACAATTTATCAACCAATAAACCACACAGAAAACCAACAAATTAACCAAACACCAATAAATGAATCAACCAAACAACCAAGCAACCAATCATGTAACTAACTAACGAATCAGTCAACCAACCAACCACCAAACTAACAAACTAACAAATCAGTCAACCAACCAACTAATCAACTAACCAACCAAGCAAGCAACCAGCTAACAAACCAACCAACTAACTAACCAACTAACAAATCAGTCAACAAAACAACCATCTAACCAACCAAGAAACCAGCCAACCACCTAAAACTAATAATTCATTAGTGCTATATGCTATCTGGTGGCCACCTGTCTCACCGCCAGACACACCTCTAGACCAATAACAACCCGCAGAAGCGTCTGTCGCTGTCACAAACCCGCTGTTCATTTACACCACCTGAATAGTCACCCGCCAAAGAAACAGACACCAGTTCATCATTTCAATGTTGTTCTTGTCAAAAAGTTTCAAAAATCAACATCATTCCGACCCGGAGAAGAAGGAGCCATTCTGCCTAGCCTTCATGTTGTCTCCAGAGGCAGACGAATTCCATTCTCTCAATGAAGAGCTCTTCTCCAATCCTGTCACATCCTATTGCCTGCCCAGCGCCCCGTGATCTTTATCAGGAGGCCCCACACAACAGAGATGCTAACACTGATGGCGGGTGCATGGGTAACTCAGCGGGATGTCAGGGTTATTGTACACGGCGAACGATGTGAACCTAAGCAAGGCTATATTCCAACCATGCTCCTGCCGCAGCCGTCGTCCCTTATGCTTTGTTCTGTATGTATTTCATATATCGGAGCCAGGTCACAATCATTGTAAACTGACAAAAAACTGCACTACAGATGACCTATTGGAAATCAGCATGGCCGAATGGATAAGATCGCTCATTCTGAAACATCCAGTGTGCTGATGCTGAGCTAGCGGGTTCAGTCCCTACACCAGTCAGTTGGTCTAAAATGTTGACTTCTCGTCCTTCACTTGGTGACTTAAATTACTAGTACCTCTGAAGTCGGAGAGGGGACGTTTGATGGCAAAAGACACTAGTAATAAGAAAAAAGCTAATCCATACGCAAGAGCCAGTCTCATGCACTAGAAGTAGTAGCAATGTATGGATTACGCTTGAGTTCAAAGCGAGCGAGAAAAGTAAACAAAATTATTACCAATTCTCTTTTTCGTAGTCGCAAGACAAATCACAGCCATGTATTTATTTTAGATTACGCCGGCTTCAAGGAAAATGTAGATTGGTTAGTACATCAACAATTTGGAACCATGCCATTATTTATGTAGGGAAAGTACATCATTCTTTATCTCTGCCTGTTGGCCTAGTGGTCATATGTTAGGATTCCCCTATAGACGAATATTTAAATACTGACCTAGGCCTCAAATGGATACCAGGAATTGTCATGGGAAGCAAACTAGGCAGATCTAGATAATGACGACATCACCCGTCTAGTGGCGATTGGTGGCTGCATCATAAAACCGAGAGGCCCCATGTCGCGTGAAAGGTTTCTTTTGTTGTTACTTTATTTGTATATACATCACTCTTTCTTTGGCCTGAGCAGCGGCTGATAGAAAGATGACTGTCTTGAATGAAAAGCGTTATAATGCAGGTCCAGAAGAATAAGGGGAGGAGAAGGAAGACGAACTGAAGGAAGAAGAAGAATGGGAGGAGGAGGAAGAAGAAGGGGGAGGAGGAGTATCAGCAGAAGCACCACCACAAGAAGAAGAAGAAGAAGAAGAAGAAGAAGAAGAAGAAGAACAAGAACAAGAACAAGAAGAACAAGAAGAAGAAGAACAACAACAACAACAACAGCAACAACAACAACAACAAACGAACTAACTTTATTTTCAAGCGGTTATGTATTGGGCACGCAGACCCGTTTAACATTCTGATCATCTGATACATTATTTAAATCTCCCATACTTAACATAATTATTTCGTTCTTACATCACTTATAAAGCTAATCTTAGACAACAAAGACAAGTGTCATTTACTGCCAATATAGTACCTTGCGGTGTATGGCAGAGGGGTCTTTGAGCTTGAGGAATAAAGGCCGCCTGGCTAGTGCAGTCGCCGCGAACTGTGCAGGTTAGGATTTTCTTTTTGCCCCCGACAGAAAAAAATCCGACACCTTACCGAGGGATCGAACCCGGGTCTCCCGAATGAGATTCCGGCGTTCTAGCCACTCGGCCAGCCGGTCCTCAGACAACAACAGAAATAATGTCCATTATAAAGGCACGGCATATATGCAGTAATCAATAATACATGACTCACTAAAACTAATTTTTGACATGTCAATTATAAGTAGCCAAGGTAGGATGTAGCTTATCCCACATAGGGGAATGTCTATTATTATACTCAAGAAGAAAAATAAGAAGTTGTAATAGTAGTAGTAGCAGCAGCAGTAGTAGTAGTAGTAGTAGTAGCAGTAGTAGTAGCAGTAGTAGTAGTAGTAGTAGTAGTAGTAGTAGTAGTAGTAGTAGTAGTAGTAGTAGTAGTAGTAGTAGTAGTAGTAGTAGTAGATTGATAAGTATTGAATCAGTACCGTCTTGTTAAGTCACACCGCGCGCTATTAAAATACACTACCAACTGTCTTAATTAATATGTACATTTATTCAAAATCCCGTGTCATTTTCTCCAATTTCCATATATGGGTTAACTCGTACTCCATAAAACCGCAAGACATGAAAGATTACATCCGCACTCTATCGACTAAGGTGGTCTATTTTCCGCTAAAGTTTGCACTTGGCAACGGCAGACAACCGTAACACAGTCAGAACTGTCCTGAAATTGTGTACCAAAATAAAACGGAGAATGTACTGAGCTGCAGCACGTCTCAGACATGGGATCTCAGACATGAGAACTGAGATTAAGAAAGATATGATGATACAGTAAAGATGGGCCAATAAGGTCGAGAGAAATCCGCTTTGTTGTTGTGCACTTGTGAGCTTTCGAATCAGACTAATTCAATTAAATATTGGTATACCGAGAACATTCTTGGGGTTCTTGGCTTTAACCATAGTGTTTTGTTCATAGCTAAATTAACCACCCTTGCTATCTTAAAATGGAGAACGTACTTATTCCTTGTCCTGGTTGCACCGTACTGTGGCATCATGACCTTTCTTTAAAGTGTTCATAGTCGCTTGGTAGGCCAAGAAGTTGCTTAAAAACTATAAGCCAGAAAGTAAATGGAATTGTGATATAATTTTTTTGTTTGGACACAATATGGAGGTTAGTTGCGACTATGTCCAATAAGCAGTGTTTATTTAACACGGGCTAAATTTATCTGATATCTAGCCAAATTAACAGAATATATAGCCAAATTAACAGAATATGTGGCTAAATTGCAGGTCATATAGCTACATTATCAGGATAAATAGATAAAATAATTGGATACATAGCTAAATTAGCAGGTTATGTAACACTAAAAGTAGTACCTCGTGTATGGACTACGCTTGAGTTTAAAGCGAGCGAATGAAAAACATGAAATTCATACATCACTTATAACGCTTGTGTTAGCAACAGCAATAACAATATATGCCATATAAATGTATGGGAACTGTGCAAAACATCATTACTACGTGAACTACTAATATAAATTATTTAGGTAGAAATTGTTATTAGCTATTGTAGTAGCTATAGTAGTAGGCAACGGAGACGTAAGGAGGCGATAGAGGCCGTGGCGATGGATGAAGCTGGCATCCCACGACCACACGTGCTAAGGGGTAAGCACAGGCTGCACGGGCTCTCCCTACCGAGGGAGGGAGGGAGGGCTTGAGAGTGGACAAGGCAACAGCGAAGGGACAAGTATCACATCAGGGATGACTAATGTGACCGAACGTCTCCACGGCAGGGGTAAGACGCCCGGAGTCATGACCCGGACGGGACCTCCCCCAGAAAGAATCAAGAAATTAAAGGCCGAAATACTTGGGGAAGGGGGTTTACTTCTGACGATCAGAATCTCCCTGCCATGTTAGCTCCGCGTCGGAATTTTTACGATTATTTGGGATGCTGTTCCTTACTACTGAAAGGAGAATACATTCAAGGTGTGGAAGCTATAGACACGCAATATCTCAACACTGTTGCATGGCTATCAACAGGTACATGGTTCTATACATAAGATCTTTACCCTGTTGTCTTGCAATGTTCATCTTTTTTTTTAGAAGAAGCTGTTGAAATCAAACCATATACAAACCGACCGAAAGCAATGGGAAACGGCCGTTGTATTTGTTCCTGGTAAAGAAAGATGCTGAACAAACGGGGGTTGCAGCTGAATTGTCTAGTCCGATAGTTTGAATTATGTGCTACAGGTGATGCCCGATATTAATCAAGGTACTCTATACATATAAGATTGTTTGAAATAGCCCATACATTGCTAGTTGTATCGACACTACAATATGGCGCGGACACCTAAACAATGAACAATCGATTAGAAAGTAGAATAGAGGCCCTGGAGATGTCGATATACAGAAGAATATGTCGTATGTCATGGACACAGAAACAATCGTATACAGAGCTTCTAGAAATACTGGGAATGAAAAGACGGCTGATAAAAGAAATTTAAAAACAAAAGAGGCAAGTGAAATATTTGGGCCACGTTAAAAGATAAGTCTTATAAAATCCATACTGGATGGCAAAGTTAAATGCAAGCGAGCAAGAGGTCGACAACGATAGAACTGGGAAGATAACATCAAGAGATGGACAAAAAGCAGTCTGACAGAATATACAATCAAGTCAAAAGACAGCCAGTGTTGGAGATTCATTGCTGTTAACCTGCATTGTGAAGACGCCACTTGATTGATTGACTGCTAAATTGCTACTTGGTATGTCAGAACAGGGAGTCTCTGTGGCGAAGTGGTCAAGCCGTTTGACTCGTGCTCCGAAGGTTGTGGGTTCGATTCCGGGCCGCGTCCTTCGGTTTACGAGTTAAATGTTTCGGAGACTCCTGTGGGTCGTCGCTAAAAGCTACGGAGTTCGTGCTTTGTGCGACGCTTTCCGCGCTGCGGAAAGAGACCGAGCCATATGGGATAAAACCCGGTGCAATGAAGTCGACCCTGTCAACTTTTAAGCGACTTTTTTATGTCAGAACAATTATAGAAAATAAATAAAAAACTGGAAAGCGTCAAGAATGAAATGGATAGAATGAATGTGAATATATTAGATATAAGTGAGATGAGATGATAGGTATGGGAACAAAATAGTTAAACACATAATTATTTACTTAGGAGTGAAGGCGTGAAAAAAAGAGGATTAATAATTTGAATAAATCAATAGAGATCCTCGTGACCGCGAGGATAATACGCTTGAGCTTAAACTTCCGGTGTTGGGGAAGGGAGTTCAACCCTTCTACCGATCAGTTGGAATTTAACTTTGACTTCTCATTGAGAAAGCAATGGCAAACTACTGTCTATAAAATAACTCTGGGGTTGATCTCAACGTTCTACAAAGGCCAAGCAACATTTTAAAAAAGTGCAAAATGTTAAAGTTAGTTAGTTAGTCGACAGATCACCCTCATTAAACATCGAACCATTCAGTCCCTAAGTGCTCGGATCCGCTCCTCAGCAAATCCTGCGGCGTGTAACGGTTCACGACACCAGTTCCCCAAAAAACAGTTAAAGGATTTGAATAACGAAGACACAAACAATAGATTGCACGATTTATGCCTGGCATATTTCGCTGCATCTCGTCAGGTGCATACTGCAGAAATCACTCAAAATAAAGTGAAATTACTAGATAAATCCTTCAAACTGAAATATACACATGAATAACTAGATAAATCCTTCAAACTGAAATATACACATGAATAACTAGATAAATCCTTCAAACTGAAATATACACATGAATAACTAGATAAATCCTTCAAACTGAAATATACACATGAATAACTAGATAAATCATTCAAACTGAAATATACACATGGAAATATGCACATGAATATACACAAGGATTTATTTAGTTATTTCACTTTATGTTGTGTGATTTCTGCAGAATGTACCTGACGAGATGCAGCGAAATATGCCAGGCAATAAATCGTGCAATATAATGTTTGTGTCTTCGTTATTCAAGTTAAAGGATTGTGGATAATCTCAGACAGAGTGCTAATAATAAATCTCCGTATCAAAACCCCTGAATATTAATATAATCTAGACGTACGCATCATCTGCAGACAGCCGAGAAGGGAAATGTGTTTGATAATGAGCTTGACGTGGCTTTGGTTCCGTACACAATTGTTGAAATAGAAGTGATTGGTGGGACCTCTATGTAGAAGTAGATAGACAATAAAATGGTTAGCGGTATGAGATCGTGGGTATGGCCTACGTGTCAAGGAATCAGCGAGGTGACAGATTAATAGCGTGGGCAGAATCTCATAATACGCCAGCAAGTAACATCTGGTTCAAACACCGTCCTCGACACTCAAGGTATCGAAAACAGTGGTCGCTTATGTTGAATTAATACCGACAAACTAATGAATATATAAATATGCACAGCAAGCTTGACGAGAGAATAGACACCTGGAAAACGTCAAGAATGAAATGGCATTATAAATGTCAATATATTAGATGTAAATGAGATGCGATGATAGGTATGGGAGAAAATAGCTAAGCACATAATTAATTACTTAGGAGTGAAGACATACGTGTTTTGCCTTTCGGCAATCTTGCTGGTTAGATTCTCTGTTCATTTATGTGGTTGTTTTTATTTTATTTTGTGTGTTCATTATTGGGTGGCGGGGTAGGGTTATTCCCAATTAAAGGAGAGGTAAGGTGTCTCCTTCCCTCCGCTAGCCTACGGGACACCCTTGGGCAAGGTGGAGTACCCGTTTAGCCCCCGGATGAGGGTTACGTGAAGCCATGTGTGTAGGTGGTGGATGAAGTTGAAGAGCAGCCAACAGATAGTTATAGGTTATGGTCTCCAGCTTCACGACGGTAGGCAGAGGATCTCTTTTTTGGTAGACAATGGCTGCGGTCATCGACCAATATGGTCACTGCTAGGAAGGAACGCAATGGCAAACTACCTTCTTTACAGATGCCAATAGTAGCATGTACTGCATGCAGTCTTATGTGCCACATCACAAAGATTCTGCTGAGAATTATCATGCAAAGAGTCAGGAAGAAAATACAACCCGAAATAGGAGAAGAACAATGTGGGTTTGCAGAAGGCAAGTGCACAGTAAATGCTGTGTATATACTGAGAACAGTAATTGAACGTTCTACAGACGTAAACAAAGATCTATATCTTTGCTTTATTGACTATACAAAGGCTTTCGATAAAGTGAGACATGTCGACATGATAAGGATGCTTGAAGATCTACACATTGGTGGAAAATACCTTAGACTTGTAAAAAACATATATTGGAAACAACAAGCTGCCATCAGAATTGATAACAATGTAGGTCAATATCAACCTATTAAAAGAGGTGTGAAACAAGGATGTGTAATGTCACCAGATCTTTTTTTCCCTGTACAGTGAACATATTTTCAGAAATATAGAAGATATGGAAGGAATCAACATTGGGGGACGATGCATCAATAACATTAGATATGCAGATGATACAGTCTTGATTGCAGACAATGAACAGGCCTGCAAAATTTAGTAGATGCGGTTGTTGCACACAGTGAATAAACAGGGTTAGAACTGAGTATTAAGAAGACACTGATTATGGTCGTCACTGGGAATAATTAAATACCACAATGTGATATACGAGTAAATTGGCATATGTTTTAGCAAGTGAATCAATACAGTTATCTCGGCACAGTCATAACATCTGTGACGAAACGCGTTTATCTGTCTTGGGTCATAAAGATCCCGCACTATTTTCGCGCGTCATCGGGGGACTTCCCCAGCTAAAAATAGACTGAGGGAAGCCGATAGAGGAATTACCATCTAGAATCTTCTCGGAGCACCTGAATTTGAGTGACCCGTGAGGCTGGGTATTGTACTAGATTCTCGTGCAGAGAGATCTAGAAATTCTAGGCGGGGAATGACGGTTTCCCGAGAAAGTGTCTTTTCTCAAGAAGCACTAGCTCCTCGTGCGCATTGAGTTGGCACGAGTGGGGAAATTGGCTAAACCATTCATTCACTTCATTTTGGCTCGTAGAGAGCAGACGCAGGCCTGTGTGAGCCATTTTGTGTTGCGTCTCACCTCAACCATGATTCGGCTGACTGTTATGGAAAGGAAGCTGAGAAGCCCTTGAACAGTTCTGAAGCTGACTGGAATCTGGTTTTCGACATTCAGGTACTTATTTGTTTAAATCATTTAACTTTGTAAGTGTGTACAAAACGCCATCGTTCTAACCTCATTACCTATGCGGATGTCCTTGCATACTAATTAGCAAACCGATCGATAACGCTGCTGACGGCTAATCGGGTGTTTTGTTTACCGTGTGTTCGCGAATCAGGTGTTGGGAAAGCAGGAATGCGATGTGGGCGATTTGGGGGTAAATTATATATGACCGTATATCGCAAATTGTTGCATCTATTAGGTTGCTGTGTTAGAATTAAACATAGTTATTTGTGCCTGAAAGAAACCTAGATTTATGTCAGTCAGTTGCTGAAGCCAGGAGAATGGTTAGAAAACCAGGTAAGTTGGTAGGTGGAGATTCAGACAAAAGTGTGCTTAGTTACTAAGTAAAGAAAGAACTTAGTTCTGTGCCACCAGGAATGAAGTAACTATTGTGTAGTAACTTAATAGTGAATTCATTGTGTGGAACACGGGATTTCTGTGGGAAGGTAAGTCTACATTGGTGATATATATATATATATATATATATATATATATATATATATATATATATATATATATATATATATATATATATATATATATATATATATATATATATGATGTGGCATTGTGTATATATATTAGGTCATGGCATGTGATACGTCCTGGAGTAATTCCGAACGCCGAATAGGTCGACGCGTGATAACACTGCGTGCCGTCGCGATATAAATATGCGTTCTGAATTCTTGCCTGAGCTATCCTGTTCTGTCATACTGGCGCTAGTGCGAGTGAATGCTAAGGTGCTGGAAGTATGGAAGGATGCAAGGAGGCTGTATGAGACAGGGGACATATAGGATATGGGGGATTTGAAAGCAAGTTATGAAAGTATAGGTTGGTAGACCAGACCAACGATGAAGTTCCGTCCCGGCCAAGGCTAAACCATTTGGGAGGGCTGAACTGGAACATTACCCTTGGAACATGTGGGGAACATGTATTCTCAAGACGGTTTCTTGACTCTAAGGAGGAGTCTGATAAGAAGAGTTTGCTATGGCGTGGGCAGGAGGTCCCACCAGCAAACAGGACTGTGTACATATTGGATATGATCATGTACTATTCCTATATTCCGAAGGATGGTATATTGATCAATATTATGTTTATTAATGAACATTGATGATGTAAGGAACAAGTCCAGGGACTCTTTACCTTAGTGTTTAGTTCGATTAAATTAGAACTATGATAACAGCCTACTATCACTACTGACGTTAGCGACGACTGGTAGATGATTAGGGATAGGTGAGACCTATGATCAGACTCGTCATTCTGATTTCTTGCTCTGTTTTACGGGCTGTTCTGTGAGGCCAGCTGACATCACTGCACCCAGGCTTTACTACTCTCCATATAGAGATAATGCTTTAGTTATATGCATAACTAAGTAGCATGACTGAGGGTTGAGTAGTCATTGGTAGGATGCATGTGGACTAATGTTTGGGCCAGTATACTCTCACCGGTCTCTCTTCCTTTTCAGGAGTTTGCCTGTTGAGGAACCAGTCAACTATAATTGTCGTTGGCGGGAACCCACTTCGTGTGACACAGCGAAGGGGTCAATTCTTTACTTATCACGCCAGACTCAACCACACCATGTACCCAGTGTAATCCATCATGCGTGAAGGTTTGCATCAAGTAATAGAGGTGCCCTGAAGGTGCACGTGTGGGATGTGATGGTTTGTGATGTTTTTCTAGATTAGAAGATACTCTATTTCAGCCAGGAACATTTCAGCATTTTGAGCAATCATGCTCAAAGAAAGGAACCACCTGACCGTATATTATTACGGTGGTTCTGCCTAAACGCAGAAAAAAGAAATGTAGACACTTGAATGGTTCTGAGGACTGCTATAGTGGCAGGTCTTGAGAAGAACTACACCAGCTATTAACTTGTGGCAAGTGTTACCAGGTGGAAGGGACAATTGATTATTGTCCAACCTGAATTGTTTCCGTGAAAATAGATGTCTGATTCTAATAGTGTACTGAACAAGTACGAAGACTTGGAACTGTGTTCGTGTAGGACTCAGTGACATATCCGTTGCCTCATCTGATTCTTCAAGCAGTGTTACTGTGATAGGAGTATAGGACCATTAACTTGGTTATTGACATATTCTTCAAGCAGTGGTACTGTGATAGGAGTATAGGACCATTAACTTGGTTATTGACATATTCTTCAAGCAGTGGTACTGTGATAAGAGTATAGGACCATTAACTTGGTTATTGACATATTCTTCAAGCAGTGGTACTGTGATAGGAGTATAGGACCATTAACTTGGTTATTGACATATTCTTCAAGCAGTGGTACTGTGATAGGAGTATAGGACCATTAATTTGGTTATTGACATATTCTTCTAGCAGTGGTACTGTGATAGGAGTATAGGACCATTGAATTGGTTATTGATATATTCTGCTAGCAGTGTTACTGTGCTATGCTGGCGGGATCATTAGATCGGTCAGTGACTACTTAGGTTCATCGAAGTCACCCATACTTGGAGTCCAGTCCAGGAGGATTGTCTCCCAACCAGTGTTGTTAGAGAACTATGTATTAACAGTGACTAAGGGGGTGTGATGAAGATGCAGTTGGTCCAGTTGATTGAGGTCCAGCAGTGACTCTATTGTTGTGGATCCACGCTCTGGAGACGGAGTGGTCTCCAAGGTTCTAGTCATCTCACTGGAGGGAAGCCGGGTGAGTGGCGGACCGACTGGACGGGACATCTGCATCCAATCTACTTCTCAACTCCATGATGACAACCATATCTCTGATTCTGTCTCTACTCTATCCTCTATTAGTGTAAATAGATTATTCTATCAGGATATTCATTTCAGTTCTGTAGTCTCAAGGGTAGAATAAACTTTATGTAAGTTGACTTGCTCTTTGTATAATGATTGAGTGTGGTCTCGGACGATGCCTAAGTGTTCATTGTTCCCCAGGAGTAGGTAGTTAGTGGGGGTCTAGAATCTGGAGGGGCTTGTAGACATAATTAACTAATATGAGATCAACCACAGAGTAAAAATGTGTATCTGCCTGTCCAACCCCTGGGGCTAGAATACACGGGAATGCCAGAAACACCTCGGGGGTGGTTCACTCTCACTACCCAAGGCGAACTCGTTACACTCCAGAATAATGGGAGATGCCTTGAAGAGATTAGAACAAGAATTCCCATTGCGAAGGTAGCCTTTTGCAAGATGAAAAACATACTGACCAATAAAAAGATATCAATTGAAACGAGAAAAAGAGTTTTGAAGTGCCACATAGAAACTATACTTTTGTATGGATGTGAAGTTTGGACAATAAGCAGTGCAGCTGAAAAACATCTGATGGCTGTGGAAATGTGGTTTCTGAGGAAAATGCAAAGAATACCACGGACAGACAGAAAAACCAATGAACAAGTCCTTCAAGAAACAAATGAAGATCGTAAACTGATTAGAGACATTAGACGTAGACAGTCACAATTTTTGGGGCATGTTATGAGAAGAAATGACGTGGAGAACTTGTTGACAACTGGCAAGATCGAAGGGAAGAGACCAAGGGGAAGACTCAGAAGTAAATACCTGGATGGCTTGGCCACGTGGCATGGTCGAGACAGGAACATGGAGCTGATCCACGACTCTGGTGATCTAGTGACATGGCAGTACATGACCGCCCGCGCTTATCGGCATGGCACATGATGGATGGATGGTTTATGATTAACGGCTGACATACACCTTGGAGATTCGCAGTCTAACTGACTTCATACTTATTCCAAAGAGATTCAGAAAGAGCTTAGTAAGAACATGAACTAAATAGGAGCAGTCCGCTACAGTAATCATCATCAGGTGCTAAGCGTAGGCCTTCATGTCTCTCCACTAATCTCGGTCCATTGTGGTTTGGATCAACTCTGTTAATGATATTCCTCCATGACACCGTCTCGACCCATCAGGCATCATTTATCGCGGTCTGCATCTGCCTCTTTTACCCATTGAGTTTTCTTTTCTTCATTTGTTTGTTAGTATCAACAAATCCAGGTCGACCCAGCCTAAATTAGACATCAGTAGATTTCATGGAAAGTAACGAAGACCGGGTGCAATTGATTTTAACACCGAGAGACGGTTGGTATATATAAAACAGATGGTGCTAGTATCATAACCATCGAGAGACGGTTGGTATATATAAAACAGATGGTGCTAGTATCATAACATGCACAAGATCTGCAATAATTAGTAGAAGGCGGTTCTTGTACACAGTAAGCAGCTGGGGTTGGAATTAAATTGTAAGAAGACACAGGTTATGGTCGTCACTAGGAAGAACGAAATACCACAATGTAATATACAAGTAAATGGGAATATTCTTCAACAAGTGAATCGGTACAATTATCTCGGAACAGTCATAACATCTGATGGGAGATGCCTTTTGAAGAGATTAGAACAAGAATCGCCAGGGCGAAAGTAGACTTTAGCAAGATGAAAAACATTCTGACCAATAAAAAGATGTCAATTGACACGAGAAAAAAGAGTGTTGAGGGGATACATAGAGCCTGTTCTTTTGAATGGATGTGAAACTTGGACAATGTGTAGTCAAGCTGAAAAACTTCTGCTGGCTGCAGAAATGTGGTTTCTTAGGAAAATGCAAAGAATACCATGGACAGACAGACAAACCAATGACCAAGTATTACAGGAGACAAATGATAATCGTAAATTGATTATAGAAATTAGACGTAGACAGTCAAAATATTTTTTGGACATGTTATGAGAAGAAATGGATTGGAGAACTTAGTGACAACTGGCAAGATCGAAGGGAACAGACCTAGAGGAAGACCTAGAGGAAAATACCTGGATGGCTTGGCCACTTGGCATGGTCGAGACAGGAACACTGAGCTGATCCACGACTCTGGTGTTCGAGGAAATGGCGAGTCATGACCGCCCACGCTTTCCGGCATGGCACGTGATTGATTGATTGATTGATCATAACCGGCTCTGTGGCAAAGGCATTACGGATGCAATGCGTAATCCCGCAATCCGCGTTCGAAGCACAGTTGCGGGGGATTTGGCAGCAGACCGCATTGCGTTGGTTTTCATTCAATGGGATGAGTCCTGGCAGTTCAGAAAGAGGTGGCAAACAACTGAACGTAAACTTGCCAAGAAATCACAAAAGGCCAAAAATGCTGGAGTTGACTGCGACGCCCTGTAAAGGATATCCAAGTAACTTTTAAATCATAAACCCGTCGGAGTCTGTGGTTTAGAGGTTTTTTTTTTTTTTCGCGTTTCCATCCTGTTTCAGGATATTGCGGTCAACATCAGCATCTTTCAGCTGATCTTCACGCCACGACTTTCTGAGCGACCGGCTCCATACTCTCGTAAGTCACTGGCGCGACTCGAACCGCTTCCAATTCTCGTGCGCCCACGTCAACCACGAGAGCATTGGGGGTTACGGAGAAACCTGCTAACCGGTTTAGAGGTATAGTGAACACAATCCCACAATGTCCAGATATACCGTGTGTAGGGTTCGATATCAGCCACGGTCGACTTGGAAGTAGATATATTTGCACCCAAAGATTGAGTACAAATGTATGAGAGTTGGCTTTCAGAAAGCAATGACACACTCATTCATTCATACAGTAGAATGTCCTTGCAGAACCTCGCTCCCATAACAACTTTCCGGAAAACTTCTCGATCACAAGCAAGATGTTCCGAGTCCGATACACCGATCTGGAGATCATCTGCCACATTATGTACCCATCTTCTCTTTGGCTTTCCTCTTCCTCTCTTCCCGGGCACATACCCCTTCATTATTGTTCTCTCCAAACTTTCGTGACGTTTCAGGTGACCAACATATTTCAATTTTCTTTGTTTTATCGTCTTTAGTGGCCAGCTTTCTTCAATGTTCAGATCTTTTCGTATGGATGCATTTTTTTTTCTTTCTATATCCAAGATATTTTTAGAAACCGTTTAAAACATTAATATTCAAAGGCATTTATACTCTGTTTAGCTTGTTTAGTAAGTGTCCAGGTCTCACAGGCGTATGTTGCAATTGGAAAGATGCATGCTCTTAAGAATCCAATTTTTATAGTTCTGCCTGTCCCAGTCCACAATTTATTCAGTTGTTTTAGTTTTTGAAGCTATTACATGATAGGGTTCACTGCAACGCCCTGCAAGAAACTTATACTATCAATTCTATACATCCATGGCTGGGAGAGGGTGTGTTGTTGTTGTTGTTGTTGTTGTTTTTGTTGTTGTTGTTGTTGTTGTTTTCATTGAAGAGGGACCGGAGGTGTGATTTTTGAGAAGAATGTGTCAAGGACAAAGAAGAAACCAACGCGGGGGTATTGACAACTGTGCTTGTTTTACTATATCATTTATGAAGAAGAGCAGCTGGCCGAGTGGATAAAATCCGGGCTCCCATACAGGATACACGCGTTCGAATCCACCGTAAGGTGTGGATTTTGTTTTTGTCGGGGGCTAAACGAATACACTGCACAGTTCGCGTTGACTGCAGTAGCCAGGCGGTCATAATTCCTCAGGCTCAAGACACCTCCCCCCTGTCCCTCACCGCAAAGAGCTTTAGGTAGTAGATGTTTTTTTTATGTCAATAGAAAATAGTTTTTTTTTTTAAATTTTGTTGTCGTTTTTTTTTTGGTTCGCTTTGAACTCAAGGGTAGTCCAACACGCGTTACTACCTTGTTAGCGCACTGGACTGATTTTTGCATGCGGTTCATCATTCTCTGTTACTAGTGTCGGGGAAAATAAATTATTAAGTGAGAGGAAAATAGTACGCTGGAGACATATATGAGAGACAAAGAGAGAGAGAGAGAGAGAGAGAGAGAGAGAGAGAGAGAGAGAGAGAGAGAGAGAGAGAGAGAGAGAGAGAGAGAGAGAGAGAGAGAGAGAGAGAGAGAGAGAGAGAACGAACGAACGAACGAACGAATGAACAGACTTTATTTTCAAAGGGTAACAAATTGGGCACGCAGGCCCGTCTTACATTCGGCCCTTCCATTCACTCATCTTTCTTTCATCAACAGTGCATAGGAAAAAACATTGTCACATGAATTATGTAAACATTAACAATGCATATTACTATGTTATGAGACACATCCACCACCCAACCACACATCCCCCATTCACTCCAACTCCCCCACCCAACCACAAACATAACCCACACACACATACATTCCCCCACCCATCCACCACATCCCTACACCTACACATCTCCCCACCCACACACACCTCTCACCCACCACACATCCCATCCATCCACACCCCAAGCACACATACATTCAATAACCCACACATCCCCCACCTACACACATCTCCCCACCCACTCACATATCCTGTACCCGTCCCATTACCCACCAACAATCACTCACCCACATATCCTCCTCCATCCACACACCTCCACCCACCCAGCCAAACACACATTCCTCAGCCACACACGAGTTACCAGGGCATGACGTGGATAGTAAGGATTGTCGGCGTTATTCTGATCACATGACCCACCGAATGATGATTAGCCTATAAAAATATGCGTTTAGCATAATAAATGCAATGCACTTTAAGGCACGCAAAAGAGCCTTTTATATTGTGTATTGTTTTTAAACAACTTGTACACAAAATCCTACAGTTTGAATTTGAAAAGGTCATCATCATGTGCCATGTCAGCTGGCGTAGGCGTTTATGTCTCTCCACGTGTCTGTCTTTGGTGTTCAGGATCAACTCTGCTGCTGGTATTCCTCCGTCTCAATCCATCCAGCATCACTGCTCTTGGTCGGTCTCTGCCTTTCTTCCCTTCGATATGTCCAGTCGTCACAATGTTTTCCAATGCCTCTCTTCTCATCACATGACCAACGAAAACTATTTGTCTCTTTATTATTGTTGTATATAACGTGTAAAGGTAGATAACTAGATATCCAGCTAACTAATAAAGGGAGTCCAGAAAAATGCATTCATCTCTCTGCTTATTGGTTTCAAGGTATCAGTAATACATGATTTATTATTGATTAGGGAGAATCGTCGTGATGGCACTCCGGGCTGACCCATTAGTGCTCCGATTTCCTCCTGGACATGTCGCCCGGGTATATCGACTAGTCGCACCAGTTGTGATGTGTTGGTTAAACTTGTTCACGTCTATCGACTTCCCGCTTCACTCTTATCTCCATCACTCGGGACAAGAAAGCGGATACCTAAGCTCTCTTATAGTCATTTGTGCGTCCTGAATCTTTTAGGCATTGATTATGTCTGGCCCATTCATTGCTCTCCCGTTTTATTGCTTTCTTCAAACATTTTCTTTATCTTGCTACAGTCATGTTAACTACAATATTTCCTGTATTGTATTCTCCACCCAAGCGCTGAATAGGATAGACTAGGAAAAGGAATCACTCAAATATGACAGTTATTATAACGTGTGATTTACATAGGCCATGAAGTAAATTTTTTGCCCCGTGGTACATTTTGCAGTATTTTGAGCATCATGGCTGCCAGTTCATTTCCCTGTGTACAGAAATGGTGACGTAATTTACGACCAAAGCTGACACTAGTTGTCGTGTTTCACAGGCGAGGGAATCTGCGATCTTTTCCCGGTTCATGGAGGGCTGGAGTTTTTCAAGTTAACTTCAATGCAGTCCTCAGGCAGATCATGTGATGTAAAGTAATAGTTAAAAGTTAATTACAAATCCTGTACAGGATGTCGCAGTCAATAGCAGTATTTTTTGGCTGTTTGTGATTCCTCAGCATGGTTTTACTTTCAGTGGTTTGTCATTGCTTTCTGAAAGACTGGTACGATACCATTGTATGAAAACCAGCGCAAGGGGGTTTCCAAATCCCCCGTTTTTCCAAATGCCAAGAGATCACAATAGCGAAAAATGCTGGTATTGACTGCAACGTCCTGTAAAGGATATGCACATTTGTATTTATTAGTGCGGTGACCAGATCACACCCTAGCTTTCTCTGCCAGTGAAAATCATGTGTACATCTAATGAAGTGAAGTTTATCCTTAGGCAGGGCTCAACCTACACCAAGATGGGCTTAAGGCATTGCAGACACTTTGGACACGCATTTTCAGCCACCAAAACTGAGCCATCTGCATACCAAAGCTTGTTTGTAAGAGGGGGCTTCAAATGAAAACCTTAAATATGTGAGTGTGTGTGTGTGTGTGTGTGTGTGTGTGTGCTTTTTTTTTTTTTTTTTTGACGCTGAAAATGAAGCGCAGTTATAAGAAGTGATAGATATGCTCGTAATATAAGAAAGTCTGAAAACAGAAAAAGAGGTTTCAAAATCAGCCGGTTTGGAAGTCGACCTCTTTACGTTGATTTCTATGTTGTCAGGCGTCGGCCGTTCAGAACTCAATGACAAACTACTTAACTAAAAATGCCTAGTAAATAGCAAATAGCCAATAAATACTGCGAATGACGGCAGCGTCCTGTAAAATACATTGTAAATTACAAAACCTACCTCACTTCAATTGGCGCTGTTACGAAGGGGCTACGAATGTGATTCGCAATCCTGCATACCATGTTCTAAACACAGCTGCGGGAGATTTGGCAGTAGACCGTCTTGCGCATATGTTTCAACACAATGGTATGAGCGCCGGTCGTTCAGAAAGCAATGGCAAGCTACTGAACGTAAACTTGCTGAGTAAATCACAACCAGCCAAACAATCTTAGGATTGTCTGCGACGTCCTGTATAGTACATACAAACAACTAACTAACTAACCCCATTGGACAGTTGGATCACGTGACTTGGCAACGGCATCACCATAGGATTAGAAAATGACTGGACGAGGTCACGTACATAAAACCACTCTTCATGATTCAGAGATGTTCACATCAGCTGCATTACATGCACCCAATCTGTACTCTCTGACCCCTGAGCTGGCGGGGAAGTGTACATGACGCTTTATGGCGGTTGTAATATACATTTATGTCTGGCGTCACTCAAGGACACTATTAGAAAATGCAGGAAGTCGACACAGAAACAAGAAAGAGAAAAGCAAGTGGGTACAGTGATGGCGTCACCTTGTCGTGAATAGTTGATTAATCTTGACAGTTCAAAGTAAAGATGTGTGAAAAGAAAGACTCAATGCCAAAACATACACAACACATGTCAGCGCTGTGGCTTCTGGACAGTGAAGGCGTTTCACAAACGAAAAGTAAAAGATCATTTTACACGACTTAAGGCTTGCGAACCCGGTTTGTGAGCCCGTATACCCGGGTTCGAAACACAGCGGTGCTGGGTTTTTTTTCGAAAAGGGTATAGGAGCCGGTCGTTCAGAATGCAATGGCAAACTACTGAACGAAAAATTTGCCCAGGAATCACGATCAGCGAAAATGCTGGGGTTCACTGCTACGTCCTGTGAAGGACATGCAACTTATAATAAAAGGCACTTTGGCATATGGTGAGTGACCCACATTTTTATACAGAAATATCATTTGGGGAACCCTTTGGTGCCACTAAAACAGTTAATAAATAAACACATATTCAATTTTTATGTTTGTCTAGTGCAGTGTTTCTCAACCTTTTTTGGCCCGTGCCCCCCTTCACCATATTTTCAGAACTTCATTCCCCCCCCCCCCCTTTCCTATCAAAAATTTGGCCCTTGCCCCCTCCCCTTTTCACCGTATTTTCAGAACGTCATTCCCCCCCCCCCCCTCTTTTCATATTTCCTATCTAAAAATCCTCCTACCCCTACACAGTATACGTAAAAATGTAAGGTAAATTTAATAGCACGTACTAAAATAAGTCTAGACATCCACATAAAACGTGATTTGTGGGTCTACTGACCTTATAAAATGAATTTTAGAAGGATGAGACGTACTTAACTGTAAAGTATGAAGGGAAAAACAATATCAAGTAATCGGTTCTTGTATTAACGCGATCTTGAAATGGTCTTCATTTCCTCCCCCCCCCCCTCCCCTCCCCCCCGGAAATCCTAAAATTCCCCCCTGGGGGGAATTCCCCACCGGTTGAGAACCACTGGTCTAGTGCGTCCTCTAATCCCTACTTCTTTCTTCTACTTCTACGAGAGCCAAACAATACAGGTTTGTTTTTTAAATATTTTTTTTTTAATCGACTGTCATGGATTCTTTCAAATTTTATGTTGTCTAGTGCGTCCACTGGTTCTCTCCGTGTCGGTAACTTATGGGGTATGTGAGCCGGTCGCTCAGATAGCAAAGGCAAACTACTGAGCGTAATCTTGCCAAGAAATCAACAATCAGCTGAAAGACGCTGATGTTGACAGCGATGTCCTGTAAAGGATACGCGAACAAAAAAAAGTGTGTCCACTAAACCTTACTTCTTTGTTCTACGTCTATGATAGCCAAAGAATACATGTGTGTGTTTATTTATGAACTGTCTTAGATTCTTTCAATTGTTATGTCGTCTAGTGCGTCCAATTCGCTATCCCGCATACCACGTTCGAGACACAGCTTCGGGCGATTCGCAAGCAGACCGCCTTTTGTTGGTTTCCATACAATGATATGAGTGTCAGTCGTTCTGAATGCAATGGCAAACTACTGAACGTAAACGTGCCCAGAAATAGCAAACAGCTAAACAATGCTAGAGTTGACTGCCACGTCTCCTGTAAAGGATATGCAACTCTCTCACTAGTGCGTCCACTGATCCCTACTCCTTTCTTCTACTTCTATGACAGTCAAACAATACGCGCGCGCGTGCGTGTGTGTGTGTGTGTGTGTGTGTGTGTGTGTTTATTTATAAACTGTTTGAGATTCTTCCAATTGTTATGTTGTCAAGCACGTTCTCTAATCCCTACTCCTTTCTTCTACTTCCATGAGAGTCAAACAATACGCGCGCGCGCGCGCGCGTGTGTGTGTGTGTGTGTATGTGTGTGTATGTGTGTGTGTGTGTGTGTGTTTATTTATAAACTGTTTGAGATTCTTCCAATTGTTATGTTGTCAAGCACGTTCTCTAATCCCTACTCCTTTCTTCTACTTCCATGAGAGTCAAACAATACGCGCGCGCGCGCGTGTGTGTGTGTGTATGTGTGTGTGTGTGTTTATTTATAAACTGTTTGAGATTCTTCCAATTGTTATGTTGTCAAGCACGTTCTCTAATCCCTACTCCTTTCGTCTACTTCCATGAGAGTCAAACAATACGCGCGCGCGTGTGAGTGTGTGTATGTGTGTGTGTGTGTGTTTATTTATCAACTGTTTGAGATTCTTCCAATTGTTATGTTGTCAAGCACGTTCTCTAATCCCTACTCCTTTCTTCTACTTCCATGAGAGTCAAACAATACGCACGCGCGCGCGCGCGTGTGTGTGTATGTGTGTGTGTATGTGTGTGTGTGTGTGTTTATTTATAAACTGTTTGAGATTCTTCCAATTGTTATGTTGTCAAGCACGTTCTCTAATCCCTACTCCTTTCTTCTACTTCCATGAGAGTCAAACAATACGCGCGCGCGCGTGTGTGTGTGTGTGTATGTGTGTGTGTGTGTTTATTTATAAACTGTTTGAGATTCTTCCAATTGTTATGTTGTCAAGCACGTTCTCTAATCCCTACTCCTTTCTTCTACTTCCATGAGAGTCAAACAATACGCGCGCGCGTGTGAGTGTGTGTATGTGTGTGTATGTGTGTGTGTGTGTGTGTGTTTAGTTATAAACTGTTTGAGATTCTTCCAATTGTTATGTTGTCAAGCGCGTTCTCTAATCCCTACTCCTTTCTTCTACTTCCATGAGAGTCAAACAATACGCGCGCGCGCGCGGGCGTGTGTGTGTGTATGTGTGTGTATGTGTGTGTGTGTGTGTTTATTTATAAACTGTTTGAGATTCTTCCAATTGTTATGTTGTCAAGCACGTTCTCTAATCCCTACTCCTTTCTTCTACTTCCATGAGAGTCAAACAATACGCGCGCGCGCGCGTGTGTGTGTGTGTATGTGTGTGTGTGTGTTATTTATAAACTGTTTGAGATTCTTCCAATTGTTATGTTGTCAAGCACGTTCTCTAATCCCTACTCTTTTCTTCTACTTCCATGAGAGTCAAACAATACGCGCGCGCGCGCGTGTGTGTGTGTGTATGTGTGTGTGTGTGTTTATTTATAAACTGTTTGAGATTCTTCCAATTGTTATGTTGTCAAGCACGTTCTCTAATCCCTACTCCTTTCTTCTACTTCCATGAGAGTCAAACAATACGCGCGTGCGTGTGAGTGTGTGTATGTGTGTGTATGTGTGTGTGTGTGTGTTTATTTATAAACTGTTTGAGATTCTTCCAATTGTTATGTTGTCAAGCACGTTCTCTAATCCCTACTCCTTTCTTCTACTTCCATGAGAGTCAAACAATACGCGCGCGCGTGTGAGTGTGTGTATGTGTGTGTATGTGTGTGTGTGTTTATTTATAAACTGTTTGAGATTCTTCCAATTGTTATGTTGTCAAGGACGTTCTCTAATCCCTACTCCTTTCTTCTACTTCCATGAGAGTCAAACATACGCGCGCGCGCGCGCGTGTGTGTGTGTATGTGTGTGTATCTGTGTGTGTGTTTATTTATGACCCATATTCTTATACAGCAATGGACACTTGTGAGTGATATGGTCAGTGCCACGAACATATATTTTACAGTTCTGGTTACAGTTACTTGCAAGTATCTACACAACGTCGCTACTTGCAAGTACTTTACACAACGTCGCTAGTTGCAAGTATCTACACAACGTCGCTAGATGCAAGTCTCTACACAACGTCGCTAGTTGCAAGTATCTACACAACGTCGCAAGATGCAAGTCTCTACACAACGTCGCTAGTTGCAAGTCTCTACACAACGTCGCTACTTGCAAGTCTTTACACAACGTCGCTAGTTGCAAGTCTCAACACAACGTCGCTAGATGCAAGTCTCTACACAACGTCGCTTGTTGCAAGTATCTACACAACGTCGCTACTTGCAAGTCATTACACAACGTCGCTAGTTGCAAGTCTCTACACAACGTCGCTACTTGCAAGTCTCTATGCAACGTCGCTAGTTGCAAATGTCTACACAACGTCGCTATCAAACCCACCATGTTTTGACGGTTTCTGATTTACTATATAATGGTTATGTTCGGTAGTTTGCTTTCTAAACGACCGCCACTCATACTATCACAATCACTGCAAGGCAGTCTTAGAAGGCAGTGCTTAGAAGGCAGTCTGCAGGCGGTATGTCGGGGAATTGTGAAGTTCAGTAGTTTGCTTTCTGAACAGCCGACGCTCAGACCAATGAAATCAACGCAAGGCGGTATTGGTAGACATATTAGTTTTAAACGATGTCAATATTTAGAACCAGCGATAAGCATTTATAGAGACCGCTGGCGCAGTGGCTAGCACTCTTGCCTGTCGGGCCGGTTTGTTTTCATTGACTTGGGCCCGAGGGCAACCAAACCTAAAATGAAATGAAGAGAATCAAGAGAAGGAGAAAGACCAGAATGTAAAAGAAAAGAGAAGTGGAGAATAAAAGGCGAGGATTAGAAATAAGCGAAAGAGAAAGACAAAGCGGAGAAGAAGAAACACAAAAAAGGGAGGATGAAACAATAAAAACACAAAGATTAGAACAGGAAGATGAAAAGAAAAGGGAAAAGGGAACTAAATAAAGGGTCAAGGGAAACAGAAGCGGGAGATGGGAAAGAGAAAGCGTAGACGAAGAACTGTGAAGACAAGGAAAATAAGTAATGGAATATTAGATAAGGAAGATGGAAATCTGGAGGAAGAGGAGAACTAAGTAGAATGACAAGAGAAACAGAAGCGTGCTTGCATACATGGAAAGCAGATGTATTACAAATTACAACAAGAGTATCAGACATATAATAACTTTCTTTATGTTACGTTCATCGTTTAGTTCACATGAACATTTCATTGCTTTGTTTTTAAACATGTCCTATGTGCAAGTGAGACCAGAAAGTGTTATCAGCTTTCGCGTGCTTGTTTTCGTTTCCGAAATGTGTCAACAGAAGCTTGTACAAGAAGAATAAACACGAATCCAGAGTACACCCAACAAGATTATGCAGAATTTGTCAGACATTTTGAAGCAGGTCTTTTGCAGAATGTCGTTCTCTTCAGATAAGAGCGCTCACTCTGAAACATTCGGTGCGCCGATGCTAAGGTAGCGGGTCCAACACCTACACCGCTCAGCTGTACTAAAATGTTGATTTCCCGCCCATAACTTGGGGACGTCAATTACAAGCACCTCTAAAGTCGGAGTCGGTTCGCCTGATGGTGGGGGTCACTGGCAACTGGGAAAGCTAATCCCCACTCAAAAATCAGCCCACTGCAATAGAAGTACAAAAAGCGTAACGGCAACGTTTGAGTTCAAAGCGAGCGTTAAGATTCTCGTTTGTTTGCTGTTTTCTTCAGTGTTCGCTGACTCTTGTCTTTTTTTCCTTATTCATGTCATTGCTGTTCTCTTAAAACCACCATATTTAACGTTTAACATGCCCAAAGTGCACACTTCCATGGACACGATGCCGTCCAAGGACCAGATGTCTTGGATGTTCAACGGCTGCAGGATCTCAATACTTGTTTCTTCTTTATTCATGCATTTCTCCTGCAACATTTTGTTCAAAATCCCAAACTTTCTTCGGTGGTGATTGCCAATTGGTCTATGCTTCTCATCCGAGTATTACGATAGGAAAGATGCATGTCCTCACATATTTAACTTGATGTGTTGCTACAGTGCCGCTATCTCCCAATAATATCTCTGTTTAACTTAGGCATTGCTACAGCCAGTCTTTTTACAGTCCCAGTTGTTGAGAATAATAATAAATAATATAACAGGTCCAGAAGCTGGAAGCTGCTATGAATCTGTCAAATGTTAGAACCATCGTCTTTTGTAGTCCTGATTGCACCTACTTTCTACCTCGCTGTAGAACACCATCGTAACCGCTAACAATTAAGTCATAACGCCCACTGTTGCTGATTATTGAGGAATATGGAGCCAAGATAATCACAATTGGTAGCATTTTCAATTTCTGGATTGCTTTTTGTGCTGTACAAGGGAACTTCAAATGAAAACTTTAAAAGTGTGATAGACATTAAAATAACCATGCCGTTGACTTGTAACCTGTCAATATTACAGATGGGATCCATGTTAAGAATTTCAAGCAGGCAACATCACGGTGCAGACGAACACAGCGACGTCAAAATGGCAGTTTAAAGGTGACCGTGTGTTTAACACACACAAAAATAGTTTTTTTTTTTTTTTTTTTGCGAGCATTTTTGTTTTAAGTTCAGAAAAATATTTTTAACTTTTATCTTCACTGTATCTTTTGACATTCAGGATTAGCAGAGAACGGAAACCTGTCCAAGGGAACACATCGACACACCATATTGTGGAAGGCCGGGGAAAACCTCAAAGTTATCGTCCTGTTCATGTCCCATGCAGAAGATATTCGTCGCTTGTAGGTGTAGAAGAAACATCAATGACAATCAACAAGGTGAATTCAGCAATGCAGCTACAGAAAAAGACAATTTTGCTGACGATGACCGCGGTAAGGACGGATCCGTTGGCTTAACGTTGTTCTCAGAGATGGTGGACGAAACGTTTAGTGATGAGCTTTGTACAAAACAAGATGCCGGCAATGGTTCTCTGATACTAGTCGACGAATCCGGGGATGCATCGCGACATACTTGTTTACCTATCATCTGCTTAACGCCATGATCGTTACACGGAGATCTATCGCAGCGTGAGCGTTTCCTTGAGTCTTCCATTGACCGAGGTGATTGTAGAGAAGGATATTTCCGCTCACATGAGCTTGTGGTATCTGCTTTTGTTCTGAAATCTGTGGCACTTGGAATTGATCCAGTGTCCTCTATGTTACAGATGGGATCCATACTCGGTTTAAATGTATCTGAAACACAGGAAATATTTTTAGTAGGATTAACCAAATATGTTAAGACTTTTATAGACAATTAATACTCTGTCTGTCTGTCCCTCTGTTTGTCTGTTTGTTTGTCCATTCGAACATATGTCCGTGCGGCATCGATCGGTCGGCCTTGTCTGTCTGTCTGTCTGTCTGTCTGTCTGTCTGTCTGTCTGTCTGTCTGGTCTGTCTGTCTGTCTGTCTCTCTGTCTGTCTGACTGTCTGTCTGTCTGTCTGTCTGTCTGTGTGTCTGTCTGTCTTTCCAATAGTACGTGTTTCCATGCTCGCGTCGGTCGGCCTTGTCTGCTTGTCTATGCGATTGCTTGCCTTCTGAGAAGCCCACTGAGATGGGCAAATAAGAGGTAATTCTCTGTATAATACTGTCTATAATAAAATACAGAAGAACCAATGAGCAAGTCCTACAAGAAGCAAATGAAACCCGTAAACTGATTAAACAAATTAGGCGTAGACAGTCACATTTTGTGGATAAGCTCAGTGTTCCTATCTTGACAATAACACGTGGCCAAGCCATCCAGGTATGTACTTCTCTGCCTTCCCCTTATTCTCTTCCCCTCAATCTTCCCAGTTGACACCAAGTTCTCCAATTTATTTCTTCTCGTATCATGTCCAAATACACTGTGACTGTCTACGTCTAATTTCTCTAATCAGTTTATGGTTTTCATTTGTTTTGTTTGTTTGTTTTTTTGCAGGACTTGGTCATTAGATTTTCTGTCTGCCCTTAGTATTTTTCCCCCCTTAGAAACCACATTTCCACAGCCATGAGATGTTTTTTTTTTCAGCTTGTCTGCTTATTGTCCAGGATTCACATACACACACAAGTACAGGTTCTATTTACCACCTCAACACTTTTTTTCTCTTTTCTCGTTACAGATGACATCGTTTTATTAGACTATGTTTTCCATCTTGCAAAAGGCTATCTTCGACATGGTGATTCTTGTATCTCCCATCACATGTTATAATTTATAAATAGATGTACAGAAGGTCATAACATGTGTGCTGAAATTCTGAAGTTAGTTGCGTATCGTTTACAGCACCTTGCTGTCAACCCCATAATTTTGTTTGTGATTTCTTGGCAAGTTTACACTCATTAGTTTCCATTGCTTTCTGAACGACCGGCAGTAATACCATTGTATTACTCCCAACGCACGGTGGTCTGCTGCCAAATCGCCCACAGCTGTGTTTCGATCGCGGTATGCGGGATTACGAATTGCGTCCGTAACCTCTTCGCCACACAGTTGGAAATTAGGAGAAAACCGTAGTTTATTGAAAGAGATAGAATTCAAACAATGTCATTAGAAAGTGACAGAATTTAAGCAATGACATTAGAAAGTGACAGAATTTAAACAATGACATTAGAAAATGACAGAATTTAAACAGTGACATTAGAAAGTGACAGAATTTAAACAATGACATTAGAAAGTGACAGAATTTAAACAATGACATTAGAAAGTGACAAAATTTAAACAATGACATTAGAAAGTGACAGAAATTAAACAATGACATTAGAAAGTGATAGAATTTAAATAATGACATTAGAAAGTGACAGAATTTAAACAATGACATTAGAAAGTGACAGAATTTAAACAATGACATTAGAAAGTGATAGAATTTAAACAATGACATTAGAAAGTGACAGAATTTAAACAATGACATTAGAAAGTGACAGAATTTAAACAATGGCATTAGAAAGTGACAGAATTTAAACAATGACATTAGAAATACCATAGGCTTCACTACCAGCAGTGAACATGCCTTCGTCATCATCATCGTGATGTGCCACGTCGATAAGCATTGGCGATCATTGTTCTCAATCACATACGATCACCAGAGTCAATGATTGAGTCTTTGTTCTTGTCCTGATTATGTGACTAGGAAATGTAAGTATTTAGTTTTTGTCTTCACATTGTTCTTTCTCCATCAAGTTTGCCAGTTGTCACAATGTTTTCAAGTTTTGTTACACCCACAGTGCACTTCATGACAACCTCCGTCTAATTTCTGTAACCAAAATACTAATTTAGTTTATATCTTGCAAGGCAAGAAGTTGTTCCGACTTCTTGTGGAAATGAAATTTAGTTGCATGTTCTTTGCAGGACGTCGCTATCAATCCCAGTATTTTCGTCTGTTTGTGATTTACTGGGCAATTGTTACGTCCATGGCTTTCTGAACGACAGACGCCTATACTATTGCGATCAACGCAAAGCGGTCTTTTCCCAAATCGTCTGCAGCTGATCTTCAACCCTCAGCTTGATATGTCGAGGATTTATGAAACGCGTTCACTACCCTAAGCCAAAGCGTTGGTCATGTGGGAATGAATACAGTTCAGATATGATTCTGGGCCTGCAGCGGAGGCAGCAATGATTATCGAGCCATAGTAAGACCAGGAATACAATGGATAGATCATATCACGGGTATGCTACACAATACAATCCAGTGCAGCCAGTGTGAAACATTTGATTCCAGATATAAGGAACACTGTAAATCCAATACACACTTGATGAAATTATCGATCAACAGTCACCGCCCACATAATACACAGACATGTTGGAGGTCAGCGTGACCGAAAGGATTAAAGCGATTGTGCTTAAACTTCCGGTACGCTCATGACGGGGTAGTGGGTTCAAGCCACACACAGGTCAGTTAGATTTTAATGCTGACTTTGTGTCCCTGATTTGGGGACGTACATTATAGGTACATAGAGGTCGGAGAGGGTTTGCCTTATGGCGGAGGACACTGGTAATAATAGGGAAAGCCAACCCAAACGCCAAACATCACCCCAGTACATTTCCTAGTAGTAGCAACTGCTTTTAGTAGTAGCATACGTGTTGAGTAAGCTTGAGTTCAATCCGAACGAAGAAGAACAAAGACAGATGCATGACTTTTTACCTTGTTTGTGAACGTTGTGTTCATCTGTACTGTCACATCGTTTGCAACTCGATCTGGGGTCTTCTACTTTGATCTTGTTCAGGCATTTAGGGCTATTCTGCCTTTCCAATGAGATGTGTGAGTTAACTTTCTCCTTAACATGGTATGTGTGTTCGATGGTTCGCCTGCAAAATTGATAAATGCGTTACAGTAATCATAATCTGTCTGTCTGTCTGTCTGTCTGTCTGTCTGTCTGTCTGTCTGTCTGTCCACTTCAACGTCTGTCCTTCCGCCATTGTGTCATTCCTTT
>JACEFZ010026142.1:62500-137500 GCA_014155875.1 Cepaea nemoralis | reverse complement strand
TAACGGGATACGCTTGTAAAAGCATGAGCGTTGTCGGTGGTGGGTTTAACGCCTGCGCTCTTCCTCCGCCAACAGAGGAAAAGACTGATCACCTGCTTTCAGACCTACAACATATGATGGCCCTATCACCTCACTAACCCGTAACAGGTTCCTGACATGTTTATATATATATATATCGTCCAGTGCCTTGCCAACTGGCGTGGGCGACCATGCTTCTCCACAAATTACGATCTCCGACGTCATGGATCTATTCTTGTATAGACTCCCTTCCGTGACATGAAACAAGACTGTCAAGAATCTTCTCATGCTGTCTTCCTCTATCTTTCCAGTTGTCACAATATGTCCAAGTTTTTGTCTTCTCATAACGTGGCCAAAAACGATGACTTCCTCTTTCTGGTGTTTGTGATAAGTTGTCTGTGCGACTCAGTGTCGTGTCCTCCTTTAAAGTGTCGTCCCTGGAGTGAGGAGATCCGACACCCACATTATAATATTATTTTTTTTCCTCCTCAATATTCTGGAGAATCCACCCGCTTCCGTCCAACACACTCCATCAGCCTATGGACACCTTTTCCTATCACTCTCACACTGTCGTACTATGCCCCCTTCTCATACTTCCCCAACGCAACATACTCAACAACTCTTGCTTCTAGAAATTAATAAAGATTAATTTATTAAAATAAAAGTGTAACGTGTATGAGACGTGTATGTGAAGAAAATGTGTGACGTGTTCTATAAAGTGTGTAGACTCTGTCTCTCAGACATCAACTCAGTCAGCTGATCACAGCAAAGATAGACCACAGCACGTTACGTCAGAACAAGTACGTCTCACCCGTTGCCGGAACCATCTTGCCGGATAATGCTTTGCCTCTGTAGACCTCTGGTAATCCAATTTCATGAACATCCGAAATAGACACCGGTGGTATTAACAGTTACTCATGGACCGGTTGCACTCTACACAATGTCCGTTCCTAACTGTTCCTTAACAAACTGCACAAGTCTTTTGTAGTGTGTACGCAGTTAGTTAGTTAGTTAGTTAGTCGACAGATCATCCTCGTTGCACATTGAACCACTCAGTCCATAAGTGCTAATTACTAATGTTAATTGTTACTGTACTAACACTAGGTACTCTTAGCCGGTTCTCGGTTCGTTACTACTGTCTGATGCTGTGTGCTGCATCAGTATGCATCACTCTCTTTGATGAATCAATTTCCTTCTAGCGTAAGTTACGTTTCTGTATGCAACTTTATTGACTCTTGAACTGGTGTTCTTCAGAATGGGTTTTTTAATTCTTTCCCAAAACTTGTAGAGTTTCCTTGGATCTGGTAGGGAACCTAGGATAGAAACAACACATCTGGTGATAGTACTAGTCACTGATCCCTTCGGCTGAGTGTAAGCCTATCACCTTGCTTAATGATCTTTAGCTAACTAGACTTAGTCATAGAGCAGATTAGCTACCCACCTAGAGCCGAATCAGGCTATGACCAAGAAAAAATCACCAAACAGAATGCGGAACCCCGCCCACCAGGGACACCTACGGGAAGATCCCAATTATCCCTCATTACTCAACTAGTAAAGCTTATCAACACTTCACTAATCTATTCTAGCTAACAGAGCCAAGTATCACTTCACTACTCTAGCTAGTTTCCACTAACAGTGCTAATCATCACACTATAGTTTAACAAGGCTACTGCCTAAAGTAATTATAACGAATATATTATAATAAGTTATACCTTAAATGGCACTACTGCAGTCCTATAAATCATATCTACATCTGCCATATAGGCACGTGTAAAATTAAGTCACTAATTAACACACGGTAGATATTATTTCCACTGGCACTGCAGTGCCCTGCACTCTGTCTAGAGCATTATTCAAGTCCACCCTAGTTGATCTCAACTCGAGTTTATATGGCAAACTACCAAAGTTGTCCACGTGACGTTATCCTTTACTCCCCCACACAGGTGGCACAGTGGCAAATCATCCCCTGTCAAGAACTATTTTCCTGGCTTAAATCCTGTCAAAGTTGTCAGTAATTGCCTAGATTCTCAAAACAAGCCAGCTAGTTTCTGTAAACTCCCAACAAAGAGTTTCGATACCAAGCTGCCAATCATCTTGATGTTCCGGAAACCAAGAATTGACAGATGCACTGTTTTCCGTACTAGGTACTTCCGTTTTACATCTGCCCCTGTGATCTCACGGCTTCCATCTGCATTCAAATGTTGACAAACTTGTCAATCTTCTGTTCCGTGGTGACAATCCCAGCAGCCATTTTCGTCTGATGTCCGGCCGTATAGATGACAAACGGAACCATTCCATATCCTAAGCTGACAATATATGTGATTCTACTTGTTAATGAACTGCCAACTCTGTGTATCCATTCCTACTCACTCACCACCAAATGTGTATATGGGCTGACACGATGTAACCTGTACAGCTGTGTTTACTCTGTTAGTACGACTGTTGTGGCTAGAAAATATACGCCACGCAAACGTCGGTATTATTATCTGGGTTAACTCAGGGCGCTCGTGACATAGGCCCCCTCTTAAGAGAGTAGTCCATCTCACTCTTCTCCACCATGAGTTAAATCCAGATGATTCATTCCTCTTCTTCAGGAGCTGGGTGTCTTGACAAGAAGTCCGCTCCAACATTTTCCTTCCCAGGAATGTACTCTACTGTGAAATTATACGGTTGAAGTAACAACGACCACCGCATCAAACGTGCGTTGAGCTTCTGAGAAGTAGCCAGGAACATCAGGGGCTGATGATCTGACTGGACCCGAAACTTAACTCCATACAAATATGGCCGAAATTTTTGCACTGCCCATACGAGGGACAAGCATTCTCTCTCGACGGTTGAATAATTCCTCTCCGCCTGTAGAAGTTTCTTACTTGCGTATGCCACAGGTTTCAAAACCGAAGCATCGTCTTTTCCTTCCTGTAATAAAGCGGCTCCAATTCCAATCGCACTCGCATCTGTTCTCAACACAAATTGTTTGGAAAGGTCAGGGAGCTGTAATACAGGTTTGCTGACCAAGGCCTCCTTTAACTGACTATAGGCATTCTCACATTCTGGTGTCCAAATGATTTGATCCGGGAATCCCTTTTTCAAGGTTTCCATCAACGGAGCTCCCAGTTCCGTGAAATGTGGGATAAATTTGTGGTAGAACCCACACAACGAGAGAAAAGATCGCACATCCTTCTTCGTTTTTGGCCTTAGGTGCATTTCTGATTTTCTCCAGGTTCTTCTCTTCTGGGACAATGTGTCCTGGAGTGATGGTGTGACCTAGAAATTCCAGAGTCTGGTAACCAATCATGCACTTGGTTGGACGAGCAGTAAGCCCTGCTTCCTTGAGCCTATTAAACACTCTCTCCAAGGATTGTAAGTGGTCATCCAAGCTGTCACTGGAAATCAGAATATCATCCATGAATGAGATGATGGACGGATCCTGTAACGGATCTAGTAAAGTCCTCATCATGCGTGTAAACACACTAGGTGCATTGCTGAGTCCAAAGGGCATGACCTTGAATTCGTAGTGTCCACTGGGTGTACTGAAAGCTAACAGTGGTCGAATCTCCGGTTTGACTGGTAATCTGATAGTACCCCCGACTCAGATCCACCTTTGAAAAGTACCGAGCCTTATGGAGCCTAGCGAATAGCTGAGTTGGATTCGGCAAAGGTTCCACCTGAACATTGTGTGTGACTGTTCAGCAGTCGGTAATCTATACACAACCTGTGTTCTCCACTTGGTTTGCGTAACAAAACTACCCCCTGCATTGTATGGGGATGTGGATGGTGCAATCACGTCATCCTCCAGCAGTTTTTGTATTTCCTCCTCCAGGGCCTTTTCTTTAGAGAATGGCACTGGGTAAACCTTTTGGCGAACAGGCTCCTGTGTGGTCAAAGTCATCTCGAACTCAACCAACCTCGTTCGTCCAGGTTTATCAGTCAGTATCTCCTTATGAGACTTGAGAACCTGGGTTATCCTTTCCCTCTCCTGGGAGGTCAGATCAGGGTTCACTTGCACATCCCTATAAGTTTCCTGGTGTACTAAGGGATATTCATTGCCCTCGCTGGTTCCCACTTCTGTCTCCACTGCAACTGCCATTGCCATGAGGTGAGCTGCCTTGTCTCCGGGTCTCTCTTCGTATTTCCGCAAGAGATTGATATGGAAAATCTTCGACTTTCCCCGGATCCGGATCTGATAGTTGGTTCTGGATATTACCCTTTCCACGGGAAATGGTCCTTGCCAACCTATCTCCAGTTTGTTGTTTCCCGTTGGGAGTAACAACAAGACTTTATCTCCTACCTCTAGAGATCTTTCTTTAGACCTACGGTTGTAGTAAGCCGCATGTCTTTTCCTGGCCTTTTTCAAGTTTTGATTTGCCAGAGTCCATCCCTTGTGGAGTTTTTCTTTCAGTTCCTCCACGTATTGATAGGATGAGATCACTTCTTCTGACGTCTCCTCTTCAGTCCAACTCCTCAACATGGCTTCCAACGGTCCTTTGATTGGACGACCAAACAGCAACGTAGCGGGTGGTAGTCCTGTTGAGCCATGAGGAACTTCCCGATAGGCAAAGAGTGCTGCTGGGATATATTCATCCCACCTATCAGGTTTTTCCTGCGCTAATTTCCTGAGCATTGTCATCAACGTGCCGTTGAAACGCTCTACTTGTCCATTGGCTTGAGGGTGGTAAGGGCTGGTATGTATGTGGTTAGAGTGAAACACCCTAAATACCTCCTCCATGAGTTTTCCACAAAACTGAGATCCATTGTCCGTCAGAATTTGATCCGGAAAGCCTAATCTGGTAAAGGCCTCCATCAGTGCGTCCGCCACTCTTTTCGAGTCAATCGTGGTCAACGGTATAGCCTCACCCCACATTGTACAGCAATCCACCATTGTAAGTATATACATGTTCCTCTTCCTAGTCCTGGGAAGTGGACCCACGATATCGATGGCTACCCTCTCGAAAGGAGAGTTCATGATGGGCATCTCACCCAACATCACCGGTGCTGTCCAGTGTTTCGGTGCCACCCTCTGGCACTCAGGGCATGACTTCACATACCGACGCACATCATCTGTCATTCCCGGCCAATAGTAGTGACAGGAAATCCGCTGCATGGTGGCGGCAATACCCATGTGTCCACTAAAAGAGATGGTATGCCCCATATGAAGAATCTGGGACCGATGAGCTTTCGGGACGACCAACTGACCGTATAGGTTGTCTCCCCTTCCTGCTCTCCTGTAGAGTATCCTATTCTTCATGTAGTACTGCCCCCGTCCTGGTGGATCAGCACTTTTCTGCAGCTTTTTGTAGCAAGGACGTAAAGTATCATCCTCACTCTGGGCAGTTCGTAGCTCCCCCGGCATTGGGTTAGTCACAATTGCGTCTGCCTCTTCCGTTTTCGTCTGAGAGCGAGTCTGCATTGCTCCCATATGAATTGGCTCCCTGGGCATTCCCAGAAAGACATACCGGCAACCTAGGATGACTGGAAAAATGGGATCGGTCAATACAGCGGCCTTGATGGTGCCGGTGACGTACCTAGACCGAATCTCCACATTAGCAATGGGCAACTTCATGGTTACAGCACTCTTCTGTGCAGGCTGTATATCCAAGGTTTCACCTGTGAATTGTTCTGGATGTACCAGATCCGCAGAAATCACGGCCTCCCCGTCCAGTCCTGTGTCGTATAAACACTCCACTTGACGACCGTTAACCTCTACCAATTCCACTACAGGTGGTTTTTCCTGGTCTGGAGTCTCTTCCTCGGCCTCGACCTGTTCGGTGGGCTCCACCTTAGGTTTCCCTGAGCACACGACGAATTGAGTGTCTCCTGACTCTCCCCTACAGTCAATAGCATTGTGCGTGTTTGACTTGCATTGGTTGCACCATTTCCCTGTCCTAGATTTTCTATTGTCGGACTTGAGTGAGCTCTCCTGGTGGCGAGCTTCCTTGTTGACCTTGGCATTTTCCGTGACAACCTCCTTGGAAGTCACTTGACATGCTGCAAAGTGAGGGTTCTTAGCCTTCGATTTGCAGTCCCTCGTATTGTGAGAGGGTGACTTACAAATTGAACACCACTTCTCCGACCACGGTCGTTTAGGTGTAGAGCTTGAAGTGCTCTTGCTTCCCTCCTTCTTCTTCTCTGAACTATCCTCTGATTTTTGCACATAAGGTTCCCACTTTTTTGTTCCTGAGTTTTTGGCTTTCTTCTTGTCATGTTTCTCTTGACTTTTGGTGTTGGTGGAAAGGTTTCCCCTGCCTCCCCATGTACCTCGACGAACCGTTCTGCTAATTTAGTCACGAGGTCAATACGTTCCGCTCCTTGTTCTCCCAGGAACGTCCTGAGAGGTTTAGACATTTGCTTCTTCAGCTGGTCGACCACCATGAGCTCTTCCAGACTCTCATAGTCATGTGCGAACCCAGCTAAATCCATCCACTTATGGAGATAAGATTTAAGACGCAAACTGTAGGCGGCAAACAACTCTCCGGGTTCTCGTTTCGCTGCTCGAAATTTTTTCCGGTAGGTATGTGACGTAACCTCGAATCGTTTCAGCAGAGCCGTCTTTAACTCATCATAATTGTTCTCATGTCCTGGTGGCAGGCGAGTATAAACCTCGTATCCCGTCCCGCGTAATCCCTGGGATAGCTTAAGATTCCATTTGTTACGCTCCAGACCCATAGCAACTGACATAGCCTCGAAGCGTTGAAGGTATTGATCAATCTTCTCTTTGTCCTCCTCGTAGACCGCTAAAGGAAACTTCATAGCATGGTACCCATGTCCACCTACTGGTGTTGATCCTGGGATGGAGGAACCTCCAACTGCTCCCTCAGTTTCTCCATTAGATTGACTCTTCAACTCGAGTTCCCTCATCCGGTACTCGTGCTCCCTTTTCTGTGCTTCCTGTTCAGCTTCTAATTTCCTAGCTGCTTGCTCAGCTTCAAATTTCCTAGCTGCTTGCTCAGCTTCCAATTCCATCCTTCTCAATTCCAACTCGGCCTTTCGCTCTTCCCGTTCCGCTTGACGATACTCTCTCTCCACTTCCTGTATGTAATCCGTTAGAGAAGACCCAGCCAATCCCATTTCTTCCCCCCTTGCCTTTAATTCTAACGTGCTAAGTTTAGGGGTGGCCATTATACAGAGAGGTAAGCTAGCAGGTCTAGTACAATATAACTGCAAATTACTATACCGATATATGAACAAGTACTATAAATCTAGATATTACCACACACAGTACATTCACTCAGTGACAAGAGTAGAATCAGGACCACAGACCTATGCAGACGTGTGAAGTGTGAACAGGTAAGATATTAGTCCTAACCCCTATCCACATTCACTCTAGCTGGATTCTCCAAACTGATATCTCCCTCTTATAACTAAGGATCCCGTGTCAAAAGACCCCGTTGTCAGAAGATCCCACTGTCAAAGGTTCCTGCTTGCAGGAGATCTCGCTGTCCAAGGATTCCGTTTACGGGAGATCCCGCTGTCCAAGGATCCCGTTTACGAGAGATCTCGCTGTCCAAAGATCACGTTTACGATAGATCCCGCTGTCCAAAGATCCCGTTTACGAGAGATCCCACTGTCCAAATATCACGTTTACGAGCCCCAATAATGTCGTGTCCTCCTTTAAAGTGTCGTCCCTGGAGTGAGGAGATCCGACACCCACATTATAATATTATTTTTTTCCCCCTCAATATTCTGGAGAATCCACCCGCTTCCGTCCAACACACTCCATCAGCCTATGGACACCTTTTCCTATCACTCTCACACTGTCGTACTATGCCCCCTTCTCATACTTCCCCAACGCAACATACTCAACAACTCTTGCTTCTAGAAATTAATAAAGATTAATTTATTAAAATAAAAGTGTAACGTGTATGAGACGTGTATGCGAAGAAAATGTGTGACGTGTTCTATAAAGTGTGTAGACTCTGTCTCTCAGACATCAACTCAGTCAGCTGATCACAGCAAAGATAGACCACAGCACGTTACGTCAGAACAAGTACGTCTCACCCGTTGCCGGAACCATCTTGCCGGATAATGCTTTGCCTCTGTAGACCTCTGGTAATCCAATTTCATGAACATCCGAAATAGACACCGGTGGTATTAACAGTTAATCATGGACCGGTTGCACTCTACACAATGTCCGTTCCTAATGTTCCTAACAAACTGCACAAGTCTTTTGTAGTGTGTACGCAGTTAGTTAGCTAGTTAGTTAGTCGACAGATCATCCTCGTTGCACATTGAACCACTCAGTCCATAAGTGCTAATTACTAATGTTAATTGTTACTGTCCTAACACTAGGTACTCTTAGCCGGTTCTCGGTTCGTTACTACTGTCTGATGCTGTGTGGTGCATCAGTATGCATCACTCTCTTTGATGAATCAATTTCCTTCTAGCGTAAGTTACGTTTCTGTATGCAACTTTATTGACTCTTGAACTGGTGTTCTTCAGAATGGGTTTTTTAATTCTTTCCCAAAACTTGTAGAGTTTCCTTGGATCTGGTAGGGAACCTAGGATAGAAACAACACATCTGGTGATAGTACTAGTCACTGATCCCTTCGGCTGAGTGTAAGCCTATCACCTTGCTTAATGATCTTTAGCTAACTAGACTTAGTCATAGAGCAGATTAGCTACCCACCTAGAGCCGAATCAGGCTATGACCAAGAAAAAATCACCAAACAGAATGCGGAACCCCGCCCACCAGGGACACCTACGGGAAGATCCCAATTATCCCTCATTACTCAACTAGTAAAGCTTATCAACACTTCACTAATCTATTCTAGCTAACAGAGCCAAGTATCACTTCACTACTCTAGCTAGTTTCCACTAACAGTGCTAATCATCACACTATAGTTTAACAAGGCTACTGCCTAAAGTAATTATAACGAATATATTATAATAAGTTATACCTTAAATGGCACTACTGCAGTTCTATAAATCATATCTACATCTGCCATATAGGCACGTGTAAAATTAAGTCACTAATTAACACACGGTAGATATTATTTCCACTGGCACTGCAGTGCCCTGCACTCTGTCTAGAGCATTATTCAAGTCCACCCTAGTTGATCTCAACTCGAGTTTATATGGCAAACTACCAAAGTTGTCCACGTGACGTTATCCTTTACTCCCCCACACAGGTGGCACAGTGGCAAATCATCCCCTGTCAAGAACTATTTTCCTGGCTTAAATCCTGTCAAAGTTGTCAGTAATTGCCTAGATTCTCAAAACAAGCCAGCTAGTTTCTGTAAGCTCCCAACAAAGAGTTTCGATACCAAGCTGCCAATCATCTTGATGTTCCGGAAACCAAGAATTGACAGATGCACTGTTTTCCGTACTATGTACTTCCGTTTTACATCTGCCCCTGTGATCTCACGGCTTCCATCTGCATTCAAATGTTGACAAACTTGTCAATCTTCTGTTCCGTGGTGACAATCCCAGCAGCCATTTTCGTCTGATGTCCGGCCGTATAGATGACAAACGGAACCATTCCATATCCTAAGCTGACAATATATGTGATTCTACTTGTTAATGAACTGCCAACTCTGTGTATCCATTCCTACTCACTCACCACCAAATGTGTATATGGGCTGACACGATGTAACCTGTACAGCTGTGTTTACTCTGTTAGTACGACTGTTGTGGCCCAGAAAATATACGCCACGCAAACGTCGGTATTATTATCTGGGTTAACTCAGGGCGCTCGTGACACTCAGTTTCACTTGAAACGTCCAGATTGCTCATTTTGGCTGTCCAATTAATTTTCAGCATTATTCTATAAAACCACATCTCCAAGTTTTCCATGGATTTTTTCGCCTGTTTACTAATTGTCCAGGATTCGCAGCCGAATTTTAAAACTGGTTATATGTAAAATGCAAGAACTCTTTTTCTAACTTTCAAAGACCTTTGACTTATTGCACAAAACGTCCTTCATTTGATAGAATTCAGTTTTTGCTTGTACTATTCTGTTAATTAATATCATATTGGACTGTATTTCGACAGCCATTCATTACTCCGTGCATTTATAAACCTGATGTTTGTGAGAGTTTTTCCTCCCACTGAGGTACCGAATTGGTGCGGGGTATTTCCTCCCACTGAGGTACCGAAGTACCATCTCCGTGGAGACTCTGCGACATAGATCTCCTTCCCCTCTCCGAGATTTGAAAGCAACGGGGTGTGCAAGCTCGGTACTGAAACTTCCCATCTGGGGAGAGACAGAATAGGATGCGACCAGGTCAAGATTCTGGGCAGCGCGTATCGACTCTCTGGGGTTAGGTCAAGGTGTGTGGTAATTCCCACCCCGGGATTTAGGCCTGCTATTGTCAACAGACCTCAACGCAATACCCAGATGGAGTGTGCTAGGGGGAAAATGTGTGCTCTAGGGGTACAATTTATACGCCAGTGCTCGCTAGCACAGTTTAAAGGGAAATGGCTGACTGACCTTGTCATTCTGGTAAGCTGTGACGGCGATGAAGGTCGTCTCCTTGAAGACAAAAGTCCTGAAAGGGCTGACGGGAATCAGCAGGATGTCGTCTGCTCTCACAAGATGGAGGCGCGGCTGGTATTTGTGCATGGAGTTTAAGATTGCCTGAAAATATGCGCAAGAAATGCAGGTGAGTTTACATTTGATAACGGAGATTATATATTAAAATTGCACACGAACAAACAAACATACACAATACATACACACTCACCTGCCCACACATGCAGAGGCACACACCCTTTTTTCTCACATGCACACACACACACACTCACACAAACACACATCATATTATGTCATATGACACTTACTTATGACACTTACTCACACCAAGAGAACAATTTAAACAGCTTTCATATGCGGTGTCTGCGAAGAATTCTTGGTATTAAGTGGCAAGACAAAATCACAAATACTGAAGTATTGAAAAGATCAGGTTGTGTGACAGTTTATTCCATGCTCAGTCTTCGTAGACTTAGATGGATAGGACATCTTAGAAGGATGGATGATGGTAGAATACCAAAGGATATCTTTTTTTGGTGAATTACAGATGGGTAAGAGATCTCAGGGTCGGCCTCTACTACGATACAAAGATGTGTGTAAGCGCGACATGATTGATACAGGCATTGATAATGCACATTGGGAGCAAGTCGCCGCTGAACGTGTTGCGTGGAGGGCAAATATCAGAAATGGAATAAAGTCAAAGCAGAACATTATTGCAGAAAAGTCACACACCAAGCGTTTGAGACGTAAGATGGTGCATGATGGTGGAAATGACCACGTGTTCACATGCACCCACTGTGAACGGACATTTACAGCGCATATTGGCCTTATCCGTCACACTCGCTACCGCCATAGTTAAAAGTTATTATGCCTTTTTAGAGCACAAACTATCGTCTGTCAAGACGGCAAGGTGCCAATGATTGATTGATTGATTATGTCATATCACATCATATCATATCATGTCACATAACATCATATCATATCATCAACTCCACTTGGACTAAAATGTTGACTTCTCGTTCTTGAATTGAGGACGTAAATTACAAGTACCTCTGAAGGCGGAGGGGATTCGTCAGATGACGTGAAACGCTGGTAATAGGGAAAGCTAACCCACATGCAATCATAAGTCCAGTGCGCTACAGGTAGTATTAGTACGTTTATGGACTGCTCTTGAGTTTAAAACGAGCGAACGCAAAACTACATCATATCATATCATATCATATCATATCATATCCGAGGAAGGCTAACCTCATTAAAAAATGTCCGCCGGAAGCCGGAAGTGTCGTCCTACGGGTGGCAAACTAAAAATTGACACTACGCAATTACGTCCGAGTGAAATGTCTCGTCCGAATGTCTCTCGTGCTAGGAACAGCTCTGACTACCTAGTTTCCGAATGCCGCTCTTGTTCGGAACAGCTCTGACTAGGTAGTTTTCCGAATGTCTGTCGTGCCTTGAACAGCTCTGACGGGCGCAACGACAAGCACATGTCCGAAAACTCGCTGAGTGGATACCGTCTGCAAACCTGTCTGGTTTGTGCGGGAATGGCCCGGGGCAAACGAAATGACCAATATATTGAAGTGAGGATTTAAAGCAGCCATGAGCAGGACGTGACGATTTCCCTCGGTGAGCCCAGATCCAGGGCGTTATGTGTCGGCCCTGCAACTATGGAAGCAACCTTGGATGGCGAAAAATGCTATGGACTGTCCCTGCCTTCCTTTGAGGGATGACCGTTGTCTTCGACCGTTCTAACTTGGCCAGCATGGTTATAGATGGCACCACAAAAGTGAGTCATGGTTTGTGCGGGAATGGCCCGGGGCAAACGAAATGACCAATATATTGAAGTGAGGATTTAAAGCAGCCATGAGCAGGACGTGACGATTTCCCTCGGTGAGCCCAGATCCAGGGCGTTATGTGTCGGCCCTGCAACTATGGAAGCAACCTTGGATGGCGAAAAATGCTATGGACTGTCCCTGCCTTCCTTTGAGGGATGACCGTTGTCTTCGACCGTTCTAACTTGGCCAGCATGGTTGTAGATGGCACCACAAAAGTGAGTCTCCCAGGAATGCTACCTGGTCAAAAAAGCACGCTAAAGTCGATGTGTTGGCCTACGGGTTTCGGCCCAAGGGCGCATAACAGACACACCGCAATTACATCTGAAACATCTGAAAAAACACTCCGGATGAACGAAAAGAAGAAGAAGATATCATATCATATCATATCATATCATATCATATCATATCATATCATATCATACCATGCCATATAATATCGCATGTCTCTTGCAGAACGTTGCGGGTCATCCCAGGTAGATGTAATAGACAATTTTATATGAATTAGTTTATCATTATTTTCTGAACGAGAGGACTTTCACACCACAAAAACTCAAAGACAGACTGAAGATTTGCAATCGACACTCCCAGGCAGCTACATCCAGAAGATGTCTGGATCCAAAAGTTTATGAAATGTAAGTGTGTTATAATAATTTCTCCACATTTACTACGCTGGTTACTATCTTTTCACTCCCATGTAGACTCTTGCTTCGTGTTTTTTTTTAAAATTATTATTGTATACCATTTTGTGTGTGTGTGTGTGTGTGTGTGTGTGTGTGTGTGTGTGCGCGTGCGTGCGTGCGTGCGTGTATGTGTGTGTGTGTGTGTGTGTGTGTGTGTGTCCGCCGGCAAGATGTGGTCAAGCCACGAAAGTCCTTATCTCTTTGCCTTGCTCTGGTTCTTTTCCCTTCAATTTTTCCGGTTATCATTAAGTTTTGAAGCAGATTACACCCAATTTTTTCAGTGATATTACACCACGTCTCATTGCTATCAAAATCAGATATCTGTTTTATGACTATGGTTTTCAAGAGTTGTCTACTAAATATTCTTTGTTCATCATCATCACCACCATCATAATCATCATAATTATCATAACCATCATCTTCCACTTTTGCAATCAAGCGTCGTGGGGTGGAATACTTGGTGTACACCTCGGAGGAGTAAATGGATCAGCATGGTCTGGCAAGATTGCGACAGCGAAGGGTGACGAGGGGATCTGGCCGACGATCAACGCTCAGAGGAAAGGCGAGACGGACATATAATCAGATTGCTACTGGTACTATTAGTGTTGGAACTCTTCGCTGGCTGCTGAGGATGGGGACGGAGCGCTTATGGGAACGCCCCGAATGCTGTGCTGTCGGTTCCTAAATCAATCAATCAATCAATCAAACACCACCCTATCTGTGGTACTGGATATGTAACTCCCTGTGGTATACACTGTCTTTGATGTCTTCAATCCACGTCCTTCTTCGGCGTCCTTTTGCTATCGCATAAGATCTTCTTTGATTTAGCGTCAATGCTGGTAGTTGATAGTGTTAATTCTAACGAGATGGCCGAACCAGTTGGCCTTCTGCTGTTCAGTGTAAGTGGCACAAGTTGTTGATCCTATGGTTCTGTCTGACAACATCGTTTTCCCACAGAATGCCGGTTGGTCTATACAAATATGGATGCGATTTCAGGCACCTAAAATGGGTCGGTCCATTACTTTACACATACTCTGTGTGTGTGTGTGTTTTTTTTTTTTAAATCTCGCTTTGAACTCAAGCGTAGTCCATACACACTACTACCAGTAGCACTGGACTGAACTGTGCGTGTGGATTAGCTTTCCCTATTACCAGCGTCATTCGCCATCAGGCGACTTCAAAGGTACTTGTAATTTACGTCCCCAAGTCAAGGATGAGAAGTGAATATTTAAATCCAGCTGACCTGTGTAGGGGTTAAACCCCCTACCTCAGCATCAGCACATCGGAGGTTTACGAACGTGCGTTCTTATCCATTCCACCGTGCTTTTCTATCTTTTTAAAGATAACTTTTATCATGGAAATTCCTGTTTTAAATATCTTCAAGGCAAATCCCTCTTCACAAAGATTTGACTGCTGCAACTTAGTTGTACCCAGTCACCTGTTCATGGATGTTCTAATCTACTCTGTCCACCCCCCAAACCTCGGAGGAAAACAATCCGTTGTATAATATGTTAATCTACCATCGTGGTGTCCGTAATACAGCCCCTAATGTAACAGGTCCATCACAAGTCTATCACAGCCTACTTTCAGCCGACTTTACACGCGCCAAGAACACAAAGACAAACAAAGGATTCCAATTTGGACTAATCCTTCACATAACAACACTCTTAAACTCTAATCCTCTCCTTGCCCTTGTCGTGTTAGCAAGTACCCGCTTAAGAGTGCGGAACCTGATAATGCAAGCGTTTCAGATTTCCACACAAGTTTACATTTGAGTGTTCTTAAGGGCGAACACATTTATCTTCATATCTCATATATTCTTGGATTGTTTTTAAAGTTGACCCAAGGCTTCCAGGTCGGGCCAGCCTAAAATGGATGCTAGAGAATGTTCTAGACCAGTGGTTCTCAACCTTATTTGGCCCATGCACCCTTTCACCATATGTCAGAATGTCATTCCCCCCTTTCCAGCGAACAAACGACGAATAATTCCCCCCTTTCCAAAATTGTCAGCCTCAAAAGGTGCATTCAAAATAGCATATATAATACTGAACATCCTTATTTTCTTCCATATTTTCACATAACATTTACATGCATCGATTAATTTTATAGTGTAGTTTTATACATTCATTGCATGAAACTTGTGGTTCATCAAACAAATCGCTCACTAGAAAACCAGGATATTGTGCCTGAGGCCATTTTGAGCCTGCCAATCTGTGGTTTTAATTTCTCCCCCCCCCCCTCCCCCCACGCCTTTTGAGGAATTCCCCACTGGTTTAGAACCTCTGTTCTAGAAAGTACAGTGACCGTGTCATCCAAATAGAGCCGACTGGTACGTAACAAGATGGGGCTATAATCGTATACCCGATATGCCACAGTGAGTAGAAACCATCCATCCATCCATCATGTGCCATGCCGGTAAGCGTGGGCGGTCATGTTCTGCCATCTCACTCGATCAACAGAGTCGTGGATCAGTTCCGTGTTTCTGTCTCGACCATGCCACAAGGCCAAGCCATCCAGATACTTGTTTCTAGGTCTTCCCCTTGGTCTGTTCCCCTCGATCTTACCAGTTGTCACCAAGTTCTCCAAATCATTTCTTCTCATAACATGCCCAAAAAATTGTGACTGTCTACGTCTAATGTCTCTGATCAGTTTACGATCTTCATTTGTTTCTTGAAGGACTTCTTCATTGGTCTTTCTGGCTGTCCATGGTATTCTTTGCATTTTCCTCAGAAACCACATTTCTACAGCCATCAGATGTTTTTCAGCCTGGCAGCTCATTGTCCAAGCTTCACATCCATTTAAAAGTACAGGTTCTATGTAGCATCTCAACACTCTTTTTCTCGTTTCAATTGACATCTTTTTATTGGTCAGTATGTTTTTCATCTTGCCAAAGGCTACTTTTGCCATGGCGATTCTTGTTCTAATCTCTTCAAGGCATCTCCCATCAGATGTTATTACTGTTCCGAGATAATTGTACCTTTCACTTGTTGAAGAATATTCCCATTTACTTGTATATTACACTGTGGTATTTCGTTCTTCCTAGTGACGACCATAATCTGTGTCTTTTGACAATTTTGAGTAGAAACAGGTCCTTCATATTTTTTTAAGTGTATATATTCTTGGTGACGTGACCCAGTTGCCTTGAACGTGTTTCACAATTCCCCAACATACTCAGTGCAGGGTTCGGAATCAGTTGCAGACGATTTATCAGCAGGCCGCCTTTCGTTATTATCAATGGTACGAGGATATGTCATTCAGAAAGCAATGGCAGGCTACTGAATGTAAAACTTGCTTAGTAAATCCAAAACAGCCAACAACGCTGGTTACGAATGTGATGTCCTTGTAAAGGACATGCAACTAGCTGTTTAACTTATGAATTAATGTGAGAATGACAGGATGTCAGTATTTGTATCCGACAAGTCCAATCTTTCTTGTTGAGAAGTTAGACTTTATGAATGACAACTTTCTACAAAATGGTCGCATGTTAAAGCTGGCAGAAACGATCTCTATTCATCTACAGAAACCACCTTTGTGTAAACAACAAAACATGATAGTCAGTATTAAATTATTGTGGTAGACATTTCAAACTGCTGTGAGAATATGTGTGTTGTATATTTCATCTCGAAGGATTTATCTAATTAGTTTAGTTTATGTTGTGTGCTTTCTGCATGCAACACGTACCTGACGAGATGCAGCGAAATATGCCAGGCGATAAATCGTGCAATCTAATGTTTTTGTCTTCGTTATTCAAATTTAACGATTATGTTTGCTCCGTAATCCAAACTGAGATAGTGTTCGAATAATCTCAGTATGGATTATCTACCCCCTTAATAATACGAGGGTAAGTTATTAAGTAAGTCACAAATGGCTGTAGAAAAATAACTAAATATGATAACAACTTGAAACCGGTTTATATTTATACATACATTGCCCCTTTATTTGTCAACATAATTTCCACCAACATTGATGCACTTATCCCATTGTTTTATCAGTCCTCCCAAACCTGCTACATAGAACTGCATGCCTTTTTTTTCATTTACCGGCCATCCTACAGAACTGTGTGACTTACTTATTGACTTGCTCTCGTAACTTTTTCTACCCAGCTATGCACCGTTTTAATGGACAAACATTTGTCAGCATAAACACTGACAACCCACCTTGGCGGGAGACATTTCGCGAATGACGCCGAAGTTGAATGTGAAGTGAAAATGTGGTTTAGAAAACAGAGCACAAATAAAGGGACAATGTATGTATAAAAATAAACTGGGTTCAAGTTGTTATCATACTTAGTTATTTTTCTACAACCATTTGTGACTTACTTATTAACTTACCCTCGTAATAATAATAATAATAATAATAATAATAATAATAATAATAATAATAATAATAATAATAATAATAATAATAATAATCAAATGGCAAATCAGAAGACGAGATCGAAAATAGATGCAATACGGCAAACCAACTCATTGGACAAATGGCACCAATACTTAAGTACAAACATGTATCAATAACTACTAAGAAAGCACTTTACAATACAATCTTCCTACCAACTCTATGTTACCAATGCCAACCCTAGACAATGACAGAAAAAGAGAAAATGAAAATCACAACAACAGAAATGAGATTCCTGTGAAGAATACTCAATCTATCAAGAAGAGATAACATCAGAAATGAAGACATCAGGACTAAAGTGGTTGTTATAGCTGCACTAGATTTTATTAGAAAGCAGCAAGTCAAATGGTTTGGCAATGGAAGTAGGTTACCAACTAACAGTATACCACAACAAGCAACGATGTATAGACCAGAGGGAAGCAGAGGAAGAGGCCAACCACGTAAACTATGGACTCGAGGAATAACAGAGTCCATGGAAATATCGATATTTGAAGCCCATAAGCTGGCACTCTCCCGCTGTTTATACTTCACCTTTACACCGCAAGGTACAAGAGGAACATGATGAGATGAGATGAGATGAGATGAATAATAATAATAATAATAATAATAATAATAATGGGAATATCGATACATGGAGCCCATAAGCGGGCATTCTCCCGCTATTTATACTTCACCTCGACACCGTAAGGTACAAGAGGAACATGATGAGATGAGATGAGATGAATAATAATAATAATTTTTTTTTTTTCACGTTTCCATCCTGGTTCAGGATATTGCGGTCAACATCAGCATCTTTCAGCTGTATGTTGAGTCCTAGGCTAGATTACGCTCATCAGCACGCCACGACTTTCTGAGCGACCGGCTCCATACTCTCATAAGTCACTGGCGCGACTCGAACCACTTCTAATTCTCGTGCGCTCACGTCAACCACGAGAGTATTCGGGGTTAACGGAGAAAGCTGCTAACCCCTCGGCCAGGGAGCCGGCTAATAATAATAATAATAATAATAATAATAATAATAATAATAATAATAATAATACCCTAGTATAACAGTCATAACAGTCAGTCCCCTTTTGGTAGACGAGTACATTCCCCATTGTTAATAACAATTGCCACATCATTCATTAATATTACCAAGTCATGTAGTAGTGATTGTTGCATTTTCCCCATGCCAATATAATGCATATCTTTTATATTGTTGTTGTTCTCGGTTAGCCTCGAATGATGTGTGGATGAAATAATGTATGAAAGAGAGTTATAGAAGGGCAGAATGTTAGACGTGCCTGTGTTATTAGTATTTGATATAACAACAATGATTTCTGATATTGGAATGTTGATGTTTGTCACGTAGTGCTTAATTCTGTTTGGCAGTTATCTATGAGTGTCACTCTTTAAGACCATCGTTATCATCGTGTTTCACAGCAAAGAAAGTGTTGAACACCCCTGGTAAACAAATGACCATTAGACCATAACCGTATAGCAAAACTGACAGATGGAGAATGTATCAAAACTCACAGATGGTACACATGGCAAAGCCCACAGATGTAGATTATTGCAAACCTCACACATGGATAATACGGAAAACCTCACGGATGGACACTATAGTAGAATTTAAAGATTGACAATATAGAAAAGCTTACAGATTGACAAAATAGCAAAACTCACAGATGGACAATTTACCAGAACTCATTAATGGGGAAAATAGCAAATCTCACAGATGTAGAATATAGCCTACTTCACAGATTGAGAAAACAACACACTACACAGATAGACAATATAGGAAAACTTACAGATGAACAGTCTAGTAAATCTCACAAGTTGACAGTATAGAAAAACTCACAGATGGAGAATACAGCACAACTCAAAGACGGAGAATATAGCAGGCTTCATAGATGGCGAATGTAGAACAATTGCAGATGGAGAAAATAGCAAAACCCACAGGCTGGAAATGTAGCAAAACTCTCAGATAGAGAATATAACAAATTACAAATATTGAGATTATAGGAAAACTTACGGAGGGAGAATACATCAAAACTCACAGAGAAAGAAAATAGCAACACTTACACACATGGAGAATGTAGCCGAATTCACAGGCAGAGAATATAGGAAAACTCACAGATGGAGAATACAACATATAGAGTTTCCGGAAATGTTACTTTACTAAGCAGATACAAATTGGTCTCAAGGTAAAAAGAAGGTTCTGAGGAGTATTAGTCTGAATGCATAAAGAAGTTATTGGGAATGCTACTTTACCATGTAGGTACAAACCTTGTCTCATGTTATTGGTCTCAGGGAATACATAGGTTTTGAGGAATGTTATTTTACAATGTAGACACAACCTGGTCTCTGGAAATACGTGCATATTGAGGTATGTTATTTTACGATGTAGATACAAGATAGTCTCGGGGAATACATACATTATGAGCAATATCAGTTTGCATTGTGGATACAAATTGGTCTCAAGAAATACATAACTTCTGAGGATGCAACCTTACAATTTAGATACAAATAGGTCTCAGGTAATACATAGATCTTGAGGACTGTTATTTTACAGTGTAGATACACGATGGAATCGGAGTATAAAGACACACTTTAAAACTTTGCAGCCGCTGGCTTATTACTGATTCTCACGCTAGACATGCTTCCGACCTCCCTCAGGCACACCTTATTTACAAGGTCCCTGGTCGGTCGTTAACCAAATTGGCAGATGATTTAAGAGTAAGTGCAGCCACGGGGATGCTGTTTGCAGGAAACCACAAGGGACTGGTGCGTGCTCTGGCACGTTTCAATTTCGGTTCTGCTCTCAAGGCATACGTCAAATAATGACTGTTATAATATGCCCATAGAAAATGGGATCCCATGAGGCGGCTTGGGGCACGACGCATCTCAAAATTAACTCTTACTTTACCATTATAATATGGGAGTATCCGTAGCGAAGTCGTCAAGCTGTCTGACTCGGGCTCCGAAGGTGGTGGGTTCGATTCCGGGCCGCGAACCTTCGGTTCACGAGTGCATTGTTTCGGAGACTCATGAGGGTCGTCGCTGGAGCTACGGAGTTCCTCACTTGGTTCGATGCTTTCCGCGCTGCGGAAAGAGACTGAGCCATATGGGATAAAACCCGGTGCAATGAAGTCAACCCTGTCGACTTTTAAGTGACATTTTTTTTTAGTATGTTAATAGCAAGACAGGGAGCCGAGGTGGCGCAGTGGCTAGCATGTTTGCCTGTTGGCCGGGTTGTCATATGTTCGGTCAATCGCCATCGAGGTGGGTTTATTGTAAATTAACCAGGGTTCTCAAGACGACCCAGTGTGAGATGGCTACTATTAATTGTTCGGGGGAAGACAGTAAAGATTGCCGGTTATTTTTTTATTTTTTGACTAGTCATTTATGTTTTAATCTCTACAAGACATCTTTCATCTGATGTTATGATTATTCCCAGACAGTTCAAGCAATTCTCCTGATTAAGATGTTTCACAACTACTTGGACGTTGTCTTGTGGTATTTCTTTCTTTTTTCGAGATGGTCTTGATTTCTGCTATCCTATAATGTAATTCTGATTCTGATGGAAGGTACCTTTAAAAGATTAGCACAAGAATCTCTACGGCAAAAGGTAGCCTTTTGCTAATTGGAAATTTTTTTTTTGTTTTTGTTTTTTTTTAGCATATCCTTTACAGGACATCGCTGTCAACACCAGCATCTTTCAGCTGTATGTTGATGTCTTGGCAAGATTACGCTCAGTAGTTTGCCATTGCTTTCTGAGCGGCCGGCTCACATACCCCGTAAGTTACCGATGCGATTCGAACCACTGCTGATTTGAACCGTCATCACGTTACCGACGAGAGTATACGAGATTACGTTGAAAAGTCATAACCTCTAAGCCACGAAGCCGGCAATTGGAAAATATACTGACCAATAAAACGAATATTGATACAAAGAGTATTGTGCTATATAGAATCTATACGACTGTATGGATGTGAAGCGTGGATAGTGAGCTGGCAAGCTGAAAAACATCGAATGGCAGGGAAATGTGGTTTCTGATGAAAATGCAAAAAAAAAAAAAAAATAATAATAATAATAATCATGGACAGAAAAAAAACCAAAAACCAAAAAACAAAAAAAAAATCCAACAAACAAAAAAAATAAACAGCAACGAGCAAGTCCTATGTTTTTTTTTTTACAAGTCTAAGGTCTTTTCCATCAATGTGTAGATCTTCAAGCATCCTTATCATGTCGACATGCATCATTTTATCGAAATCCTTTGTGTAGTCAATAAAGCAAGGATGCATGTCTGTATTTACTTCTATATAACGTTCAATTACTGTTCTTAGCATCAGTTATAAGTTATCAGTTGGGTTATCTTCATTGCATAGGTCCATAGGTGCTCAGATCCTCCCCCCAGCATGTGCATCAGGTGGCTAATAGTGCCAGTTCTGTGTTGGTTGACGAGGCACCTCGTTTTCTCGATGTACCTCTAGCGTCTGGTCGTGCCGATTCTTACTCCCAAGTCTTTCATCCTGGACAGCGATGTGGATTCACTGACGTCAAAGTCCTCTGTTCTTGCCTATCTTTGAGGACGTTAATAACGTCGGCACGACCCATGGGCTGGCCATCTGCAGGGGGTGCAGAGCAAGCCAGTTTATCAGCTCGTTCATTTCCCTCGACTCGCGCATGTCCCGGGACGAAGATGAAGGTGACTTTGCGGACAACAGACTTCCGCAGCGATGTTCTTAGCATGTACACATCATTTACTGTACCCATGTCACCTACAAACCCACATTGTTTTTCTTATATTTCGGGTTGTAGTTTCTTCTAACTCTTTGCATGATAATTCTCAACAAACTCTTCGTGATGTGGCTCATTATACTAATTGTTCGATATTGAGTCCATTCCAAGGCTCCTGATTTCTTCGGGATTGCAATAAATATAGAATTAAATAATTCAGGAGGTATATCTCCAGTATCGTATATTGCGTTCAGCATACTGGTGACTGGTCTATTCCATATTCTTCTAAGGCATTGATCATTTCTATTGAGATGTAATCTGTACCCTGGGTTTTACCAGTTTTCATATGATTAAGAGCATTCTGAACTTCCATCTTCAAAACTGATGGTCCTTCATTATTATTCCGATGATCATATCGTTCTTCTCTTGTATCATCATAACGGTCTTTCACATAATCTGACCACGCATGTAACATCTGATCTTTTTCTGTTAATATACGAGACAATAAATCGTGTAAGCTATTCTGTGTACCTTCTGTGTTGAAATTTACTGGCGGGAATACATTGTTGATTGCTACGTCTTGTTAAAGGTATAAAACTAACTTTAACGACATTAGCTGCCAGTTTGACTACCGTATACCGCCTATCTTATTTAAACCAGAGGTACTAACAATGACTAAAGGCAGTACTTACAAAACCGTGTTTATCGGAGATGTTGTTGGTCAGTTTCAGCTTGTGGAAGCTAATAGACTTCTGAGTCCACTGCTCACCCGTGCAAGGAGAGTCTGGGTGTATGTACATTCTCCGTGGCATCTCGGGGTCGGATTTTCCTGCAGGCATCCATTTACCGTTGTGGAATTTGTACCTGTAGAATTGACACCGCTACATTGTCAGAAAGTAGGAGTATTTGCTGTACGCTTGTTTGTGAATACAACCCTTCATATTCTGCTGCTGATACCGCTGCTTATCTTCTCCTCCTCTTCCTCCTCCTCCTCCTCCTCCTCCTCCTCCTCCTTCTTCTTCTTCTTCTTCTTCTTCTTCTTCTTCTTCTTCTTCTTCTTCTTCTTCTTCTTCTTCTTCTCACCCTTCTTCTTCTTCTTCTTCTTCTTCTTCTTCTTCTTCTTCTTCTTCTTCTTCTTCTTCTTCTTCTTCTTCTTCTTCTTCTTCTTCTTCTTCTTCTTCTTCTTCTTCTTCTTCTTCTTCTTCTTCTTCTTCTACGTCTTCTTCTTCTTCTTCTTCTTCTACGTCTTCTTCTTCTTCTTCTGCTGCTGCTGCTGCTGCTGCTGCTGCTGCTGCTGCTTCTGCTTCTCGTCTTCATTGTCTGTTCCAATGTCTCTCTTTTCATTATACGAACAAAAATACCTTTAGTCTTTCAGTTGTAAATAATGTTCTACTTTCATAAACCATTTCCACGCAATCATTGTTAGTTACTCTGGCTGTCAAGACTAACTGATGAAATTAAACTAATGAATAAATCATTGTTTAATTCAACGGGTTTCAAAAACGCACACAACGGAATCAAAATTACCAGCAGCAATCATGCACTTGAATTTACCGACCTCTCCGGATAAATATACATTCTGCAATGTTAGTACACCTGCTAAGAGTCATGTGATTCAATCAGGTATGACAGTAGTTAAAATATATCTCTCACCTGCACTCGTCCACAGCGACAATGTCCAGGAGCAGAATGTATTTGGACCTCTTGTCAAGTCCCCCAATTCTGACCTTAAACGGTGGGAACATTCGCCTGGAACAAACACATAGAAATAAAATAATTGTCAATGTAATTAGCGATTTATACTACATTCAGTTGTTAAATACATTACACTTCCAATTTCGTTTGGTCTATTCAAATATGGAACTAGCACCTTAAACAGAATACATCCAAGCCACGTAAAGGGGTCATTTTAAAAGCGTATCAAATACAGGTGGGTGTTTGGGCAACATTTAATCTTCCTCTTCTTTCGTTCGCTAACAATCTCTGCACGACCGAGAATCGAACCCGGATCACTCGCGCGGCAGGCGTGTATTCTACCACTTGACCACAGATGCTAACAAATGTGACACTAAAAGTAGGATATACAACGCCGCGGTCACAAGAAACAGTGTAAGCGCGTTACAATTCCCAGGCACGCCGACAACTATTGTAACACTGTAAAAGTTCCTTGCATGGACTTTACATGACGTCGCAATCAACCCCAAGATGTTTCTGCCTCTTTATGATTTACTAGGCAATTGTTAAGTGACGTAGTTTGCTATTTCTCTTTGAACGATAGACGCTCATACCATCGAAATCAACGCAAGGCGGTCTGATTTTGAACCCTCGGCTCAATGTGTCAGGAAACTGTTAAGTCCGTTCACTGTCCCTAAGGCAAATAGCTCAGGTCTTCCAAATAGTGGCACAGAACCGTGTCATACAGCAACAACTCAACAAAGTTGTATCTGTCTTCAATACTGTTTAAACACAGTTCTTAGCCGACTGCCTGTAGATATAAAACATGTATAGGGTGTATTTTTAATGACTGTGCATTGTTTGAAATTATTGCCGGTCCAAGGTTTGCATTAACCTATTATGTTGCATGAACTTTACAGAGGGTGAATACAAAACTTGATCTGGCAATAATTTCAAACACTGCACAGTTATTAAAAAAAAAACACCCTATATATATATATCGATTGAAGGACAACGTCTGTGTAGGCAAAGAATTGCTAATGATATTGATCATACATCACGCATAGACTCGAACTTACAAGAACTTGCGACACGATTAGACAAGTCAAAAAGATCATATATAATTAAACAGCCGGCTCAGGATACGGCAAGACAGTGGTAATAGTAATAAACAAAATCAACCAGTCAACATGGTTTCAAATAATCAAATATTTGAAGAAAAATAAATACCTGTAACTATTTCGGGTTGGATTTTATGCATGGGTGGAATTTCGGAAATAATTCTGGAGCTAAATTTCGTGGTACCCCGATATGCCAAATTGACGGTTGGAAATTAGCCGGGAGAGATTTGGAAACAGGCCGCCTTCCGATGATTTTCATGTTACACGATGCCGGCTGTTCAGAAAGCAGTGGTAAACGATAAATGTTGCAGTCAATGTTAAATGTTGTATCCTTGGCAGATTTTTTATTGTTATTATTATTATTATTATTATTATTTTTTTTTTGCATATCCTATTTACAGGACATTGCTGTCAATACCAGCACTGCTATTGTTGATGTATTGGCAAGTTTACGTTCAGTAGTTTGCCATAGCTTTCCGAACGGTCGGCTCCCATACGATCACGTTAAAACCCAGCGCGACACGGTCTGCTGCCACATCGGTCGCACCTGTGTTTCGAACTCGGAATTACGAACCGTGTCCGTAAAACCTTTGCCGCGGAGACCGGTATCCATGGCAGTACGTCGACTATTTGTTAGTTACCCTGGTAGTCCCAGAAATTCACAACATTCGTCTTAGGAACTACATCTCTGTTGCTTCCAAGGTTTTCCCGATTTGTTGATTTATATTCCAAGATTCACTATCATACAGCACAGCAGGTTCTATATAGCATTTCAGCACTCACTTTTTAACATTCAATTATTGTGTCTTATTTCATAAGGTATTTTTCATTTCTCGAAATGCAGCATTTTCTTGCTCTATTCTGTTCTTAGAGGCCAGAATACAAGGACTACAACGGTATGACAGAATCACCAATGCGGAGCTTAGGGGAGAACTAGACAGATCTCTGCGAATCAAATGTGACAGATCTCTGCGAATCAAATGTGACAGATCTCTGTGAATCAAATGTGACAGATCTATGTGAATCAAATGTAACAGATCTCTGCGAATCAAATGTGACAGATCTATGTGAATCAAATGTGACAGATCTCTGTGAATCAAATGTGACAGGTCTATGTGAATCAAATGTGACAGATCTCTGCGAATCAAATGTGACAGATCTCTGCGAATCAAATGTGACAGATCTCTGCGAATCAAATGTGACAGATCTCTGTGAATCAAATGTGACAGATCTCTGTGAATCAAATGTGACAGATCTCTGCGAATCAAATGTGACATATCTCTGCGAATCACATGTGACAAATCTCTGCGAATCAAATGATGAGGTAAAGTTATGACACTGAACAGGACACACATTGAGAAAATATTACAAAAGTATAAATTCCTTCGCAAAGGAGTTACGGACGCGATTCATAATCCCGTATACCCGGGTTCGAAACTCAGCGGTGCTAGTTTTTTTTTTTGAAAAAGGTGTAGGTGCCGGTCGTTTAGAAAGCAATGGTAAACTACTGAACGTAAAACTTGCCCAGGAATCACAAACAGCCGAAATGCTGGGGTTGATTGCTACGTCCTGTGAAGGACATGCAACTAAATGTTATTATTATAACTAGACAGTTATTATTGCTCTAGACTAGGTATAAACATATCTTCATGGGGACCTTGATGCACAGCACTCTATCTCTTTTCCAACCTCAGAAACCAACGCAATGAACAAGACCCGTATTGAAAATTCACAAGTACGGTCAGATATCTTAGGATGTAAGTAGGTCATGGTTAAGCACAGCACGTTAAGTCCAGGCTGAGGGAATTAGGCCTAGATTAGTCATGTTTCCGCCGTGAGATGTCGGTATTTTATTGTTTATAACCGACTCCACACAATTTCCAGGTCGATTAGCTAAGGAAAGGGCAATAGAGGAATAACCGCATGTCCCCTTTGCATACCATTAAAAGAAAAGAATGATCAAATCAGTTAGAAATCCACCAAAACCTGCTCGAGACGATTACCACCTTAAGGACAGACTAGAACAAATCATTATTCTGCGCCCCAGAACTTGACACAATAGATTACGCAACCATATGCTTACAAAATTCAAGATTGGTGAATCAGCCATGTGCACATGTGGATTAGCGCCGCAGACAGCAGAGCACATACTCCAAGACTGCCCAAAATACAACATATTTAGGCAAACCTTTCCGTCTAGAGAAACAACAATGGACCACTGAGTGAGCTACCAAAAAATGGTTACATTCATATAAGAAACAACATTGCAGATATGGTCACATTTCAAGGGAACGAAAGAAAAGAGGAACGATGTCCAGGAAGGAGTGAGTGAGACCTTTTCGTCCACCATCCCTTACCACTTAAATAATAATAAAATGTCGTTTCCATCCCTTACCACTTTAATAATCCTAAACACAATTGTTGACTTAAGATGGGGGTAATTATGTGTTAAATAAACCGGGATTTCATCCTCTTCTTCTTCGTTCATCCGATATTTGTTTTGGTTTGAACATGAATTGCTTTGTGTCTGTATACAACAGAGCCGCGATATTTGCACCTTTCGGCCGACACATCCCAGGTCTTCACAGCAGTTGCTGACCAAGTACCCCTTCCCGGGATGCAGGATTTAATAGCTGAGGCACAATTAAGTTTCATGTGTCAATCTAAACCATTGTCACAGGCGCCTAAGTTCAGTGGACTGACCGCTAGCTGTTACGCTGGTCTGTTATAAATTGTCTCCCCTTGCCAACAACCATACCTAATCCAATTAACACATTTCTCCATTAGCGCCCCTGACTTGTCAAGACAATTCTCAAACGTTGTCCAGTTACCATGAGAGCAGATTACACTGTGTGACCCGCCGGAGATCCGTTTTTATTGTCCCGATTCGCAGGTTTCGCTAGCTCAAATATTATGAGTTGACCTGTGGGGAGAGTTTGACATGGTCAAGACTTAGATATGGGGTGTCACAACTTCGGGGCGTGGGAAAACTATCTTTACACAAGCGCCTATATGTAAAAGTTAACGGTCCGTTAGGATGTGCTATTTTAGGCCGTCAAATACTTATTGGCTGTTTGTTATATTCTTGGCAAGTTAACGTTCAGTAGTTTCCCATTGCCTTCTGAATGACTGACACTCATACCATTTTATGAAAACCAGTGCAGGGCGGTCTGCTTCCAAATCGCCCACAGCTATGTTTCGAACGAGGTATGCTGAGTTGCGAATTGCATTCATAACCATATCGTGGCATTGCCAACTTGTAACCACAATGTAATAAATATTCCAGTAAATAGGAACATTCTGAAACAAATGAATCATTTTCAACAATCATGATACGGAATGAAACGAAAAATATATACACACCTGACTAGGGCCTCACTCCACGTAAAAAGAATAATTAATGTAGAGGGAAATTAGAAAGAAAAATAATGTAATAATAAATGATTCAGTGCCAAAGAAAAGTAGTTTGAACCAAACATAATACCCAATCAAATTAACAAGTATTACGATGTAAATGTTTATTCAATAAGCATTAAAATTGCGGAAAATATGGTGAAGCAAACCAAATAACACGATGACCCTAGTATGGCAATATATCGTCCTTCTGTCCAAATGGGAGATCGCGTTTGGTGATATTTTATCCTTCGGCAATGAATCAGAAATAGTAAAAACTAAGACGTGTCTCAATAAAATAAATATGAACTAAACAAAACGCAGATGTACAACGTTTTGGTGGTCATTACCGTAAAGAGAACAAAATAAACATAGATATAGGTAAGTTAATATGGATTTAGAATACAGTGTCATGGACCTGTCTAACATCTAACATATATGGATTATACAGAACAGAATTAGAATCGCTATGGTAAAAGTGACCTTTACAGCACAGAACTCGTACAGATCAATAAAATGCCGTTAATTAAAATAAGAATAACAAACAGTATTAAAGTGGTGTCTACAACCTGCTAATGCTCGTAGAAAAATTAAGAAGCATAATCGGACTGCCCCAAATGGATATAGACCCGGCAATGTTAAAGAACTACGAGATAGACCAAATGGAAGCAGCATAAAAGGCTGGCAACTTAAAGAATGGACAGAGGGAATAGCAGAGCCCATGGCAATCTCGATATATGAAGTCCATAAACGGGCACTCTCCCGCTGTTTATGCTTCACTCAACACTGCAAGGTATAATAGGAACAATATGGGATGAGATGGTACAATCTCTTCTACTGTATGTGAAAGACGAACAATAAGTAAACAAGCTTAGAAACGTGAAATCCCATTGGAAATATGGTTTCGAAGGAACATGCAAAGAATACCATGGACAGACAGAATAATGGATGAGGCAGAGTTGTTTTTTTTTTTTAGGCGGGGGGGGGGGGGGGGCACGATATGAGGAAATATACATGTGAACACTTAATGACAACTAGCAAACTTGACGGGAAAGAGCGAGGCAACGACAAAGAGATAAATAATAGATGGATTGACCGCATGGCATAAAGTGCTCAAGAAAACGGTCCCGACAAAAGGAGTTGACCGTATGAGAGGGCGGAACCAGGATTTAATAGCTCAGTTCTTGTTCTTGTTTGCAGCAGAGCTGCGATATTTGCTTCCTAGGGTATTTGACAGCTAGGTTAGCCTTCTTTGTGTTTCGTGGGACGTTCAATTGTCTGAAAGTGTGATCTCATCCTCGTCCTCCCATCTACAGGTGGTGCCGCAACTGGCCCGACGAGAACAACGGCATGCTTGCTAGTCTCTCCCAAGGGAAGGCACGGGCGAACCATGGTTATTCCACGCCATCCAAGGAGGCTTTCATAAGTACAGAGACTCACATGATGCTCTGGCTCTGGGCTTCTCCAGGGAATCGTCACGTCCTGCCCATGTTTGCTTAGCCTCGCTTCCGTATACTGAGCCTCCCGTTCACCACAGACTGGATGATGATGTTTAATATTTTACAAATACTGCATGCACAAACATTTAGTTGCATATCTTTTACATGACGTTGCAATCAACCCCAGCATTGTTTGGCTGTCTGTGATTTCTTGGCAAGTTTACGTTCAATAGTTTGCCATAGCTTTCTGAACGACCGGCACTCATTCCATTTTATGACAGACACCGCAAGACGGCCTGCTTCCAAATCACCCGTGTCTTTATTTTTGAGGAGTAAATCGTCCACCTCCTGAGGTGCATGGCTGCGGCTTGTTCAACCATTAAACTCAATATTGGCTTGCAAATTAAGGTAGTGTGTGCGTGTGTGTGTGTGTGTGTGTGATAATGTGCGATTGTGTACGTTTGTGTGTACGTGTTAAACATACACGACAGCTGAATGCAGTAGTGCCATCCTCAACCTGCAGGTAGGACTGCAACGAATACCGCAGGAAGAAAGAAAACAATAGTCAAAAAGTCTTCATCTTGACTTCAAGTCGATCACGGACACGAAGAACAAATTCTCTGTCGATTGATATCATACGGCTCGGATCTTCTCCTCTCCTTGCCTTACCTTACTCCTCCTCCTCCTCCTCCTCCTCCCCTCCTCCTCCTCCTCCTTCTCCTCCTCCTCCTCCGCCTCCTTCTCCTTCTTCTTCTTCTTCTTCTTCTTCTTCTTCTTATTATTATTATTATTATTATTATTATTATTATTATTATTATTATTACCATTATGATCTTGCTCGCTTTCATCCTCCTCATCCTCCCTTCCTCGCCCTCCTCCTCTCCCATTGGTGCTGGGTCTGAAGCAGACATGAGCTAAGGTTCACTGTCCACCCTCTCTCCAATCCGCAATTTTACTAACGTTGATTATACTTAAAAACTTATTTGGTGCTCAGCTGTTAAAATGTTCCAAATAAACCTGTCTCTGACTTCCATTGCTTCTCTAGCCCAGTATGTGGTGTCGCAATGCTAATATTTGTTCCACATTTTCAGTTGCCAGACCCCGTACGTTTCATGTGTCTAATGATTGTGTCCAGTGTACTAGTACCGCCAGGAACCGTTAATGCCTATGCCTCTACTTTCTTCTCTGTTCACGACATACTCAACATCTTTGAAATCAAAATCCATGTAACCAAACAAGGATTTGTCAATACACCAAACCTACACGTCTCACTTTCTGCACTATACAATCTTCACGGGGAAGATTAACCCGGTCAACGAATGCCCGCAGAAGTCGGATGTATCGGCCTAACGGCGCAAGAATGCAGCTGTGCTGTAAACAGGCACAACGCAATCACGTCCGGAAAAAAAACTCCGGATGAACGCAGAAGAAGAAGACAATCTTCATAATTTCATTAGAGGTAGGTTGTGTTTTAGTATCGTTGAATGTAAATACATGTCACCAAATAAGGACTTGTCAATTTACCAAGCCTATACTGCACACTTACTGCACTATACAATCGTTACCATTTCAATAGAGGTTATGCGACGTATGGAAGCGTCAAGCTGATGATGTTATTGAATCGCCCACCGTCTACAAGTCCCGAGTGGCTATGGCTAGTTCTTGATTTGTGGTTAGATTGAGCGTGGCATCAACAATCAAATTTACCGAGCTTCTGTATCATCAGTTGGTTACCAACCGTGGTATCATTTCTTAAACAAGCGACTCTTGTGCCACATGATTAGTATTAAAATTAAACTGGTCTCAAGGGAGAAGTCACTTGGATCTGAAAATGCTCGCTTGGCAGAAGTTTAATTGGTCGGGGACTTTGTACAATGCCTCATCTTGAAGATCATCAAGTCCTTTGGCCATTGTTGATCCGGTCTATCGCTTCAGGAGCTCATCTACAGCATATAGCGCACTTAAGCTAGGGAATAATCACTGGAGCTTGCGGTGATCGATCATGCGTTTCCCGGGAAGCACCCATGCGTTTCTTGGGAGCATATTTCGGCAGTCGCTGTACAATGCTGAGCAGACACTGTCAGGCGGGTCCTATCATGCAAGTCAGAAGTCATGAAAAGTTACCTCTTGTTGCTTTTACCACAAACCCCATAAGAAGAAAAGATGCAATTAAATCAACAATGAACCATTAGGGAGACTAAAACATTGGCAAACATGTTTGCACACGGGAAACAAATATACATTTCTCAAATCAATAAGCGTCATATCTAGCAGTAATGATTCCTTTTGTCAATCGTAGATATCATTAGAAGAAATCTTTTTGTCTTGTTCACTGCCCTGCAAACCAAACACGAGGTTCCACAGGTGAACCGAAACGACGCCCAACCGTCATCAATAGCCACGTGGCTGGACGTATGTGGAGATGGCCTGATTGGCGAGAGATATGATTGAGGTCTGATGGCGAATGTATGTTTGAGGTATGATTGGCGACTGATAGGGATATGTTTGATGGTCCGAAATTGAATTTGCGATCCGTCCAGGAAAGTTTCAGTTTTGTCAACTTTTGGAGAAATATCACGGACTCTGAAGTGTATAAAACAGTGACAATTATCTTTACTGGGTCTTTCTTTCTTTCTTTCTTTCTTTCTTTCTTTCTTTCTTTCTTTCTTTCTTCCTGTCTTTCTTTCTTTCTTTCTTTCTTTCTTTCTTTCTTTCTTTCTTTCTTTCTTTCTTTCTTTCTTTCTTTCTTTCGTTCTTTCTTTCTTTCTTTCGTTCTTTCTTTCTTTCTTTCTTTCTTTCTCTTTCTTTCTTTATTTCTAAGTATTCTCTTATGTAATCAGATGGAAATTTACTTTTCTTGGGAAAAGAGGAAAAACAGGAGGTCCCGGGTGCAAGATATCATGTCAAACATCCCACGGCAGTTGGAAATTTCTAAGAGCAGGCCGTCAGGTTTCTGCCCTAGCAGAATTGTTATGAAAGAAAACTCGCACAAGAGGAGACAGAAGATTCTTCCCTCATGGAATTGTTAAATAAGAAAACCTGCTCAAGGGTAGACAGAAAATTATGCCCTGATAGAATTGTTAAGACAGCAAACCTACATAAGAGTAAACAGAAGATTCTTCTCTCATAGAATTGTTAAGAGGCCATTACCTTGGTTGGAATCTGTTCTAAGGAAGTTTTAAAAAAGAAGTTAGTTCCATATACTTTACAGGACGTGACAGTAAACCCCAGCATCATTTTGCTGTTTGTGCTTTCAAGGCAACTTTACATTCAATAGTTTGCCATTGCTTTTTGAACTTCGGCAATCATATCTCTTGATTAGGAAACCAACGCAAACCGGTCTGCTGCCAAATCGCTCACAGCTGTGTTTCAGTCGAGGTATGCGGGACTGCCAGACTCCGTGGTGAAGATTTTACGGACGCGATTCGTAATTCCGTATACCCGGCTTCGAAACACAGCGGTGCTGGTTTTTTACGAAAAAGGTATAGGTGCCGGTCGTTCAAAAAGCAATTGCAAACTACTGAACGTAAAACTTGATCAGGAATCACGAACAGCCAAAATGCCGGGGTTGACTGCCAAGCCCTGTGAAGGACATGCAACTAAATGTTAATTTAATGCGGAATTACAAATTGTATTCGTTACCCCTTCGCAACAGAGCCGGTAAAGGAAGTAAACTGTATATAAATGTATGCTAAAGTCAGATACACTGGTCTCTTGGTCTCTGAGGTAAAATGTATATAAATGTATGCTAAAGCCAGATACACTGGTCTCTTGGTCTCTGAGGTAAAATGTATATAAATGTATGCTAAAGTCAGATACACTGGTCTCTTGGTCTCTGAGATAAAATGTATATAAATGTATGCTAAAGTTAGATACACTGGTCTCTTCGTCTCTGAGGTAAAATGTATATAAATGTATGCTAAAGTCAGATACACTGGTCTCTTGGTCTCTGAGGTAAAATGTATATAAATGTATGCTAAAGTTAGATACACTGGTCTCTTCGTCTCTGAGGTAAAATGTATATAAGTGTATGCTAAAGTCAGATACACTGGTCTCTTGGTCTCTGAGATAAAATGTATATAAATGTATGCTAAAGCCAGATACACTGGTCTCTTGGTCTCTGAGATAAAATGTATATAAATGTATGCTAAAGCCAGATACACTGGTCTCTTGGTCTCTGAGGTAAAATGTATATAAGTGTATGCTAAAGTCAGATACACTGGTCTCTTGGTCTCTGAGATAAAATGTATATAAATGTATGCTAAAGTCAGATACATTGGTCTCTTGGTCTCTGAGGTAAAATGTATATAAATGTATGCTAAAGCCAGATACACTGGTCTGTTGGTCTCTGAGATAAAATGTATATAAATGTATGCTAAAGCCAGATACACTGGTCTCTTTGTCTCTGAGATAAAATGTATATAAATGTATGCTAAAGTCAGATACACTGGTCTCTTGGTCTCTGAGATAAAATGTATATAAATGTATGCTAAAGTCAGATACACTGGTCTCTTGGTCTCTGAGGTAAAATGTATATAAATGTATGCTAAAGCCAGATACACTGGTCTCTTGGTCTCTGAGGTAAAATGTATATAAATGTATGCTAAAGCCAGATACACTGGTCTCTTGGTCTCTGAGATAAAATGTATATAAATGTATGCTAAAGCCAGATACACTGGTCTCTTGGTCTCTGAGATAAGATGTATATAAATGTATGCTAAAGTCAGATACACTGGTCTCTTGGTCTCTGATGCAAACTGTACATAATGTAGGTTAAAGTCAGATACACTGCTCTCTTGTCTCTGAGGTAAAATGTATATAAATGTATGCTGAAGTCAGATACACTGGTCTCTTGGTCTCTGAGATAAAATGTATATAAATGTATGCTAAAGCCAGATACACTGTTCTCTGAGGTGCATCCCTTGGTTTGGGGGATTCCCATCAAAATAGGAAATTGGGATAAGCAGCAAATTCTGGAAACTGGGACTGAAGTGGTAACAACTGTCTGGGACTGAAGTGGTAACTGTCTGGGACTGAAGTGGTAACTGTCTGGGACTGAAGTGGTAACTGTCTGGGACTGAAGTGGTAACTGTCTTGGACTGAAGTGGTAACAACTGTCTGGGACTGAAGTGGTAACAACTGCCTGGGACTGAAGTGGTAACAACTGTATGGGACTGAAGTGGTAACAACTGTCTGGGACTGAAGTGGTAACAACTGTATGGGACTGAAGTGGTAACAACTGTATGGGACTGAAGTGGTAACAACTGTATGGGACTGAAGTGTTAACAACTGTATGGGACTGAAGTGGTAACTGTCTGGGACTGAAGTGGTAACAACTGTATGGGACTGAAGTGGTAACAACTGTCTGGGACTGAAGTGGTAACAACTGTCTGGGACTGAAGTGTTAACTGTCTGGGACTGAAGTGGTAACAACTGTCTGGGACTGAAGTGGTAACAACTGTCTGGGACTGAAGTGGTAACAACTGTATGGGACTGAAGTGGTAACAACTGTCTGGGACTGAAGTGGTAACAACTGTCTGGGACTGAAGTGGTAACAACTGTATGGGACTGAAGTGGTAACAACTGTATGGGACTGAAGTGTTAACAACTGTATGGGACTGAAGTGGTAACTGTCTGGGACTGAAGTGGTAACAACTGTATGGGACTGAAGTGGTAACAACTGTCTGGGACTGAAGTGGTAACAACTGTCTGGGACTGAAGTGTTAACTGTCTGGGACTGAAGTGGTAACAACTGTATGGGACTGAAGTGGTAACAACTGTCTGGGACTGAAGTGGTAACAACTGTATGGGACTGAAGTGGTAACAACTGTCTGGGACTGAAGTGGTAACAACTGTATGGGACTGCCGTGGTAACTGTCTGGGACTTAAGTTGTAACAACTGAAACAGAAGACTTTAATGTGACCGCTACGAAAGAAACTTGTGAAGCAAAAGCTGCGATAGTAACTTTGTTAAGTAACACCTACGACAGTAACTTTTAAAGTAACAACTGCGACATTAACCTTTACATATAAAGTAACCGCGACAGGGACATGTAAAGTAACGACTAAGAAACATTGAAGGTAACAACTAGATATAAACATTTAAAGTAACCGCTAAGACACAGACATTGAAAGTAACAACCAAATCAAAATCATTGAAAGTAACAACTACAAAAGTAATGTGTACAAATAGCAACTTCTAGTAGCAAGCGGGATGAGAAAAGGTAAGGAAAATAATGACATCTTAGGGTCATATGAAAATAATGATCGACGTATAATACGTTGCTTGGTACTGATTAAACTAACGAAGTTGCGGTCTCTATCGCCCACACATTGTCACGGTGTCAGCCATTCATCAGAAAAGAGGCAAACCGCCGCAGGAAGAGCTTTTGGTTTAATTTCAATTAGTAGCTGTCAGTTTGACTGTTATAGATAGCGTTAATTGTTTCAAAAACACCACGGACCTGAGTTATACGACCAGTGATTTTACATGGGCTGTCACGTTAGTATGTCTTCATCAATCAATCAAACTGCCCAATGAGGGGACGGGTCTCAAAGTTTAGGTGGCTAAATAAACTGCCCACTAGGTAGCCTAGGGTTACCCTTAACAGATTTCAATGGAATAATATTATTATGGGTGGCTGTCACCCGACAGATGATATGCGTTAAGTAGGATTTGGATAACTATGTGCTGTACTGTCCGAAGTAATTGTCATCAGTGGCTCGGATATGTCCTCCAGATGACCAATTGTTTCCAATAACTCCCTGGTGGACAGATAGAGACTTCAGGGGGATTACGACAAGATTTTTGGCAGAGAGACAAGGGGGACAATTTTGCTGAAGGTCCACAGGGGAATACAATGAGGACATCATCCAACGTTGGCATTAATGTCTTTAAAAGAAGGCAGGGCTTCCGGCGCTACTGGTCTGGCTTGGCTTTACGACTGGACTGAAAGTAAATTAATCTGTGGTTTCCTATCCTATCCGTTCTATTATTATCTGGTCCAACAGTATTCCTTGTGCTGACAGAATGACACTTAACAGATTATAGGAGTTATTCCCACCTGATTCCAATAATTAGGGCCTAATATTCTCTTCTCCCCTTTCCTTTGTGGACAGAGACAACTATATATATTGCAATTATGGGACCAAGAAGATATCAGTATAAAGAAAACATGTCAAATTATCTGTTGATTTGGAGGTTAATTAGATTAAAGAAATCTAGAGCAAACATAAGAGACCCGCGTTCGTTAACGACTACTTTTAACCTGTTTTGTCCCATGCAACACTCACATAAAAGTAGCAACTTATTCAGTCAGAATGAGTTAAAACAAATGTACTTACAAGCCTGACCCACAAGAACACCTTTGCTACTTCAGCAAAGCGCTGACGTTATTGTAAATTATGATTTGAATTAGAATGTTTCTACAACGTAAAATTGTCATCTAACTTTTGTCATCTATAAGTGCAGATTAACATCTGTGAATTTATTTTTATAACTCTAGCACTATGCTGGAATTGTATTTTTGGAACCACTTTAATATAACCAGGGCTGAGAAAGTAGGTTGAGCGAGTTGGCATTTGTTATTCTCTGGAAGGACAGTCTCATAATTGCAGTGAGAAAAAAAGAGTGTTGAGGTGCTATATAGAACCCATATTGTTGTGTGCGCGTGAAGCATGTACAATTAACAGACAAGCTGAAAAAACATCTAATGGCGGTGGAAATGTGGTTTTTGAGAAAAATGCAAAGAATACAATGGAAGGATAGAAAATTAGATGAGACTGTCCTTCAAGAGACAAATGAAAAACGGAAATTGACTGGAGAAATTAGACGTAGACAGTCAAGGTTTTTTGGACATGTTATGAGGAGAAATTGACTTGAAAATTTGATGACAACTGGAAAGTTTGATGGGAGGAGAGCAAAAGGAAGACAGAGGGATAAATACCTTGGTGGGTTAGCAGCATGGCATGGTCGGGACAAGAACACAGATCTGATTGGAGACGCTGGGGACCGAGTGAAATGGCGAACCATGACCGCCCACGCCTTTCGACATGGCACTTGATGAGGATGAACCGTTTATTCGATGGGATCTTTCAATTGTCTATTCTGAACTATTTTCAACGTATGCAACATGTACAGGGTTTTCCCGAGATTTGCGCACTTTCAACCCAGGGTTTAAAAGAAAACAGAGGAGCCTTTAGGGACGCAGAGGTGTTTCCAAGGCACCAAGGCCGGGTTATATACTGGCCAAGACCTATTGACGCGTCCTCGTCGAGCGTCCTGGGCAACAGGTCCCTTCGCGGTCCTGGCTAAAGTCAGTAGGATCGCCGATTCCTCCGAAGTCGGAGAGTGTCTGCCTGTACGGCGAGGAACCACCAGTTTGCACACCAATAAGCCAGACATGGGACAACGGATACTCACGCAAACCTCAGGTCCTTATGACATCACACTGATGTTAGACAACAGGATGCCTTCATCCGACATAGAGGACTTCGCGTTGGAGCTCAAGCCAACGAACACAAGCAAGCAAGCAAGCAAGAGGAGCCTTTTTAGTAACTAGCAGAGACATTATGAATATTGAAGAAGATTGGCGATTAAAGACGACAAAACAAAGAAAATGGACATATTTTGGTGACTTGAAACGTCACGAAAGTTTAGAGAGAAAAATAATGGAGGGGTATATGTCTGTGAAGAGAGTAAGAAGAAGGTCAAAGAGAAGATGGGTGCAGGATGTGGCGGATGATCTCCAAATGGGTGTATCGAATGTGGGACATCTTGCTTATGAGATTTTCCGGAAGGTTGTTATGGGAGCGAGGTTCTGCAAAGGACATGCTACTGAATGAATGAGATACATCAGAAATAAAATCAGGAGTATTCAGGGATGCTTTTTCTCACCATGGTTATATTTACTGACTATAGACTGGATTATGAAGATCACAGCTACAGCCAGAAATGGAATGTAATGGACTCTAACAAAGAGCAGATTGATGATTTGGTCTTCGCCGAAAACATTGCATTCCTGTCACACACATGTATTCAAATGCAGGACAAACTAATCACACTTGCTGAGGGGTGAGAACAACTAGTGCTAAAAAAAATATCATAGAAGAAAAATGAAGATAATGAGAGTAAGCCAAGCAAATAACAAACCAATCCCCCTTGTTTAGAGGCGGGATCATATGTCATTGTGGGAAGTAATGTAGACTAACGTAGGAGAACAGTTAGGGATATTAAAATAATTATGAAAAAGGTGGGAGAAGCTTTCATAGCATTAGCAATTTTGTGGAAGTTACAGTAAGTAACATAGCACCAAACTTAACATTTTAAACTCCGACGTTAAATCGGTACCACTGTATGGGTCCGAAACATGGGGAACGATCAACGGAATTACTAATATACTTCAAACATTCATTAATTGGTGCCAGCGCAGAACAGTGGAAATAAAATGCTATGACATAATTATTAAAGTAGAGCTCATAGAGAGAACTAAACAAATGACAGACAACCAAGCGCTGAGGAAAATATCCTTGCGCTGGATACGACATTCGCTGAAAACATGTGGACAAAATAACAAGACACATACATGTCTAGAACCCAGGGGCGAACAAAATAGCGGAAGATCGACCATCTGTGTTCACTACCCCTAGGCTACAGAAGCCAGCATAGTAAATAATTAAACATAATGTAGATAATTATGATACATACGTAACAATTACACGACATTCAAACGAAAATAGATTGAAACAAGACTCCGTGTCTTCAACTGTTGTGACACAACGGCAGACAACTCACCTGCCAGATTTGGTGATCACCATCTCCGATTCCAAATCGTGGAACTTCTTCCAGAGTTCTCTGCCCTCCAGCTCGACTGTTGGGTGGTCATTCACGCCATCGTCTTTCATGTCCACACAATGAGGCAAAGGAGGTAACGATGTCTGATGGGGAGCTGGGAATAACTGAGGAATGGGGGTCAATGCGTTGTGACATGCCCTTGTCTGGGATGGGTGTCCAATTAAATAGGGGTGGTATGTCTGCGTTGATGCCCACAGTGCGGATAGATACTGGTTTGAATCCATTAAGGATCTGAATATATAACTGTCTAAGCAGCTGGAGTAGAATGAAGGGTTGAAGGCCATCTTGGACACCTTGCACGCGGGACTAGTGTCTTTTTTTTATATTATAAAATATGTACTGGTAATGGCTGTCATCAATATACAATTTCTCTATTGTTTGTGGGCGTGTATTTTTCTTATTTTTCGTGGTGCTTTCATCTCGCGGAGCACCAAAGTAGATGAAGAGTACTTTGCCTGGTGAGAAAGAAAATTGTAAGTTAGTTAGCATCTTTGACATTAAGTAGAGTATGGCTATTGATATACCAGTAACACGTAATGGATATAGGGTGATAAAAAGTAGTTCCATAGCAAATATTGCCGTTGAGATGTGAAATGTTATATCTTCACAAAATCTAGGCCCGGGCATATGAAGTAGGGTTGCCAATTCAGTTCCTCATCTTCCTTCCCCGATTAAGATAAAAATAGTCAGGCACCCACTTGTATGAGGCTGGGTCGACCATATAGCCGTACAGGGGGAGGGGGATGAATCCTGCCCCTGCGGGGAGTTGGTCTCGAACCACTGTCTTAGCCGACAAGTGCACTAACCACTATACCAGCGCGGCTCATGTCGTGATAACCCATTGTTTAAATTACCGAACGCTAGGAGAGATGTCCTTATTTTTAGGTTTCGAAACGACAGATGAGATGTCTATGTTTTCGTTTTTTTTTTTTGGTTGTTTTTTTTTTTTTAAATGACAGATGAGATGCCTATGTTTTCGGTTTTTATTTTTTACGACAGATGCGATGTCCTTATTTGATAATGTTGAACGACACGAGAGAAGCTGATTTTGTTGTTTGTTGACAACAGGCGAGATATTAATTAATTATTTTTTTTTGGGTGTTGAAAGACAGGTAAGATGCCTAGATTTTCGGTTCTTGAATGACAGGGGAGATTTTAATATTTTCGGTTCCCGAAAGACAGGCGAGATACCCATGTTTTCTTTTGTTTAGCGACAGGCGAGATACCGATATTTTCTTTTGTCTAGCGACAGGCGAGATACCGATATTTTCTTTTGTCTAGCGACGGGTGAGATGTCCATATTTTCTTTTGTCTAGCGACGGGTGAGATGTCCATATTTTCGCTTACTGAACGGCAGGTAAGACGTACATTTTGTCAGTTACCTAACAACAAGCGAGGTAGTAATGTTGTCAACGTTATTCTTGCTGTTTAAGTGCTCCCAAATATCTGGTGAGATATCGGGATCCTCTATCAAAGGAGAAGGTAGGTGCCCCCTTCCCTCCGCTAGCCTATGGGGACACTCTTGGGAAGGGGGAGAACCCGTAGAGCCCACCTCCTCCCCCACTCCCGAGGTTACGTGGAGCAATGGGTGCAGGTGTTGAATGCAAGTAAAGAGCAGCCGGCAGATAGTTGTTGGTTTAGGTCTCCAATTTCACGACGGTAGGCAGAGGCTCTTTTCAGAGGGAAGGAGGGTGGGGGGGGGGGGGGGGTAGGGAAGAGGGGAGACAATGGTTATTGTCATCGACCAGTATAGTTACTGCTAAGAAGAAACGCAATGGCAAATTACCTCCTCTTCATTTGACAAGAAAATAAGTTTCGCCAATTCATAGTGCACTGTAAAATGATTAGAGAAATTAGACGCTTATCGGCACTGCACATGATGATAATGAAATATCTGGCCGGCATTTTATAAGGCTAGATGGACTCCAGACCAGTACCGGTCCATTCATCCATCATCCATCATGTGCCATGCCGATAAGCGTCGGCGGTCATGTTTTGCCATCTCACTCGGTCACCAGAGTCGTGGGTCATCTCCGTGTTCCTGTCTCGACCATGCCACGTGGCCAAACCATCCAGGTATTTACTTCTTGGTCTTCCTCTTAGTCTCTTCCCTTCGATCTTGCCAGTTGTCACCAAGTTCTCCAATTTATTTCTTCTCATAGCATGCCCAAAAAATTGTGAGTGTCTACGTCTAATGTCCCTAATAAGTTTACAATCTTCATTTGTTTCTTGTAGGACTTGTTCATTGGTTTTTTCTCTGTCCATGGTATTCTTTGCATTTTCTTCAGAAACCACATTTCCACAGCCATCAGATATTTTTCAGCTTGTCTGCTCATTGTCTGGAACTGAAGTGGTACATATAAAAGTACAGGTTCTATGTAGCACTTCAACACTCTTTTTCTCGTTTCAACTAACATCTTTTTATACCGGCTAGGACAATAAATAAACACTCAACAATGTTACTATCATAGATCGAACCCTGGACCCCTGTGTTGACAGGCGTGTGCACTATCTATTGTTCCACACCATTATTATGTAGCAGGTCCGTGGCCTAACGCCACTGTCATCTCGGTCCACTGAACAGAAGTTCAATATTGCTCCACTACAGTTCCAGTACATTTAACAATTAGTGGAACTGCGGCAAAGCTGTGGAAACGTGAACAATATACAATAACACAAAGTAATGCAGCTCTACGGAAGACAATTACTGAAAACACCGGACATTGCGGCGAATAGCCCTCATCAGCAAACAAAAACACACCCAAAACACGGCATATAACCACGGAGAAAACCCTTGGAGAAGAATTAAGAGATAAAAAAAAATGAAAACAATGAAGATAACACGACAATTTGAAACAAAAGTTGCTACTTATCTCAGAATCCCAGGCTATGATACAAATATGAATTTTACCTTGATACTCTTATATAACCAAACGGAAGCAGCGGGAGAGACCACGTAAACGATGAACAGAGTGAATAGCAAAGTCCATGGAAGTCTCGATAAAAAAGCCGATAAACGGGCACGCTCCCACTGTTTATGCTTCACCTCCAATCCACAAATTTTGGTACGAGTACCCACTTTCAGCCTTCGAGTTTTCGACTTGGCTATATAGGGGTGTTTATAGTGTAGCTTGTAGTTTGTCTTTCGTACTTTGGGATGCTTGTTGTCAGCTTCCCGGCTTCTGATGGGTTGATTGCGTTCGTTACTTTATTGATGAGGTTTTTCGTGTCTGGACAGAGTCGCACACTTGTTGAGGCTTGCATTTGTTGTGTGCCCACCCCGTCATATGGTGCTGTTTCCTTCAGGGAGCTTTACCTCTCGTTCTCTATGCTCCAATAATTGTGATCGTTGGGGCGTCGTTTTGGTCTTCCTTGAATTCGTGTGTTGTGGGCGGTTCGCCAGTTCGATCTTGGTGGGGAGCGATATCGTACTTCCTCTGTTGATTCTTCTTCTGTCTTGCATCTTCTGGTTCGGGTGTGGCTGTCTGAGTCTTGAGCAGTGCTAATATCTCTTGATGAGTAGCTTCTGTCCTTTCTTTCACATCTTGTATTTTTGATACCTGTTCTTCAGTCTCAGCCTTTGTAGCAGTCATTCGCGCGACATCGTGCTCAACATTCTTTTGAACTTGCTTCATTTCGTCCAGAATGCGCTGAACGGCCGTTATCCGTGCTTCTTGCGTCTTGTCTTTTTCTTCTTCGGTGCTTGTTAGCCGTTCTTCAATCTCCGCATTTATAGCAGACATTCGAGCGACATCCTGCTCAATCTTCTGCTGAACTTGCTTCCTTTCGTCCAGAATGCGCTGAGCGGCTGATATCTGGGACTCACCTCGACACCGCAAGGTACAAGAGGAACAAGATGAGATGAGATGAAACACTTATATAGACAGCCGTGGGAGTCTGGTGTCATGGGGACCGGATAGGGGATGGTAACAGTTCAATGAAGAGAAGATCCCAGGTAAATGAGTGGAAGTGCTACATGAAAAAGAGGGAGGAAGATGAGACGGGAAACTGGAAGCAATGGATATATGATGAAGGGCCGAGCGTGAAAACTAAGAAGGAGTGCCCCGGTGGATGTCCATACAATGGCAAGAGCGGATGCCACAACGTCTTGTGTTTTCCGTAATTGTGTTCTGTAAAGCTGCATTATTTTGTGGTATTTTATATTGGTTACAATATATTGTAAAGATTTAGTTTTTTTGTCTAAAAGAGCAGCATGTGTCTTGATGTAAGATCTCAGCTATATGTGGATGTAACAGCAAAAACGGGCAAACGAAAAAAAAAGGCAACAGGCATCAGTCCAGTACAAGGGGAAACCACCGCATTAATTTCACAATATTAATGCGTTGTTCATCATACTGATTAAAATGTTGGAAGATATCAACATTGATGGGAAAGATTTAAGAATAATAAAACATATTTATTGGAGCCAAATAGCATCAATTAAACTGGGAAATAAAGAGGGTAGTTACGAACAGATAAAGCTTGGAGTACGACTGGGGTGTGTCTTGTCACCGGATCTCTTCTCCCTTCATAGCGAAGTAATAATGTGAGAGATCAAAGAGACGCCAGGAATACTAATAGGAGGTTATAAAATAAATAATATACGCTATACAGATGACAGAGTATTGGTGGCGGATAATGCAACAGACCTACAACAATTGTTGGACATTGCAGTAACAGAGAGTGCAAAGAAAGGACTCTCCTTGAATATCAAGAAAAAACAATAACAATGGTGATAGCAAAGAAAATTATGACACGAAAATGTGACATAGAAATAGAAGGGAAAATTCTTAACCAAGTGAATAATTTTAAATACCTAGGGGCATTTATAACATGAGATGGAATATGTAAAACAGATATGAAGAGAATAATAGGGCAAGCAAACGCCGCATTTCAGAAAATGAAGAGTATTTTATGCAATAAGTCATTATCACTGAATGTAAGTAAGAAAGTGCTGAAATGCTAGATAGAACCAATTTTGGTGTATGACAGTGAATTGTGGAATGTAAATGAACAAATGAAGAAGAAATAAGAAGCAACAGAGATGTGGTACCTGAGATGAATGTTGCGAATTTCTTGGATGCCAGAGTAACTAACAACGATTGCCTGAAACGGGCAAATGAAACTAGAATAAGAAAGAGACAAACAGCTTTATTTGGTCAAGTGACGAGAGGAGAGGTGTTGGAGAACATCGTGACAACTGGAAAGATACAAGTTAAGAGAGGCAGAGGCAGACCAAGCGAAATAATGCTGGATGGGTTGACACGGTGGCTTAGATCAATATAATCAGCAGAGCTGATCCAGAACACGAAAGGCCGAGATCTGTGGAGAGCCACGAATTCCCCCCATCTGCAGGGCACTTGATGATGATGATGATGATGATGATGATGATGGTGATGATGATGATGATGATGATGATGATGATGATGATGATGTTCATCATGTCTTTCAACGTTTGTTTTATTGCTTTTCATTAGTTTACAGTGATTCGTGTGGGGATGCGCGCTACGGTAGTGGCTAGACACTAGCCTTCTGACCTGATGGTCACGGGGTCAATCCGCAGCAGGGGTTATTTGGGTTTGTCAGAATTGGCCTGGGCAACCAGGTCGAATCGGCCTGAAACAGGTACCAATATTGTCTTGGGAATTAGAGGCAGCCGGAGTGATACTGACCACACGCCCCACCGAGTGCCCATTGGTCTATTCAAATTTGGACCGAGAGTCATATGCCCAATGCGTCTTCAGGGGTGTAAGATGGTCATTTACGTGTTATTTTACTTTTGGTGGTGTTATTTTACTCTTCGTGGTGTTAATTTACAACCTTTCAAATATACTTTCTTCTCTGTGTGTCTACCTTTCAAATATACTTTCTTCTCTGTTGTGTCTACCTTTCAAATATACTTTCTTCTCCGTTGTGTCTACCTTTTAAAAATACATTTTCTCTGTTTGGATACCTTTCAAATATACTTTCTTCTCTGTTGTGTTTACCTTTCAAATATACTTTCTTCTCTGTTGTGTTTACCTTACAAACATACTTTGTTTTCACTGGTTTATCTACCTTTCAAATATACTTTCTTCTCTGTTGTGTTTACATTTCAAATATAATTTCTTCTCTGTTGTGTTTACTTTTCAAATATACTTTCTTCTCTGTTGTGTTTACCTTTCAAATCAACTTATCATCATCATCATCATCATCATCATCATCATCATCATCATCATCATCATCATCATCATCATCATCATCATCATCATCATCATCATCATCATCATCATCATCAAGTGCCATGTTAGCTGGCGTAGGCGTTCATGCCTCTGCACATATCTCGGTCTTTGGTGGTCTGGATCAACTCTGCTGATGATATTCCTCCATGCCACCGTCTCAATCCATCCAGCATCATTACTCTTGGTCGGCCTCTGCCGTTCTTCCCCTCGATCTTTCCAGTTGTCATGGTGTTCTCCAATGCCTTTCTTCTCATAACATGACCAAAGAAACGTATTTGTCATTGTCTTATCGTTGTACATACTGTTCTAGTTTCATTAGCCTCATACAGGCAATCGTCGTTAATTAATCTGACAGTCCAAGGGACTCACAATATTCGTCTTAGGAACCACATCTCTGTTGCTTCCAAGTTCTTCCTAATTTGTTCATTTACATTCCAATTGCATTCCAATTATCTACTGGATACATAACATATAATACAATGTGCACCGCCATCTTTATTACAATACTATCACTGCTGGGGAGAACAATATTTTAATTTTCATAATTATAATTTTACAGCAGGCCAGTTTGGAGGTCAGCGGGTTGAATGGATAAAAGCAATCATTCTTAAACCTCTGGTGTGCTGATGCCGAGGTAATGGGTTCAACCCCTACACGGCCACTTGGACTAAAACGTTGACTTCTCGTTCTTGACTCCGGGACGTAAATTACAAGTACCTCAGAAGTCGGAGTGGTACTTTACACATTAGCGATTTCAATTAATCTATCAAATAATTAATCAGTCAATTAATCGAGTGCCAATATATTTTATATTGAATATTTTTATTTATTTATGTCAGTTAAGTACAACTTCTTCTTCTCTATACATACATTTTCAGGGACTTCACTCGATGTTCTAATTGCTTGTTCGTTTCCTACGCTTCTTTATCACGGTGTAGTGATGAGCATACATAACAATCGAATAGCCTAAATACAGGTGCCTTCTAACTATTGCCTTTCTTTGTTATCTATAGAATACAATGACTGAATCACCAAAAACTTGGTTTTTTTTTTAAAGGAAGAAAGGGGGGAAAAAAACAGAGGTATATGGTAAGCTTTACTAGAGCATGATCACAAGTAAACAAAGGATGTTGCGGTCAAAGCTTTCGTCAGCACACAAAAACAGCAAACACACCTTAACACAACTACATGAAAAACACTACATTAAAATATTCGTTATCTATGAGTACAATGTCATTTTAAACCCCAATACCACTCAAATCAATATAACAATAGACAAAAGCAGAGGCGTTGGTGTAATCGTTGGGAGGACACAGGAATGAGTGCAGTCTGACGAGGGTTCGACGCCTACACTCGCTATTCACTGCGGGAGGGAAAATCAGGCCAGCTATTCCTCGGTACACTCGAGCTTAAAAAATGTGATAGCCCTAACACTTCACATACCCATAATATGCTCCATCTCACGGAATTATTTTCTTGTATTTAAACTTTTAGACGTATAGCTTGGCATGGAGTTTAATGGCCGTTTTTTTTAAACATTTAGACATATAGCTTGGCATGGAGTTTAATGACTGTTATTTAAACCTTTAGACATATAGCTTGGCATGGAGTTTAATGACTGTTATTTAAACCTTTAGACATATAGCTTGGCATGGAGTTTAATGACTGTTATTTCAACCTTTAGACATATAGCTTGGCATGGAGTTTAATGACTGTTATTTCAACCTTTAGTCATATAGCTTGGCATGGAGTTGTATGCCTGTTATTTAAACCTTTAGACATATAGCTTGGCATGGAGTTTACTGGCTGTTATTTAAACTTTTAGACGAATAGCTTCGCCTGGAGTTTATTGGCTGTTATTCAAACATTTAGACATATAGCTTGGCATGGAGTTTAATGGCTGTTATTCAAACATTTAGACATATAGCTTGGCATGGAGTTTAATGGCTGTTTTTTTAAACATCTAGACATAGCTTCGCCTGGAGTTTAATGGCTGTTATTTAAACATCTAGACATATAGCTTGGCATGGAGTTTATTGGCTGTTATTCAAACATTTAGACATATAGCTTGGCATGGAGTTTAATGGCTGTTATTTCAACCTTTAGACATATAGCTTGGCATGGAGTTTAATGGCTGTTATTCAAACATTTAGACATATAGCTTGGCATGGAGTTTATTGGCTGTTATTCAAACATTTAGACATATAGCTTGGCATGGAGTTTAATGGCTGTTATTTCAACCTTTAGACATATAGCTTGGCATGGAGTTTAATGGCTGTTATTTCAACCTTTAGACATATAGCTTGGCATGGAGTTTAATGGCTGTTATTCAAACATTTAGACATATAGCTTGGCATGGAGTTTAATGGCTGTTATTCAAACATTTAGACATATGGCTTGGCATGAAGTTTAATGGCCGTTATTTAAACTTTTAGACGAATAGCTTGGCATGGAGTTTATTGGCTGTTATTCAAACATTTAGACATATAGCTTGGCATGGAGTTTAATGGCTGTTATTCAAACATTTAGACATATAGCTTGGCATGTAGTTTAATGGCTGTTATTTCAACCTTTAGACATATAGCTTGGCATGGAGTTTATTGGCTGTTATTCAAACATTTAGACATATAGCTTGGCATGGAGTTTAATGGCTGTTATTCAAACTTTTAGACGAATAGCTTGGCATGGAGTTTATTGGCTGTTATTCAAACATTTAGACATATAGCTTGGCATGGAGTTTAATGGCTGTTATTCAAACATTTAGACATATAGCTTGGCATGTAGTTTAATGGCTGTTATTTCAACCTTTAGACATATAGCTTGGCATGGAGTTTAATGGCTGTTATTTCAACCTTTAGACATATAGCTTGGCATGGAGTTTAATGGCTGTTATTCAAGCATTTAGACATATAGCTTGGCATGAAGTTTAATGACTGTTATTTCAACCGTTAGACATATAGCTTGTCATGGAATTTAATGGTTGTTATTTAATCCTTTAGATATATAACTTGGCATGGCATTTTAATGGTTGTTAATTAAACTTTCAGACACATAGTTGGCATGGAGATTAATGTCTGTTATTTAAACTTTTAGACGTTTTTTTTTTTTTACATACATTCAATTCCACGCCTCAAGCTTGAAAAAGAATGAAGAGGGAGAGAAGTAGAAGAACAAGAACAAGAACAAAAAGAAGTGGAGGAAGGGATATAAATAAGAATTTAACAAGTAAAATTAAGAAGAATGAATCGAATATGAAAGCAGCATAACAAAGAAAGAGGAAGGCGAAGAGGAAGAAGTCGTATGGGATGAAGAAAGAAGGAAACAGAAAAATAGAAGAAGATAATAATAAAATCCTGCCTCTAGCGAGGATTGAACCACGGACCGCCACGTTAACAAGTCTCGTCTCTAGGCTGACATCGCAATAATTAATCTACCAGTGAGCGCTTTTGCCACTACACTAATGTTTCAAAAACTGTCTTCTTTATGTTAAAAGAAATGTCAAAGTTACATACATACCTGAACAGGCAGCGGATGTGGGTGGCCTTGTCTACAGATGATATCTATTGTTCTACGGAATATTTAGTCACAGGCGAAATCATCTCAACTGTTTGTAATTTTCCTCTAACAATAATTGTTTCTTGTGTTTCTTATCTTCAAGTTTAAGATACTATTGTAAACACGTGAATTTCCAGAAAGATTGATGACGAAATCCGCTGGAGAAAAAACAATTACAGCCGCCGATTTTGCTGAGGAATTTTCTTTCTTGATGTGAAATTATTGAAAATTAATCACTTAAAATCTAAAATGACTATAGAAATGGTAACAGCCAATGACGAATACAATAAACAAAGGACGAATTCTTATTTACTTTAATGTCATTCTTTATTTGCCGGCCTGGGAGTACCGACGGTGGAGGGATCAATCTTAGGTGCCATCAGGAGAGGCGGGACCGACGATGTCCCCCCCCGCGTGAGAGCCTCTGGTGCGGTTGTTAACGCATCTTGTATCGGGTTTGTGACGGAGGCGGCACTTAGCCGCCGTCGATGCGTAAACGACCATCCTATTGGTTGGCTGGTGTAGGCAAGGAAGGGGTGGTGGTGGCCACGGAGGGGTCCAGGGGTCAGGGAGCGAGAAAACGACTTATGTCCTGTCCCATTGAGAACAGTAATGATGGTTCATTTGATACCACGTGACTCCCTCATTTTCAAAATGGTAGTCGTAAATATGGCGCCTCTATCTCGCCAAATCAATGCCAGATTCGTGTCTCCTGACTTCCCCTCAAACTAAAAAAGTTCAGTAAATGATTGAACATTCTGCCAAAGTGTCGATATTTGAAGTATTCTTACCTATCAGCTCCGTGGCGAAGGTGTTACGGACGCAATTCGTAATCTCACAAACCACATTCGAAAACACAGATGCGGGCGATTTGGCAGCAGTCCGCCTTGCATTGGTTTCCGTACAATGGTATGGGTGCTGGTCGTTCAGAAAGCAATGGCGAACTACTGAACGTAAACAAACTTGCCAAGATATCACAAACAGCCACAAAATGCTGGGGTAGACTGTGACGTCTTGTAATTGATATACAACTAATTTATTTATCAATATGACACCACTAGCCTTCAACGTGCAAGAAAGGATTCGAACGCTAACTAGAACATTTCCAGTACGTTGATGGTGACGGTTCAACCACCTACATCAACATAAGTTGGACTTATGCCTTGACTTCTCGTTGCAGAAAGCAATGGCAAACTACTGAACGAACAATTCCCTAGCAAATCGAACTGCGATTGATAGCAACGTCCATGGACATGGCATGTTAGAGACCGTGTGGATTCATACGATTGCTATTAAACTTCCGGTGAACTGACGATGGGGACGGGGAGAAATCTCCTACACTGGTCAGTTGACTTAAACTTTGACCTCTCATTCAGAAAGCAATGGTAAACTATTGAACGCAAACCGGCATAATACAGGGTGTATTTTAAAGACTGCGCAGTGTTTGAACATATTGTCGGTCAATGTTTTATATTTACCTATTATCTTTCATGAACTTTACAAAGGGTGATTACAAAACTTGGACTGGCAATATTTTCAAACACTGCACAGTCATTAAAAATACACCCTGTACATCACTCTGGGTTTGGAAGTTTATCGCAACGTCCTGCAAAGGACACGCCAACTTTTAATTACATAAAAAGTACGCAGGAAGCAATGCACTTGCGATAAAACTTCCGATGCTGAGATAGGGTCAGAAAGCAATGGCAAACTACCGAACATACAATTCGCTAGAATATCAACCTGGGATTGACCAAAACATCCTATAAAGGGCATACAATTAATTAAATATATGAACAAATACAGTGAACGATTCAATCAATTATTCACGTGCCGTCTCCACAATGAGGGCTGGCTGCAATGGATCTCCAAAACTGTCTGCCTCTCGCCTTGACTGTACATTCTGTCAGACTGATGTTCGTCCATCTCTTGATGGCCAACAAGAAGGAACATGTTAATCTACATACCCACATGTTAGTCTACATTCTCACATATTAGTTTATTTTCTCACAATGCTTGTCTACATTCTGAAATCTTTGTCAACATTCTGACAATGTTTGCCTACGTTTTGACAATGCTTGTCTACATTCTGACAATGCTTGCCTACGTTCTGACAATACTTGTCTACATTCTGACAATGCTTGTCTACATTCTGACAACACTTTTCTGCATTCAGACAATGATAGTCTACAATCTCACATGCTACTCTACAATCTCACATGTTAGCCTACATTATCACATTTGTGTTAACACTCCCGCGTTTTAGTCTGCAATCTCACATGCTTGTGTACACTTTTACATTTTAGCCGACATTCTCACATTTTAGTCTACAATCTAACATTTTAGTTTAAATTACAACGCTTTAGTCTACATTCGCACATCCTAGTCTACAATCTCACATGTCAGTCCACATTCTCACAGTTTTGTTTACATTCTCACAATTTTGTTTACATTCTCACATGTTAGTCTACAATCTCCCATTTTAGTCTACATTACCACTTGCTAGTCTACAATCTTATATTTTAGTCTACATCCTCACAGTATAGTCTACAATTTCACATTATAGTCTACAATCTCACATAGTAGTGTGCATTCTCACAGTTTAGTCTATATTCCCACATGTTAGTCTACAATCTTACATACTAATCCACAATTTCACATGTTAGTCTACAATCTCACATACTAATCCACAATCTCACATGTTAGTCTACAATCTCACATACTAATCCACATTCTCACATGCTAGTGTACATTCTCACAGTTTAGTCTACATTCATACAATTTTGCCTACATTCTCAAAATCTAGTCCACATTCTCACAGGCTAGTACACACACTCACATTTCAGTCCACATACTCACATGCTAGTCTATATTCTCACAATGTTGTCTACTTTATTACAATCTAGTCCACATACTCACGTGCAAGTCTACATTATCACAATGTTGTCTAATTTATCACAATCTAGTCCACATACTCACATGCTAGTCTACATTCTCACAATGTTGTCTACTTTATTACAATCTAGTCCACATACTCACATGCTAGTCTACATTCTCACAATGTTGTCTAATTTATCACAATCTAGTCCACATACTCACATGCTAGTCTACATTCTCACAATGTTGTCTACTTTATTACAATCTAGTCCACATACTCACATGCTAGTCTACATTCTCACAATGTTGTCTAATGTATCACAATCTAGTCCACATACTCACATGCTAGTCTACATTCTCACAATGTTGTCTACATTATTACAATCTAGTCCACATACTCACATGCTAGTCTACATTCTCACAATGTTGTCTACTTTATCACAATCTAGTCCACATACTCACATGCTAGTCTACATTCTCACAATGTTGACTACTTTATCACAGTCTAGTCCAATTACTCACATGCTAGTCTACATTCTCACAATGTTGTCTAATTTATCACAATCTAGTCCAATTACTCACATGCTAGTCTACATTCTCACAATGTTGTCTAATTTATCACAATCTAGTCCAATTACTCGCATGCTAGTCTACATTCTCACAATGTTGTCTAATTTATCACAATCTAGTCCAATTACTCGCATGCTAGTCTATATTCTCACATTGTTGTCTAATTTATCACAATCTAATCCACATACTCACATGCTAGTCTACATTCTCACAATGTTGTCTAATTTATCACAATCTAGTCCACATACTCACATGCTAGTCTATATTCTCACAATGTTGTCTAGTTTATTACAATCTAGTCCACATACTCACATGCTAGTCTACATTCTCACAATGTTGTCTACTTTATTACAATCTAGTCCACATACTCACATGCTAGTCTACATTCTCACAATGTTGTCTACTTTATCACAATCTAGTCCACATACTCACATGCTAGTCTACATTCTCACAATGTTGTCTACTTTATTACAATCTAGTCCACATACTCACATGCTAGTCTACATTCTCACAATGTTGTCTACTTTATAACAATCTAGTCCACATACTCACATGCTAGTCTACATTCTCACAATGATGTCTACTTTATCACAATCTAGTCCACATACTCACATGCTAGTCTACATTCTCACAATGTTGTCTACTTTATTACAATCTAGTCCACATACTCACATGCTAGTCTACATTCTCACAATGTTGTCTACTTTATCACAATCTAGTCTAATTGTTGTCCACAATTTTGACCACAATGTTGACCACAATGTTGTCTAATTTATCACAATCTAGTCCACATACTCACATGCTAGTCTATATTCTCACAATGTTGTCTACTTTATTACAATCTAGTCCACATACTCACATGCTAGTCTACACTCTCACAATGTTGTCTAATTTATCACAATCTAGTCCACATACTCACATGCTAGTCTTCATTCTCACAATGTTGTCTACTTTATCACAATCTAGTCCACATACTCACATGCTACTCTACATTCTCACAATGTTGTCTACCTTATTACAATCTAGTCCCACATACTCACATGCTAGTCTACATTCTCACAATGTTTTCTTTTTTATTACAATCTAGTCCACATACTCACATGCTAGTCTATATTCTCAGACTGCTGTCTACATTCTCACAATCTAGTCCATATACTCACATGCTAGTCTAAATTCTCACAATGTTGTCTACATTATCACACTCGTCCACATACTCACATGTGAGTCTTTATTCTCACAGGCTGCGTTTACTTCCCAAGACATTTCCAGGTGTCCATGTAATCTGGGTCACCCTGTGAGACCAGGTCAGTTTATAACAATTCGAATCCGCTTCTATGCTGACCGCATCTATGACCAGCATGTCGGCAGGAGAGCAGTCAAGCTCCATCTGATAAATCGAACCTCTTCAACAATTTCATGAGATGGTGTCATCAGTACTTTTACATAGTGACCTATATTTGTCCACTGCAGGATTAATCCATAATCTTGTGTTCTCAATGTTGCTTGCTTTAAAAACAAAAATCCCAAATTCGGCCTCGTTCAACCTGTTTCTTTCAGTTGTGGTTATTGTTGAGGTCTGTGGTTTTTGTGGGTTTATTCACAATGATTCTTGTCTTGTGGGCTCTTACGAGCTGGTCCTGACCAGGACTGGATATATCGGCTTTTGTGTCTGTGACGTCAGCTGGGAAGAGGAGGGGGGGGGGGGGGTCGGCTGCTGTCTTTTGTGCCCGTCTCCTCTTGTGGTTTTCTTTGTTTGTGCAGGCTCCTGGCTAGTCTGGCTTGGCTGGGTGCAGTTCTTATAAGGACTTTTTATTTGGTGTTTTTGCCTCCTTTTTTGTGTATTGCCTGTAGAAGCTTTTCGATGTGCTTTTCCTCCTTGTGCCTTTTTCCCTTTCGCGTTTGAGTTCTTGCTGTCTTTCGATTGCTTCCTCCGTGGTCAGCCATGTGACGATTTCTCCGTCATCCATATAGTATTGCCATGGGTGTTCGTCATCCTGGTATAAATCTGGTTCATCGGCGGTATGGTAGGGCATTGGTTTCGCCTTGAGTTTCTTGTGCTTCTTTTCTTTTCTCAATGTGACCTTTCATAGCTTTACATCACAATCATCATCACGTGCCATGTCGATAAACGTGAGAGATTATTGTTCTCCATCTCACATGTCCAACAAAATCTTGGATCAGCTCTGTGTTCTTGTTCCGATCACGCCATGTCGCCAGGCCAACCAGGTAATTAGTTCTTAGTCTTCCATCTCTGCCATTCCCACCAAGTGTGCCATTACTCAGTTAAGTGTTTTCATTTATATCCCATTATAACGTACCAAACAGTATCTCTCGTCGTTTAATTTATCTAACCAATTTCCGATGTTTTTGAATGACTGCCTTGTCTGTGTTTCTGCCTGTTTGTGATATTCTTTGCATTTTTCTAAGAAACCACATTTCGCCAGTCATTTGATGTTTCTTTCTAACAATCAAGAGACAGACGAACGGCAGTCTGACAGAATGTACAGTCAAGTCGAGAGACAGGCAATGTTGGATATCCATTGCAACCAACCTTCATTATGAAGCCAGCACTTGATTGATTGATTAATGTATTTCCCAGCCTGTCAGCCTATTTTCCATGTTTCACACGCATAGAGTACAGGTTCTATAAGTAAAGTAAAAGGCTTTTAATACGTCTTGAGGTCTACTCGGGCTATTATTACCCCCCCCCCCCCCCCACACACACACACACACACGTGTATATACCAAACGGCACTTAGTCGGTCATATGTTCAACATCAAACCGGTCGCCTTTCTTAATATGATAATTCCTAGAACTCATTTTACGCTGGTTCGACCTGGGATCTAGTGTCCGGTTTACACCTCTCCCTCCCCCCCCCCCCCCCCCCCCCCACCAAAAAAAAAAAACAAAGCCCGCGTCTTTCGAGATTCGAACACTTGACAACCTGACCAGCAGGCATGAGCTTACTTGCAACTTACAATGCGTGCCCTGTCCAGCACCTGTATCTACCCCTCTGTAACACACATTCCATTCATTACGGGCTCTGGGAGCATGCTTAGTAAGGTGGAGAAAGGAATGTTTCGTGTGTAATGGCTCACCTCGGTTCAGAGGCCACAGATTCTGAGAATTGTGGGGATGTTATTGCCCTGGCCATGCAGGGGACTGAACAGGCTGATAGGCTGGCAAGGAATGCACCTCTTGGTGGTAGATTACCTGTGGACAATGGAGAGGTGGTCGAGTGTCCGTGGAACCAGGTGGAAAAGCGGGGGGAACAGATTGATAACCCGTATGTGGAAAGAACGATATTGCAGGGGATCGGCAGGGGTTTTTGGGGAATCTCAAAACTGAGAGGGAAGACCATGATAGCTTTTAATCAGATAGCGGTGGGAATTATTAGTAGTATGACTCTTCGCTGGTTGTTGAACGAGGGGATCGAGCGCGTATGGGACTGTCCTGAGTGCAGTTATGTCGTTTCTTGGTTCAATTCAACTCAACTCCCACGCTCCTTGATTGTCTGTGATCTGCCTTGTTCTCTCCTTAAGCTCAACTTTAGTGATTCCGTCATACATTTTTAGCCCTTCTATTCTACGCGGGCCGGTCTCTCTGGCTGAGGGGTTACAACACTTTCTCCGTAATCCCGTTTATCACGCAGAGTCTCGTAGCGGGCGAGAACTTGGAGCGGTTCGACCCCCGCTGGTGACTTGCGGGATAACTGAGCCGGCCGCTCAGAAAGCAATGGCAAACTACTGAGCGTAATCTTGCTAGGAAATCAACAGACAGCTGAAAGATGCTACTGTTGACAGCGATGTCTTCCTGTAAAGGATATGCGAATAAAAAAAATTTTTAAAAATTCTACGCGGGCACCAGCTAATGAGCGTTTGTAGTTTATTAGTAACTGTATTAGTCGGTCTCCTTGTTTCCCACCCATAATCCATCCATCATGTGCCTTGTCGATGAGCGCGGGAGGTCATGTTTCGCCATCTTAACACGATCGTGGATCAGCTCCGTGTTCTTGCCTCGACCATGCCACGCAGTACCGTGCCGTAGATTATCTCAGTATGATGCAAGTCTTTGATATGCCGCCCCTTACATGCTTTTTTTATTTTCTCTAAAAGTGCCGACCCTTGTGATGCTCCCTTACGGTACCGCCGGATGTGGCCGCCTCACAGTATCATAGCACAACATGGCCGTGATGCCAAGTGGCCAAGCCATCCAAGTATTTACTTCTCTGCCTCCCCATGATCTTTCCCCTTCAATCTTACTAGTTGTCACCAAGTTCTGTAGTTTATTTATTCTTATAACGTGTCCGTAAACTCTCCACTGTCTACGTCTAATTTATCTAATCAGTTTACCCTTAATATAATACGATTTTAACTTTTGAGTTAAATATTGTAAGATCCACAATAGATTTCATTTCTTTTATCTTCCACACATTTCCTAGAGCTATTAAACTGTCCTTTGCCTTGTGAATTGTTGTTGTAATACCTCTATCTGTTTCCCATCTTTCCCCCAACATTTTAGTCCAACTGTACGGTGTAGGGGTTGAACCCCTTACCTCGGCATCAGCACACCGGGTGATTTCACCATTTAATGTGTGGTTTCACCCAAATGGGAAGATAACATCTAGAGATGGACGAACAGCGGTCTGACAGAATGTAGAATCAAGGCGAGAGACAGACAGTATTGGAGATAAATTAAAGCCAACCTTCATTGTGGAGACGGCACCTGATTGACTGATAAACTGATTCACCAAAGTATTTCAAATTATAGCTTATTTGGTGAATTATAAATAGCTTTGTCTTTTCACTAAGAATTTTTAGACATAAGTGTATGGCCGTTCATCGCGTGTGTTATCCTGCGTTCGATGCCGCATGTGAGACAGGGGTTGTCCAGATCTCCTAGCTGCTCTGTCATAGTCCATTGAATTCCATTTTGTGTGCCTTTGCTCCTTTTGAACTCAGGCGTAGTCCATACATGTGCCACTGCGTCTTGTGGACTGGACCGAGTTTTGCGTGTGGATTAGCTTTCCTTATTACCAGTGTCCCTCACAGACAGGCGAACCTTCTCGTACTTCTGAGGTACTTATAATTTACGTCCCGGAGTCAAGGGCGAGAAGTTAACATTTTAGTCCAATTGATCAGTGAAGGAGTTGAACACGCTACCTCGGTATCAACACACAGGAAGCTTAAGAGCAAGCGCTTTTATCCAATCGGATATGCTGATCTCAATCCCATTTCTGGCTGTGGTGTTGGTTGTACACATAATCTTTTCTATTGCGACCTATTGCGATTAAGAATAATACAGGCGAGAATAGGCAGTAGAGTCGTACTTCAGTTCTTATTTCATGTGTCTTTTAATGTTCCTTTACAAAGACTTTGCATTTCATATCTTTATATGTTGCTCCTATTAGATTAATGGCCTTCTATGTGTCTTATTATTGTCCGATGGATTTCCCATCTAGGTGTCAACTGCCTTGTCATAGTCGGTAAATCAATCACAAAGTGGCCAGTTTAGTTTAATTGCTTGCACTATTATTATTTCTGATGTGGTTTTCTAGTCAGTCAGCTCTGGATCTGTTTGGTGGTAAGGCTGCTTGTTCATCTCTTTCATGTTTGTCAATGGTTTCTCTTAACCTTCCCCGTATTGATGCTGCTTAATATTTCTCCATAAACTGACAATATTCTCCTACCTCTGAAATGTTCCCATGACTTGACAATATCTCCCTTTTGTCTAAAATTTTCCAATGACCTGACAATATTTCCTTTCCTCTAAAATGTTCGTACTCCTTTTGGTGTCATTTTTTTTGGGGGGGGGGGGTAGGGGGAGGGGGGTGGCCGGTTTCTCGAGATTTCTTTCTCTCCAATCTGCTAGTAATCCTTAGGGCTCCAGGCTTTGATACATGATTTATGACAATTCATAAATAAAGACGCATGTATTGTTTGGGGCACATACGTGTCCATTTATAGAAGTAGGAGAAAGAAGTAAATGATTAGACAATGTAGCAGACAACATGAAAATTAAAAGCTACTGGTACCGATAGCGATTCGAACCTGTCACCTCCAAATGACGACAGCGCATCGCTGTAGGTATACTTCGACGTATACATAATTAATGAGGCGATTGAGTTAACATGTTTATATTGGCTTTAATATCTCATGCTGGGAAACCATCCGGACCAGCAATTCTTCCATCCTTAAGAAGTTTTCCATACTTGATATCCAGCTCCATATATGTAGACTTGATAACTTTCTGGACTGTTTGTTCAGATGCTGCTCAAACTAGTCCGCCGTGTCTATTTGATATTTAATATGAGAACTTTCCCATTACAATTTATTTTTCAGTCCAATTAGTTGATTATATTTTTCTCCTACTGTCCCAGTGGTGCTGTAAAGACTGGGCCACGAAGACAACAATAACTTGACAACAAGAAGTGGAACTCAATGGACTCTAACAAAGTAAATTGATGATTTAGATTTCGCCGACGACACTTCACCCCTGTCACACACAAACAAGTAATCAAATGCAAGATAAATTAATCAGACTTGACGAGAGGTTGCAACAATTAGATCTAAAAATGCATACAGGAAAGACAAAGATAATTAGATTAAACCAAGCTAATAATAACAAAACGATCTGCCTTGGTGAAACCTCACTTCAAGAGGCAGATTCATACACCTATTCCGGAAGCAATGCAGACAAAAAACTGGAAAACAGAAAGGGATGTTAAAATAATATTACAAAAGACAAGAGGAGCTTTCGTAGCACTAAGAAATCTATGAAAGTCAAAGGAAGTAAAACTTATCACCTAACTAAAAATTTTTAACTTTTGTTAAATCAGTATAGTGCTTTATTTTCGCGACCTGTCTCTTTCCGCTTCCTGTCCTTCCCCCTCTATCACTGCCATTTTCTCTATTTCTCTTATTTATCTCTCCAACATCTCTTATCTCCTACCCCTCTCTCTTTCCTTCCAGGAAAAAAAAATAAATATAAAATCTGTATAATTTTGCCAGTTGGTCAATCCGGGAAATGTAGCAGTATTTACTGCGGTATAATGACATATAGCATCGATCCGCCCTCGGTCTAGAGCTCGGATAATAAGACGTTGATGGAGGGAGATAGTAGGTGCCTATCTCTGGAAGCCCTGCCAATTACGGGCCATGGAAATAACATGGTTCAAGCCAGTTAATAAACCCAGGGCTCTCTCGTTGTTCTGCACTTGGCAATGCTCGTGAGTTGTTGGTGAGTTTGATCTTCTAGCCTTGTCGTGCTGGTTGGAGCAGTCTGTTAGATGTTTTAGTAACTTTATTTTCCTTGAAATGTTGTCGTTTTTGTCAGATATATTTCAACTGTTTGTGATCAATGGCATTCAATGGTTACTCGATGTTAAAGTACTCCGTGTATTGATTCTTCATGTGAATACCAATGCAAAGAGTACTTTAGCTTGTTATAAATTTTTATTCATAATTGAAATGGACTTAATGCTAAACAACTTTTAGACTGTTAAAGACGAAGTGGAAGACGATAAGATGATGATAATGATGATGATAAAGTAGGAAAATAAGATGAACAGGGGAACTGAGAAGAACAAAAAAGAAGAAGAAGAAGAAGAAGAAGAAGAAGAAGAAGAAGAAGAAGAAGAAGAAGAAGAAGAAGAAGAAGAAGAAGAAGAAGAAGAAGAAGAAGAAGAGGAGAGGGAGGAGAAGGAGGGGTAGGAGGAGGAGGAGGATAAAAAGAAGAAGAAGAAGAAGAAGAAGAAGAAGAAGAAGAAGAAGAAGAAGAAGAAGAAGAAGAAGAAGAAGAAGAAGAAGAAGAAGAAGAAGAAGAGAAGAAGAAGAAGAGAAGAAGAAAAGAAGAAGAAGAAGAAGAAGAAGAAGAAGAAGAAGAAGAAGAAGAAGAAGAGAAGAAGAAGAAGAAGAAGAAGAAGAAGAAGAAGAAGAAGAAGAAGAAGAATCATAAATACTTCATTACCAACGCCACATGGCATGGATTGTTTTTTACCCGCTCGTTTTGAACCCTCCCCCTTAGTTCATATACGTGCAACTGCTTCTAGCGCACTGGACTGATTTGTTCGCGTGGATTAGCTTTCCCTATTACCAGTATCCCTCGCCATCAGGCGAAACCACTCCGACTTCAGAGGTACTTGTAATTTACATCCCTGTCAAATACGAGAAGTCAACATTTTAGTCCAACTGAACCCGCTACCTCGACATCAGCACACCGGAAGTTTAAAAACAAGTGCTATTATCCATTCTGGCATGTTGACATCCCAACATGGATTATAAGGAGAAGTGTTTTCGTTAGATTATAGTCTGTTTCCCCCCCCCCCCCCCAATATAAACATCCATATCTCAGTAACCAACTGAGGGGAAATTATAAGATTTAGTTAGTATATAACCTTATCATTATGTCCACCCAACAAAAACATTTTTGTTCTGGAGATTTAACAGCAGATTTCAAAATTTGTTTATATGCGGTATATAATTTACGGGTCTGAGATGATATTCATAATTTTAAATGTATTACAGCGTAGCCAGACAATCAGCGCTCAATGTTGAATATTGTCCGTGTTTTGAAGGGATTGGCCCTATGCCAACTCCCCGCGTTGTTCAAACTAGGACTGTTTCATGAAACCTGATTAATATGTTTTTTTTTTAAATCTTACCACTTATCAATCAATCAATCATGTGTAATGCCGGGAAGCGTGGGCGGTCATGATTCGCCATTTCACTCGATCACCAGTGTCGTGGATCAGCTCAGTGTTCCTGTCTCGTCCATGCCATGTGGCCAAGCCATCCAGGTATTTTCCTCTCGGTCTTCCTCTTGGTCTGTTCCCTTCGATCTTGCCAGTTGTCACCAAGTTCTCCAATCCATTTCTTCTCATAACATGTCCAAACAATGTTGACTGTCTACGTCTAATTTCTCTAATCAGTTTACGATGTTCATTTGTCTCCTGTAGTACTTGGTCATTGTTTTTTTTTGTCTGTCCATGGTATTCTTTGCATTTTCCCCAGAAACCACATTTCTGCAGCCATCAGATGTTTTTCAGCTTGACTGCTCATTGTCCAAGTTTCACATCCATACAAAAGAACAGTCCCCTCAACACTCTTTTTCTCGTTTCAATTGACATCTTTTTATTGGTCAGAATGTTTTTCATCTTGCTTATCGCTAACATTGAAATGTGTGACTATTTTAACATGGGATTTAATGCGAAATTGTACACTTCAAAGAATCGCTATGAAGTCGTACACATTTTTTTGTCAAGAAGCTGATCGCAGGAAATTGTTTTATACTATTAAAAATTCCGAAAAAAGAACAGTGCATGCATTGGGTTTGAGTAAAAGGTAATTTCGTCGATGGGTGCAAGAATTTGGAATTAAACCACCACGCAATAACAAAATGGTAGGTAGAAAGATTATTGTAGGCAGCTTCGACAAAGATGTCATAAGGCGAGCTATTATAAAAATGCTTTAAAAAGTCGCTTAAAATTCGACAGGGTCGACTTCATTGCACCGGGTTCTATCCCATATGGTTCGGTCTCTTTCCGCAGCACGGAAAGCATCGCGCAAAGTACGAACTCCGAAGCTCTAGCGACTACCCACAGAAGTCTCCGAAAAAATTAACTCGTGAACCGAAGGATGCGACCCGGAATCAAACCCACGACCTTTGGAGCCCAAGTCAAAAGGCTTGACAACTTCGTCACGGAGACTCCTAAAATTATAACAATTCTGGATGCCAAAGAAACAGTGACTGTAAGAAAACTTAGGGTTTGGTTCAGAAAGAACAATAACATAGAGCTATCCAAAACAATTTTGTGGAAAATTATAAGGACATTATCTTCACTATTTGAAAGTACAAGGGCGGTAGAAATAATCTTTGCGAGCAACCGCATTTGGGAGCCATGAGAAGCAGATACCTACGTGAAATAAGGGAAATGCGCATAGAAAATTATAGCATAGTGTGTTTGGATGAAATGTGGATCAATGCGCACCACACAAGTGATAAGGAATGGCAATCAGTGGATGGACAGATAAAGCGATATGTGCCCAGTAGTATAGGACAGCTTTTGGTCATGGCCCATGCTGGTAATACGCATAATGGCTTACAACAGAATGCTGGGCTCGTGTTCGTATCAAAGCATACAGACAATAGGGATTATCATAATAAGATGAATGGTAATGTATTTAGAGATTGGCTCGAGAATACTGTGCTTCCATCCCTAGATAGACCGTCGTGTCCAATTATGGACAATGCATGATATCAATGTTGTTGCCCAAGAAGACAAAATACCTACAGCATCGAGCACAAAGGGAGCAATAAAGATATGACTCCGAATGGAAAACATACCATTTCCAGAAACGTATTTCTAGCTAGAATTGTTGTCCCTTGTAAAACAGACGCCAAAAAGCAAGAAATATCAAATCGACAAGTTGATAGAAGAGCATCGTCATGGGTGCTTGAGACTTCCGCCGTACCATTCTCATTTTAACCCTATAGAACTTGTGTGGGCTAAAATTAAAGGACAGGTGGCAGCTGACAATACTATATTCAAATTGTCTGACGTCAGGATACTAATCCAGTCCGCGCTATTAAATATTGATAAAAGTTACTGGAAAAATGTGAGGACCATGTGTTGAAAGAGGAAGAGGATTATTGGAGAAAGGATGGATTGAATTTTATGCAACCGAGAGCAGTCATCAACCTACTGGAATCGTCCGACACAGATTAAGGTCTGAGCAGATCGCAGACCTTAATCCACGTGCACACCAACTGGGATATTTTGCTACAAATATTCAGAAGAATTGCAGGCCCTAAACATTACAGCATCAGCATAATGTCAATGGCAACAGTTTGTATTCCACAGTGATGAATTTTCAATTTCGCAAGCCCTCAGCCGTGACAAACAACTGTATTGAACACACACACACACACACACACACACACACACACACACACACACACACACACACTAAACGCATTGAATACCAACAGAAGAGTAATATTGCGGTGGAAACTGACATATTGTGGCATAACAAGAAACGTGAGAGCAAACACGTTGTCAAATTAGGGGACAACACACGTGCATACGAATCAATCTATAAACTTCAATGAAAAGAGGACCAACATCTTGGTCGTTAAGAAAAAAGCCCACTACAGAGACACTGACAACTATTTTCATAGTGCAAAACAGGTAATCATGTTCCGTCTCTGAACGGTAAACAGCAGAGTAGACAATCTTTCACGAAGACTCAAAGCGGGTCTGTCACCCATGTGTACGTGTGAACAAACTACACAGACAGCTGAACAGATCCTTAAAAATGGAAACATGATGACTAAATTGCGGTATCATTTCTGGTCACTCCATACGCACATTAACGCACAGCTATTTGGAAGCTTTCACGAACTCAATATAAAAAGCTAACACGAATACTTGTGTACACATTATTAACCAGCAGCTGAAGAAACAAGAAGGAAATGAAAAATAAGGTAAGAAATATATTCCTTCTACTTTCCTGTCAATTTACAAATTATTTACCCCATGCCTCTGTAAATTCTCTGTCTTTACTAATATTACACATTGCACCCCTCTCGGGATTCTCCGTGGTGAAGTGGTCAAGCCGTCTGACTCGGGCTCCGAAGGTTGTATGTTCGATTCCGGGCCGCGTCCTTCATTTCATGAGTGCATTTTTTCGGAGACTCCCGAGGTTCGTCGCTGGAGGTACTTAGTTAGCGCTTTGTGCGACACTTTCCGCGCTGCGGAAAGAAACTGAGCCATATGGGATAAAAACCCGGTGCAATGCAGCCGATCCTGTCGATGTTAAGCTACTTCTTTCATTACACCCACTCCCATACGAATCTGGATACGCCTTGTGTGTCATCTGAATTGGCGGGGCTTTCATTACTGTAAACATAAATTTGTTAGCGAGAAATCACTAGTTTTTCAGCAAAACATCAAAGAAATGTCGCCGCTTTCGATGATTTAAGTTGCTTTTGGACCTATCAAAGACATATTCCTTGAGTGTGGGGTAAATATAAGACGGCTGGAAAAATTTCAAAACTATGCAACAGACAGTTTTCAAAATAATTGATCGTGAATGACGGCATTCGTTTGTGGACATACTATAGTACCACTCGGTAAACATGGTGCTTTTGAGCAATTAGTACAGTGGTTCTCAACCGGTGGAGAATTCCCCCCCCCTCCCCCCACCAGGGGGAATTTAAGGGTTTCAAGGAGGGGGGGGGAATTAAGATTATTTCAAAATCGTATTAATACAAGAACCAGTTACTTGATATTGTTTTTCCCTCTAAATTTTACGGTTCTGTACTTCTCGCCCTAATGAAATTCGTTGTATAAGATAAGTAGACTCGCAAATCACGTTTTATGTAGATGTCTAGACTTGTTCTAGTATGTGTTATTATATTTAGCTTCCATTTTTATGTATACTCTGTAAGGGTGGGGGGGGGGAATTTATATGGAGGAAATTCGAAAAGGGGGGGGGGTGACGTTCTGAACATATGGTAAAAAAAGAAAGTTTGAGAACCACTGAATTAGTACATTAATTATACCACACGTTCACCTCATCTCCTCAGCACTGCGATAGCAAACCTACCCCTATCAGATGATGTCGAATAAAAATGGAGTTCACTTGTAATGCGAGCATAATTCTGCACAAGTTGGAAATCGCCAACAGTTGATCACGACAGTGATATTATTATTATTATTATTAATATTATTATTAAGTTTATTTTAGATTTATTTGTCGACATCTGTGACTTAGCGGTTAGTGAACGCAGTTTCGCAGTTCCGCGACATACCTCGTCATACCTCTACAAACCTCGAATACCTCGACACACCTGGACATACCTAGACACATCTGGACACACCTCAATACACCTCGACATACCTCGACACACCTGGGCATACCTCGACACACCTGGACACACCTGGACACACCTCAATACTCCTCGACATACCTCGACACAGCTGGTCATACCTGGACACACCTGGACATACTTTGACACACCTGGACATACCTCAACACACCTGGACATACCTCGACACACCTGGACACACCTCAATACACCTCGACATACCTCGACACACCTGGTCATACCTGGACACACCTGGACATGCTACGACACACCTCGACATACCTCGACATACCTCTACATACATTGACACACTTCGACATACATTGACACAACTCGAAATAAATTGACACACCTCGACATACCTCTACATACATTGACACACTTCGACATACATTGACACAACTCGAAATAAATTGACACACCTCGACATACCTCAACACACATCGACATACCTCCACATACCTCGACATACCTCCATCCACATCCACACTGGTGGAAGGTTATAAATCAGCTGCGGACGATTTAGGCGTAGATAGCTTAGCGTCGATTTCGATGGTACGCGAGTACCATAAACTACAGAACTACAGAAGGCAAAAAATCGCCTGGTAAATTACAGTCAATATATGGTGGGGTTGACTGCAGCGTCATGTAAAAGAACACGAAGCTGACTTTTAACTCGATGTTGAAGTGTTTCAACGAAATAGGAAAGTCAGCCATATAGCCCAACCCCCTAAGTCGCATCTTACGACACGCATGGTAGGCTTCAGTTTGTAACAACTTTTGCTCCCCCTAAGGGCTACGGTATAATACGGGCGAAAAGCTCCTATGGTAGGTTAGACTGTTACTGTTATTTACTATCCTTTGGCTCTATGGCAAAGAGAGCTTGATATAGCTCTCAAGAACTCCTTCCCTCCCTCTCGATTCACATACAAATATTGCGAAGATAAGCTACATAGATACTATTGTGGTCGACAATCGGCTTGCCTACTTTCCTATCTGCCTACGTGCCAACCTACGGACAGAGTATCTACTTGCTATCTATATGTAAACTTCCCAATCTACTTACCTATTTACTTAAGTATCAGTGACACACAGATACTAACAGGACGAGCAAACATAAAATAGATACCAATGTTTGTATATGTGTATGCGTATACGCATATATGAATATTTTGACACACACTCACATACACACACACACACGCGCGCGCACACGCACGCACCACACACACAGATATATATATATATATATATATATATATATATATATATATATATATATATATATATATATAATATATATATATATCATGTGCTATGCCCAAAAGCAAAAAAGGTATGGGCGGTCATGACTCGCCATTTCACTCGATCACCAGAGCCGTGGATCAGCTCAATGTTCCTGCCTCGACCATGCCATAGACAGACAGACAGACAGGCAGGCAGACAGACAGACAGACAGACAGACAGACAGACAGACAGACAGACAGACAGACAGACAGACAGACAGACAGACAGATAGATAGATATATAGATAGATAGATAGATAGATAGATAGATAGATAGATAGATAGATAGATAGATAGATAGATAGATAGATAGATAGACAGACAGACAGACAGACGTACGAGTCTTGGTATCTACCTATAAATTTTCCAGTCTGCTTACTTACTAACCGAAACTAACTACTGTCAAAAATTACTTATGTACCCAGGAACAAAGTTACCTATCTACGTACCAATTACCTATCTACCTACTTGCTAACCTACCGATGCACTTACTTACCTAATGGCTTAATATCTAGCTATATATATCTATCACCATCAATATATCCCCAATCCTTCTACCTCCATAATTCTATATTAATGGTTAAACTACAATTAGCTATTTATAAATGCTCCAGCCCTCTCAAAAAATTAATGAATCTGTTGATAAAGCTTTACAAACATTTGATTACACAGGAAGTTTTCGCGGCTGCGACATATTTAACGAACATATAATCATGAAAACACCGTAACACCAAAATACTATGCGGGTTTGCAGAAGCTATTTCCCAGATTTATCCTTTGGCCCTGGCCAAAGTTATGTGTTCTCTGCACTTGTCACTTAATCAGTAGAATTACCTCCGGCATTATTAGTGTGTGATGTAATTTCAGGCAGATTTAGCAGCTATCTGCACTCAGGGCCTGCAATGTAATAAAAATATAAGCACGAAACAAGACAGTAATAAATGGTTATGCTGAATTGTGTAATGGCTAAAGCAAAATAGTTTAATAGGGGCTTTAGTTCTTCTTATCCCTGGCGTAGACATGTTATGGCACTGACTTAAGTACAGATGCGGTAGATTGCTGTTAGTGGCAATGATGCTACAATAGAAGTTATACTTTCGTAATTAGCATTAACAATGTTATTTCTATGTAGGTCTACTGGTGCCGGCTCCGTGGCGAAGCCGGGTTCGTGGCTGAGAGCGCAGTTAGTAATTCTGCATACAGAGTTCGAAACATAGATGCGGCCAGTTTGGCAGCAGACCGCCTTGCGTTGGGCTTTTATAACATGGTATGGGTGCCTGTCGTTCAGTAAGCAATGGCAAACTACTGAACGTAAACTTGCCCAGGAATCACAAATAGTTAAAAAAAATGTTGGAGCTGACTGCTACGTCCTGTAAAGGATATGCAACTAAATGTTATCATTCGGCACTGAAACAGGTAAGTGTCATATATTAGTGATGATAGCGAAACCGGAGATCCAAAACCATTGGATAGTTAACAAAAGAGAGTGCAAAATATGGCTCTCCCTGAATTTCAAGAAAACGGACACACTGGTTTTATCAAAGAAAAACGCCAACTCCAAAATGTGATATGCCGATAGGAGGCAAGCCGCGTAACGCAGTTAGTAACTTCAAATATCTGGTAACCATAACATCAAATGGATGATGCTTGACAGGGATTACGGGCAGAAAAGGCCATGCGAAAGCTGCATTTAAGTAAATGAAAAGTATGTTTTGCAACAGAAAGAGAGCGCTGACATGTTCTACTGTATGTCAGTGAGTCGTGGAGCTTACATTGACATATCAGAACAGTGATTCTCAACCGGTGGGGAATTTCCCCCCCCCCCCCCCCCTTTCCGGGAAATATTTAGGGTTTCCTGGAGGGGAATAAGATTATTTCAAGATCGCGTTAATACAAGAACCGATTACTTGATATTGTTTTCCCCGTTACGGTTCTGTACTTCTCACCCTTCTGAGATTCGTCTTATAACGTGTGTAGACCCGAAAATCACGTTTTATGTAGACGTCTAGACTTGTTCTAGTATGTGTTGATAATGTAGCCTCAATTTTTACGTATACTGTGTAGGGGTGGGAGAATTTATAAGGAGGAAATATGAAAGGGGGGGGGGTGACATTTCTGAACATATGGTGAAGGGGTGCATCGGCCAAAAAAGGTTTAGAACCACTGCATTAGAAAGCCTGGAGGCAACGAGAATGAGGTTTCTATGTTTCTATGAAGAATGTCGCAAAAATCTTGGGCTGTCACAGCAGCTAAACTCGAGTTGAGATGAGTTGAGTTAAGTTGAGGTAAGAACAGACATAACTGCACTCAGGACATTCCCATACGCGCTCCGCCCCTTCGTTCAACAGCCAGCGAAGAATAACACTACTAATCGTTCCCACCGCTATCTGATTAAAAGTTCTCCTGGTCTACCCCCTCAGTTTTGAGAGTATATCAGAACCCCCGCCAATCCTCCGCAATATCATTCTTTCCACATACGGGTTCTCAATCTGTTCTCCCACCCTCCCCACCTGGTCGCACAGTTGCACGACCACCTCTCCCTTGTTCATAGGTAATCTACCACCAAGGGGTGTATTCCCCGCCAGCCTATCAGCCTGTTCATTTCCCCCGCACTCCCGCATGGCCATGGCAAAAAATCCATGCAATTCTCACAATCTGTGCCCTCTGAAGCTAAAAGCGATTGCCTGGGGAGTCTCCGCTTCGATGTGAGTACACCGTCTGAATCGTGCTCTGGAGGCTGTAGGTTTGATTTCGGCCTACGTCTGTCGGTTCACGGGCGCAGTTTCCTCGGATACTCAAGTTGGTTGTTGCTGGAGCTACGGAGATCGTGCTGTTTGCGACGCTTCCCGCAGGCCACCCTGAGGAAAGATACCGAGCTATGTGGGATTAAACCCGGTGCGATAAAGTCGAACCCCTTGTCCTTGAGTGCATGGAAAAGGCTTATTAAAGTAGAACATTCTATACCAATATAAGAACGCCATAATCAACGTTTACGTTAGGGAAGTTGATAGGGAACTGTACTTACAGCGTCATGATCAAGGTAGGACGAGTGTTCAAATCCTGGGCAAGTCATTTGTTGTTCTAAGTGAAGGAAAGATTGGTTTTCCAAGCTTCTATTGACTCAGGTGTACAAAATATGATTGCTTTATAACATTCCAGATAGATAGCAAGAAACTTCTTCCGGACAAATGTGTGTGTTTTATTACTTTTTAAAAAAAAATTTGTTTTAGCGCTCGCTCGCTCGATTTGAACTCAAGCATAGTCCATACACACTACTTATAGTGGTGCAGGACTGAATTTTACTTTTGGATTAGCTTTCCATATTAAGTGTCCCTCGCCATCAGGCAAACCCACTCCGACTTTAGAGGTACTTCCCCAAGTCAAGGACGATAGGTCAACATTTTAGTCCAACTGTCCGATGTAGAAACTGCATCCCTTACCTTGGCATCAGTACTATGGATGTTAAAGAACACGCGTTCTTATCCATTCGGCCATGCTATGTGTGTTTTATTTTATTTATTTTTATTCAGTTAGTTTTCTTTTCTTTTCTTTTTTTTTCTTTTTTTTTTTGGAGAAGGTGTGGTTATTATTCATAAACAGCGTTCTTTGGTCATGTAATGAGTAGCGAGGCCTTGAAAAACATCTATGACGACTGGATACGTCAACGGTAGAAGTGGCAGGGACAATGCGAGATAAATGATACCGGATTGGTTAGAAGGATTATTATACACCGCATTGATCCATAACATCAGAGACCGACGTCTGTGGTCCACTACTCTGTTTGGCAGGGCACACAATACAGTAATGACGTCTGGCTGTGATGGGAAGTCTATTTCTTTCAGTATGTTCTATAACTCCTCATGTTCTACGCAGTCAAAGCAAGCCTACTGATACAGCACCCTCTGCCTTTTCTCCCTATACATACAAGTTATCTCTAAATCTCTGCCTTTCCTTTCCCCCTACAAATACAAGTTGTCTGTATATGTCCGCCTTCCTCCCTATAAAAACAAGTTATCTCTAGATATCTACCTTTTCCCCCTGCAATTACAAACTATCTATAAATCAGCAGGATCATAGCTGACAACATTCAAAGCAGCATCAACTATAGACAGATCCGAATCGAAGCTTTTCAAGTAAAAAAAAAGAAAACAGGAACTTTTCTAATTATCAGTGATTTGTGTTGGTGTTGATAATTGTATTTATAACTGTTTCTTAGCCTTAAATGCCAATCATATCAATAGATCATTCCCATACAGCAAACATATCTTTTAACATGTATTAATTCCGGTTTTGTGTACAGAGTTAAAGAATCGCTGCGACAATAGTGGTCTTATGAAAGATTGAAAATATACTGACCAGTGTTGTTGTTTGTCCATCAAGAATGATGATGACCATTCATTTCATCCAGTGGGGTTGAAAGTATGGAGCCGTGGGTTCTAAGATGGCTGATAAGGCCTATTTTGGCTTGAAATGTTCTTTGACAATGTTGACAAAGAATACGTAACGTTTCTGGTGGAGGATTACCTGCAGTGGTTTTTCTGTCCTGCCTTTTCTTCACAGCTCTTGCAGTCCTGGTTGCCTCACACATGACTGCACCCTTGTGTAATGATGCACGCCACGAATTTCGGTCTCTGGCTGCAGTCTCCCAAGTGTCATGATGAATTCCAAAAGCATTCAGAGATATTTTCAGCGTGTCTTTAAAGCGTTTCCTCTGGCCACCTTGGGAGCGTTTACCACAACGCAGTTCGCTGTAAAAAATTCGGTTAGGGAGCCTGTGATCTGGCATTGTGGGTCAAGTGACCAGCCCAACTAATCTGATTCTTCATCAGTAGAGTGTGGATACTGGGCATGGACGCTCTTTCTAGGACTTCAGTGTCTGGGATCTTGTCTTGCCATTTAATCTTCAGTAGCTTCCTTAGGCAGACTGTGTGGAAGTGGTTTAATTTCCTAGCGTGTCGCTGATAAACAGTCCAGGTTTCACAAGCATATAGCAGTGTGGATAATACAACTGCTTTGTAGACTTTTAGCTTTGTTTGCAGGCTTATTCCAGTTCTGTCCCATACATTCTTGTACAGTCTGCCAAAGGCCACACTGGCCTTGGAGATTCTTGCATTCACTTCGTCATCAATTGTGGCAGCTTGTGACACAGTGCTGCCAAGATAGGTGAATTTGTCCACAACACTTAGTCTATGACCATTCACTTTGATATTCGGCACAGTGTGATTATTCCCTGGAGCTGGCTGGTACATAACTACAGTCTTCTCCAAGTTGATATTGAGCCCAAAGTTGGCACAGGCATGTGAGAAAGCTGTAACATTATGTTGCATGTCCGCCTCTGAGTTGGCGTATAGAGCGCAATCATCAGCAAACAGGAGCTCTCTGACGGTGTCGCTGTTAATTTTGGTTTTAGCTTTCAGCCTTCTGAGATTGAATAACTTTCCATCCATACGGTAGTTGATGTCTATTCCAATGTCGTCGTTCTCGAAGGCATTCATCAACATGGCTGAAAACATGAGGCTGAACAGTGTTGGTGCCAGGACACATCCTTGCTTCACTCCATTGGTGACAGGAAAGGGTTCAGACAGTTCACCATTTTCCTGTACTCTTGCCTGCATACCATCATGAAATAGCCGCACTATTTGGACAAACTTTCGTGGACAGCCATATTTTGCCATGATCTTCCACAGTCCTTCTCTGCTGACTGTATCAAAAGCCTTGGTAAGGTCAATGAAAGTGGAGAACATTTCGCAGTTCTGTTCCTGAAATTTCTCTTGCAGCTGCCTTGCAGCGAAAATCATGTCAACAGTTCCACGTTCTTTTCTGAAGCCACATTGACTCTCAGGAAGAAGACCTTGATCGAGATGGGCCGTGAGGCGATTGAGAAGAATTCTGGCGAGTATCTTCCCTGCAATTGAAAGCAAGGAGATGCCTCGGTGGTTGTCACAGGATTGGCGGTTTCCTTTACGTTTGTAAAGGTGGACTATTGACGCGTCCTTGAAATCTTGTGGCATGGTCTCGTTCACCCATATGTTTGTAAAGACTTGGTGAAGCTGCTCTGTTAGGACCGGCCCACCTGCCTTGTATATCTCTGCTGGGATGGAGTCAGGACCAGGTGCCTTGCCGCTGGAGAGTTGCTGGATGGCTTTGTTTACTTCCACTATGGTTGGCAGGTCATCAAGTGTCTCATTGATGGGAACTTGAGGAAGGCAGTTGATGGTTTCATCATCGAAGAAGGAAGTTGCATTTAAGATGTTGCTGAAATGCTCTGCCCAGCGTTGAAGGATTTCTTTCTTATCGGTGACCAATGTTCCCCCATCTGCACTGAAGAGGGGAGCTTTGCCTGGTGATGTAGGACCATAGACCACTTTCAGTGAGTCGTAGAAGTTTTTCATATCATGTCTGTCAGCAAAGCCCTGAATTTCGTAAACTTTGCTGCTCAGCCAGGAGTACCGCATGTGCCGAAGTTTCTGCTGCACTACTCTCTGAATGTTCTTGAAGGCATCTTGTTTGATGTTGACTTCGGGTCATTCAAATGTGCCTTGAGGAGATGTTTCTCGGCCAGAAATTGGTTGATGTCATCGGAATTTTCATCAAACCAGTCTTTATGCTTTCGGGGGGCTGGCCCCAGGATTTCCATAGCAGTGTTGTAAATTATGTCCTTTAGGGCTCTCCACTCTGCTTCTGTATCCTGTTTAGCAGCAGCATTGGGCTTGAGGCGGTCTTCCAGCATATTTTCAAACGACCGCAGCATTTTCTTGCTGTTTAGGCGGGTGACATTTAGTTTTTTTTTGCATTTTTACCCCTTGAGGACGCCGTGGTGGCCTGATGTGAATGTTTATTTTCGAGACAATGAGACGATGGTCTGTCCAACATTCGGCACCACACGTGGATTTTGTTACCCGAACGTCTTGTCTGTCACTTCTCCTGACGATGACATAGTCAATGAGGTGCCAGTGTTTCGAGCGAGGGTGCATCCACGATATCCTATTTCTCATGGGGAGACGGAACATTGTGTTGGTAATCAGGAGATCGTGTTCGGCACCTGTCTGAAGGAGGAGGAGTCCATTGCTGTTACAATTTCCGACTCCGTGCTTTCCAATAATGCCACTCCAAGAGGTGGTGTCCGTGCCTAGTCTGGCATTGAAATCCCCAAGGAGTATAAGCTTGTCTCCTTTGGGAACAGATGTTAATACATTGTGCAGGTCCTCATAGAACTTGTTCTTGACATCATCTTCGCTGGTCATAGTTGGTGCGTAGACACTCACAATGGTTACATGCTTCCTTCCATTCAACAGGTGCAACTTAATGGTCATGGGCCTGTCGTTTATAGCCTTTGGAAATCCAGCTAATTTGCCGACCAGGGCCGACTTAATGGCAAATCCCACACCGGATTGGCGTTTTTCCTCGCTTTTCCTTCCACTCCAGAAAAATGTGTAGTCGGCACCTATTTCACAGATTTGGCCTTCTTCTGCAAGTCGTGTCTCGCTCAAGGCTGCTGACCAGTAAAAATCTGTTAGTTGCACTGAGAAGAAGGAAAGAACTGCTAGAAAAATAGTACTGAAGTATCATGTAGAACCCACACTGTTTCATGCACGTGAAACATGGACATTAAGCAGACTAGCTGAGAAACATCCAATGGTTGTAGAATGTGGTTTCTGCGGAAAACACAAAGAATATCATGGACGGACAGAAAGAAGAATAAGATAGGAAAAGGCAGAGATATATACATCTGGATGGCTTGGCCACGTGGTATAAACTTGATTCAAAACTGGTGATTGTGTGAGATGGAGAACCATAACCGACCATTCTTATCAGCATTACACTTTATTATTATTATTATTATTATTATTATTATTATTATTATTATTATTATTATTATTATTATTATTATTATTATTATTTTCCCTTACGACTTTCTTTATATTGAATGTATGTGTTTGCACAGACCTGTTATCACCTAGACGTTTTTATTTAATTGAGTTTATTGTTTAGTAAAACTAGATTTCCACACATTAGCAAGTGACACGT